>LQNK01000840.1:161442-209979 GCA_001586405.1 Phoebis sennae
TCGTTTCATCTTTAGACTCCACAACAATAATAGTAGTGGTCGGCTGATTGAAGCGTGGTGGCAAGTCAACATTTTAGCGGAATTTAATGAAACCCTCAGTGCCAGTAATATTCGCACGGGGCCCTAATAGCTCGCTTGATATTAAGTTTGTGTAAAACAGAAATTTCGCCGAATAAACACATTACTGTTGATTATGTCACTAACAAATTAAATAAACTTTCCATTACATGTTAAGTGCATATTTTAAAAGTGGAAAGTAGGGTAGGGCGGGCGGCACCTCGTTGTTAATAGCTAATAGCGCCTCTACTTATTACATCACAATTAGTGTGGTATGATCCAGCGACAGCGAACAGCATAACAACACTTGTTCACTTGTATTGATTATACTGAAACCGAGCACTAATCCTTTCACATTGCTAATTGCTAATTGGACAACTACAGCAATATCAATACTATTCTATGCTTATAAGCATAGGCTATGTGTTTAAGTAAATATGAATACTATATTTGTTTGTAGATGTAAAACGAACTAACCGATATTGACGTTTTAGTTATACAATAGCGCATACCATAATTATTTAAGTAACCTATATTGACAATATATCTAACGAATCCTAAAAATATAATTCAAGAAGCAAATATAATTTCTATGGCTCTATAAAGAATTGTATTCTCAAGACGTGACAAAATTTTAATGTAATAAATAAAAAAATACGATAGCCTTTTAATGTTTACTGACGCATAAAAACTTTGATAACGGACACTTCCGAAATGAAAAAAGTTTTATGTCTGCAAATATACGTATTTATGGCGAAAGTAGAGCTAACGATGTGACGGAAAAGATTCTATTTATTCTTTTATTCATCTTCCCATTCATCGAGGAATCGTTTTTCACGCGTCTATTAAAGTGTGGGTGAATCATGGAATACAAATAATCTCTTTTGCGTTACATCTGAGTTCCCAGGATTACTTACATTCGAATAATGACGAAAGTAATTAGGCAGACAATTGTTCGCTTTTTCATGTACGATGAATTATTTATTAATCATTCGTAATATAATTACCGAATGTATCTATGCGTCATCGTGCCAATTAAGGTCGTATAAGCCCAGATAAACCTTTGATTAATTATATTGTCGGTTATTCGTATTGTATCAATTCAATCTGTACCCTATATATCATCATAACAGATTTTTTTATTAAAAACAATTACAACAGAGTTTACAAATTCTAATAGTTCTTTAATTGGTGAAATGTCAAGGGATAGCCAGATAATTCTACTTATGTGAATTAATTTTTAGAATTTTTTGAAAATTTTTGAATCATTGTTTTAATTTAGTTGTAAACTTGTTAACTAGTTTAGTTGCAGGATCGACTTAATTAATGTGTAACGCGCACTGCTGCCATTTAAGGCGACGAATTCGTAGGACTTAATAGTGCTATAGAACAGTACATATTGGATGCATGATTTCAATAAGTTAATTAAATTTTAAAAGTTAACTCTTTAGAAAGATGACGAAACAAAAATTCTTAATGTGATAGATCTATTAAAAACACAGGCTACACATTGATCAGACTTTCATTATTAATTTCTTTTAACAAAAAAAAAGTTGGATATCCTTGAAAGGAATTGAAAAGCTATTGTAATAAATGTGAATTATTATAGCGCAGTTTTTCAAATATTAAAAGTTTGCTGGTAACGTAATGTCAAAAATGGGTATTCTTATTTATAAGTAATGATGTGTAGGTGTTCGATATCCTCTGGTCGGATCCTCAAAGCATGGGAGGATGCGTGGCGAACGCTCTGCGCGGTGCGGGCACTTACTTCGGCCCCGACGTCACCGCGAGCTTTCTGCACAAGAACAAACTAAGCTTCATTGTCAGGAGCCACGAATGCAAGCCTGGTGGCTATGAACTACTGCATAATGACAACGTGAGTACAAATTTGTAAATGTCGGTAGTTTCAGGTATAAAGCTTTGTACTCAATTTATTTAACACGATAAATTAGGAGTTTGCTGCAGAACATTTTAGTCAATCCTACGTGTTACAGTTCTGAAATGCTCTGTACATTAGTTTAAGTTTTAGATTAGATAGCTTATTGTATATTTAGAATTGAATATATAAATGTCATGACAAAAGCTTCAGGAAAAATAGAGTCAGTAAGCTTTTAAAAAATATAGAGTTAATTTACTCTTTTGTTTTGTAGAGTTTTTGTTTTTGATATTCTTTAAAAATAATTGAGCTCATAGAATTATTTGTTAAAAATAGCAGTTTTAATCTATATTATGTTATTTGAGTCATCATAAATATATCTTCATATTTTCTAATATTCACACATTTTGTGCATTCTCGTAGCACGTGCTATCTTACGGCCGTTTTCAATATTCTATCTATCCCTTGTTTTGCTGATTAAAGTCAGGCAAATCTAACTAATTACACTTACTTTGATTTCAATACGCTGTCGACGGATAGCCTTTGTTATGAATTTTGACAATCAAATGTCATTTAATCTGAGATGACAATCCATCCATAATCTTTGATACATTATTGAAAACGGCCGCTAGTAAACAGAAATGGAATCGATACTATACTGTTATCACAAACGCTTTGAAGAGTTGATCAAAGCGTTAAGATTTTTATTTCACTTTTCAGTTTTCGAACGATGTTTATTTTAGACATAACATTAAATTAGTTTTTGATCAATGTTGCCATTTATGAAGGTATTAAGGTAATTTAGCTATTTTTCTTCAGGTCATCACCATCTTTTCTGCATCCAACTATTATGAATTGGGTTCAAACAAGGGCGCTTATTTAAAGCTGTGTGGAAATTCACTCGATCGTCAATTCGTTCAATACACAGCTGCGGTGTCTCGAACACGGCGACTGACTTTCCGACAAAGAGTTGGACTGGTCGAGTCTTCCGCAATGAGGGAACTACATAGTCACATAGTCATGGCTAGACGACAACTGGAAGGGACCTTCCGAAGCATGGACCCCGAGCATACCGGTAAGTGACAGTGTCAGAAAACTGGTGAATTGCACCTCTGTATGTAAAAAAATGTATACAATCATTTGTCTTAGCTTATAATTAACCTAAATGGATAAGTAAAAGAAAGAATTTATTTTTGCTTTTAAGTAAATGTCTTCAAAAATATGTAACAGATTTTGTTACCTAATATGATTATCGACATCTCAATCTAGCGATCTGTGTAAAATCTTTATTGACGCAATTTTTCAACGAAATGTCTGTTTGGAATTGAAAATCGTTAGTTATCTTTTGATTTCACTAAAACTTTTCGCTAAAATTGATGAGGGCTATCTGCAAATGTCACTCATTTACGTGAAAGTTATTGAAGTATTTTATCTACAGTCTAACCATTAATTAAAACATTATTTTAAAGATAAAAAGTTTTACTACAAGCAACACACATTTTCATATTTTATTAAATTCAAATCAATAGATTTTGCTCGAAAATTTAATTATAAATTATCATTTGAAAATTCCTAGTACTTTTAATCTATATCTAAATTATATTACGTAGGATGTTCGAGGGTACCGGCTAATTTGAATTCGTCCTATTGTTAGTTCGCTATTCATAACATCGCATTGTTGTCATACCACATTATTTTAAATAGCTTTAGTCACGTAATTGCTTTAGTTTTAATTAGGTATTACGTATTAATAGAGACAATATTGGTCATTCGATTGGGACGTTTAGTTCTACGTTGTGTATTCAGTACTCTGTAGTCTGTACACTTAAATATTACACGCTAGAACCGATTAAAATTATCATTTTTGTTTTTTTCAAGTTCAGTCGGTAATTATAATTCTTGCTAATCACTGATTGAAGCATGATAATGACATTGATAATTCACAGAAATTTAATTTCTAACTTGAAAGAAGAAAAGAATTTACTTTTTCTTTAGTTGTTTACTAAAAAAGGAAAGCTCAAATCACTTATTAGTAGAAGAGTCTATATTACTACATAGTATTTATCTAATGATTAATTTACTGGATGAAGGATTTTGATAGGTATTATTGTAGTAGAATGTTTCTTTCTGAATGTCCTGTGGGTTTAGTAGTCAGCACTAAGCATTTAAGCGCTAAATCGAGAGGTGTTACATAAAACGATCTCGGTCCAGCAGGATATAGAAGGTCGAGCATATTTCTTCATAAATAAAAATCGATCAATGGAACGGATGTAAATAGCTTCCGCCTCATGTTCCAATATGGGAAATGGGACTCGCTTGGACAATAAAACGTTTTTTTTTGCTATTAAATAAACTATGCCCACTTCCTTACTTTTTATTAAATTTGATAGAAAGACAAATTGTCAAAACTTCCTCGATTGGTATTGAAAGTTATACCGAGCCAAAGACTGTTTGGTTTTTACCCACTGAAGTGGGTGTTCAATTTGATATATGGCATTTATTAGGTACATTGTATGGTGTTAATTATACTTTTAACCCCTATGGTGTAGGTTTCATCTCCATCAGCGACTGGTGCACGGCCATGGAGCAGACCACGCACCTGGGGCTGCCGTGGCGCATGCTGAAGGACAAGCTGGTGCGCACCGACCCGGACACGCGCCGCGTCAGATACATGGACACGTTCGATCTGTCGGCCAATGTGAGTTCATGCTCGTGCGGTGTAGGCTCATCTCCATCAGCGACTGGTGCACGGCCATGGAGCAGACCACGCACCTGGGGCTGCCGTGGCGCATGCTGAAGGACAAGCTGAAAAAAGTTTACCTGTACTTTACTTCTTTTGCTTGATTTTTAAATTAACCAATAATTGTAAAATCTATTCTTAGCTGATATGTCCTAATAAAAGCATGAAGTTTCATTTTCGAGATTTTGATAAAGTTCAGCCACTCACTCAACTTTCCAGAATATAGTACTTTTATATAGCCTAATTCGAAAATTAGATACCGGGAAATCCCGTCGTATTTAAAAATTTTATCGAACTTTAATAGAGATAATGTCATAAATTTCAATAATCTTTGTAACAAAAACGATTCGCTATCTCACTAATAAATAATGCATAGGAGTAATATCTCATATATGTAAAACAAACCTTCAAAGTAGTAGAAGCGTTAACAAACACAATTTATAATTTTCACAACTGGGATTTGAACCCATTAGGAGTAGAGCAGAAAATTACTTTATCTCCCTTCGAGTGCGGCGCGGCGCGGATATAAAAAAGTTTTATCATTTGCCGTCGGTTCTGAATGCTCATTTGCGAATAACAATGGGTGAAAAATGGATCGAGATGATTTTTATTGTCAGCTGTGGAAGCTCACTCATTTATATCGATTTGTTTCGCGGGTTATGTTTTCAGTGTTGAATGCTTATAAAAGGAAATAAGATAACTCAGCGATTTATAAAATATATTAAAAGAGCAAGATCGGTATCGTAATATAAAAATGATCGAAGGTTTTCATAAATGGTTATTGCTTTTGAGTTGTATGAATCAATTTCTGTTTTGCCTTTGTTTGATAGAATTTACACTAACCACATATAAGTAATGTTGAAGTTCATTTTTCAACTTTAATATTTCACTTATTTAGTGTATTTGTGTCTTCACTCGTACAGTGTAATATTAAATATTTATTTATTAATACAGCAAGTTAAGTTGAAAAGATCACTTTAATACCAAAAATACCAAAATGTTTCTCAAAGAAGATATTAAATTTCTCATTGGTTCCAAGTCACACAACATTATGAATATTATATTTCCTTTGTCTCCAGAAGTTTGGACGAAAATCCGACACACAGACCGTAGTGGAAACTCTTTATAAGAACAAGCAAAGTTTGGAAGCCATCTTCAAGATTCTAGATAAAGACAACTCGGGTAAGCCATTCTTTTCTACAATTACAATTCCAACATAAAATTTTCTTCGCAAGCTTAATACACCGGTTAAGTAAACACAGAGAATTGTCAATGTAACGCGGCATCCCTGCCCTATATTGAAACATCGGCGATGTAATTTATTTACCGAGGGTCTGATTTATATCTTTTAAGCACCACTTATACGATGAAAACGGCTGAATTAATATTGATATAAAGGTACACGTAAATAAGAGTTTTTGCCTTTTTCTCGATATTATTTACGAAATATATCAATGAAGAGATCCGTTCCTTTGATTAATATTCATTAAGTACTACCTACATCTTTAATAACATTCTCTGAAATTCTCTTTATATTAACAGGATATATAACCCTCGAAGAATTCTCGGAAGCTTGCCAACTTATCGGTAAGTACATGCCGAATCCTTTGACACAAGAACAATTGGTTGACATTTGTCGTCTCATGGATATAAATAAGGACGGATTGGTCGATCTGAACGAGTTCCTGGAGAGCTTCCGACTCGCCGAGAAGAGTTTACACGAGGAGGACCATCAGCTGGCGGAGCTGCAGGCCACCTGACAGGAGCTCGACCGCTATCCGAGTCGGACGGCGGTCGATAAAGATGAAACTGGCGTCGAGATTGAACTGCTGAAAATGGATGACGATTTCAAGAAACCGACTGATAATAGGAGGGTTAGTATCGGCGAAGGCAGCTCCAGCAGAGCCGCAGCAGAGGAGATCGCGTTGATCGAGCGCGCCGACACGCGGCGGCCCGGCCTGCTGGAGAGCGACATGTGAACCTTCACTGCCGATTTGCGACATTTTAATAACGCTTGCGTGTTAGATTTTACCATGCATTGGGAGCTTATTTGACTTGATGTGTTGTATATTTATCATAGTTTAATGTCATTCGTTTTATGTGAATTGCTTTTACTGTTTTGAATGAGAATGCCATAAAAAGGATATTCTATAAAACTTATGAAATTAATTTTTATAGAGACATAATGATAAACCATGTTTTAGACTTTAGTTTAGTTACACGATAAGCTCTCATTCATGGATATTTAAAATAGATGCATGCTGGTTAGAAAAGTGTCTTTACTATTGCATTTTAAATGGAGCCTAATTTTTTTTTCATAACATCGAAAAATTCCTAATTAATTATAGGCTTGCATTTAAAAATTTGCTATGGGTATAGGTATTAAGATTATACAATTCATTAAATCTCGCATGGCAACAAATATTATTATTTGGTGTTTTGATTAGAATATTTCGGTCTTGAACTTTTATTTTATTCGCTATAAAATAAGTGTAGACTCTATTCATTTAAATTCATAAAATATGTAATGATATCAATATAATGTTTCAATTTAAATTTACATACCGTATCAAAGAGTCATCCATTTTATATAATTTATTTGTGATCGAATTATTAAATATTCAGTGGATATTAAAACATCAAAGATCTTATCAAATAAGACCATATACATTAACTTATTTAAGATCATAAAAAATATTTACAAAATTAAAATCCATAAAATTTGTTTCGAATTGGTGCCAAGTTTACACAACACTATTCATTTACTTTCATAATAATTAAAATTTAAAGTAACACTTTAAATACTTTTTTAAAAATAATGGGAACAAAGTTATGGTTTGGAAAACAAATTATACTAAAATATATTTATTGCGATATTTTTGTACTTAATTAATTGAAATTTTATATATTTCGATACCTATGCTTCTATTAATATTATAGATCTCTATACTTATGAAATATTCAATTCGTAACGTTACGTAGTAGAAATAGTTTCTTTATAAATATTTAATAGCCATTAGCATTATGAAAGAACCTATAATGGGTACTCTCTCTAGTCGCATACCTAGTCTTGAAATTTTCGTACATATCTTTATATTAGAATTGTTAATCATTCCAATATGTCTAATAAATCCTTTTCGAAATTATAATTAAATCTATATTGATACACAATTTTTAGAGGATAACGTTGTTATATCGCTCGGAAATAAGATATTATGCTCAAGATATTTCCGCGTCTGTCCGCATTTCCTCGAGTTGACATAAACGGCTAATGACTAGCTGAACCTTTTGATGATATATTTAACATACAGGACCCCACCTACAGGATTTCTATTTTCTATATTAACTCTTTTTTATTTTCTGTATATTATTTTCTGCTTTTAATATTCTAAATTGAAAAAAAAATAAATTTATTTAATTTAATGATCGAACGGAATCCTAGCGATATAACTGTTATAATCTTTACATCTGCACTTTCTTATACTATTTACTGTAGGCTATTCAAAGTAAAAGAAACATATGTACCACGTTTTGATTAATAAAATATTCGCTAATATCTTCATACTATGCGTTACAAATTTCTGTTCATTAAATTGTGATACTGAAAAATTATTTGTGTTTTATTTATGTAACCTATATAACCTTTATAAACATATTGATTATATACATAAAATGCTCGCATAAAGTAAAAGATTACAATATTTGAATTATTTCTTGTCCCCCTGATTGACCTGAAAGCATAAGTATGATCAAGTAGATATTTCCTCTTCTGAATATTAAAGATTATCCGTTTTGTAAACGAAGTCGTCGCACAATGGATAAGCCAGGTATATAGGCAATCTTTTGTTAATAAAGTGGGGAAACGGCTATGATTAATGATCGTCCGAGCTCGACGGCAGGTCGGTTTATATAAATAACGAGAGGCACACTCCACCTTCCCAGATGTTAAGGCCACGTGCACTTAAAATTTACTTAAGCCGCCGCTATTCAAACAAGAGGGAGATTATAACGCCGCAGTGGGTCGGTAAGGAAATATTAAAAAGATGATAATATTAAAAATGAAGGCCTTCACTAAGTTATTTACTGTAGCTAAATCATGTTTATCTACATACTATTCTTAGACGTATCACCTGATGGCACGACACAAACTACGCTCATAAAACAAAAACTTACGCCATAATTCTTCAAAATATTTCATATAATTACTAATACATCGCAATGCGTTAACAAAAATACAATCATGAATATGCGAATTCAATTGAAAAGAAGGAGCAAATATAGACTACACAATACATTTCATTTTGCTACATCTCTTCTCTTTTATATTATTAATAATAAGTTGAAACATTGCCTTTCTATATTAATTTGTAAAATTTACGCACATAAATTCGAAAATCTACGTTCGTATGTGAGGTACGATTATTGAGATCTTGGTTTAGTAAATTATATTGAGTTAAAGGTTCAGTTCACAACCACTCAACCAAGATTACCATTAGATTCGATTTACATTACTTTTTTATCACAGTATCGCAGTAATTTAAATGCTCGAGTAAATAAATGAAGAGGTAGATTAAATTTTCTTTATAGGCGCATTCTGAAAGCGCTAAGATCTAAATAAATTGAATTGTGGAATGTTTATGAGGATCAAATGCAAATGAGGCTACAGAGGCGAGCGCCGATTTAATTTCAATCAAACTTGGAGCCTTATTTCCTGAAGAAAAACCTTTAAACGTTGTAATTGAAAACAAAAATTGGACATTGAATTGGAGATGGTGTAAACGAACAGTCGTGCCTATCAATGTTTCTGTAGCTTTTTGCTGAATACGCGGGCCATGAAATGCCATTGTTTAAAATAATCTTTTCATTTGCAAGATAACACTTAGTTTGTTCAGCTTGTGAAATGGCATTCATCGTGTGTATTTGACAGCAAACACTGTTTTTTTGCTATTGCAATGTATTAAAAAAAGGTTTGTACTGGGAGACGAGTTATACGAACGACTGCTTTATGAATACTCTTTATTAATTATAAAATGTAACTATATATAGCATGGAAGGCGATACATACATCACACTATGTTATTTTTCTGTTTTATTTTAATGTGTTTGTAACGTGATGCATTCCAAGTTATAACTTTCGCGTGTCGCTTACATTGAACGCACAGCCCAAATCGCTGGACGGATCGGGCTTACATTTGGCATGCAGGTAGATGTAGACGTAGACATCCGATAAGAAAAGAAAAGGATTTTGACCAAATCCCCCGGGAACGGGGAAAACAGATATACACGGGAGAAACCTAGTAAAAATACCTGTAAAATGTATTTTAAAACTTTTAAAAATATCAATAACAATAAGAAGTTTACCTTTTCCCTCAATTTCAATATTATTATGAATGAGTAATACGCCCAAATGCACCTTCGATTATGCTTACCTACCTCTTACTAGACAATTCTAATTAGAAATTCAAAATTCCTACAGTTAGAATCTACGATGATACCGTAACTTCTAGGACTTAGAAACATATTATATTTTACTACAAAATCCTAAAATTTATCGTAGTTGAAATTTCTACGGATATTTATGCATTAAACATAAAATAATTTCCGTAGAGGAATTTTGAATAACTTCACAATTAAGAGGTACAAATGCTAAACTTCAAAATCTTTGCTTTAACAATCTATTTTTCGTTAAAGTTGGCCTTTAGATAAAAATCACGCCAAACCTCTACGTTATAATAGTTTTTTTTGCATTGATCGGTAAAAATAACATTGTGTTTTTTGTATTTTCATATTTGAATTAAGGGTAAAGTTTTTGAGGATTTTCCAAAATAAAGCTGAGTAATTAGAAATTGCCACCTCGACGAGCTTTATAAACAAAATTTGGAGTTATTAGAGTACAAAAGTTCAACGCTAAAAATTTAGCCCAATAGATTGCATTACGCAAAAAGCATCATCATAATGTGGTACTTATTCTACTGTTTTTGTACATCGTACAAAATTAACACGTATGAAAAAGGGATGACATGATGAAATGGTTTTAAGAAGGCGCCATCTATAGAATATTTGAATTAAAATATGTAAACTTTTCGAAAAATGACTTTGAGACACCCGCTACAAGATGGCGCTTTAACTAGATTTTAGAAAGTTTATTTTCTTGTACGTTTCTTCATGTAGCGATAGATGGCACTGTTTTAAATAATTTTTGATGCTGTGTTATTAATGCTAGATGGCGTATGTTTGCTACAAAACTGTAAACGCTATATTAAATTGTTGTGCCGAATCATGCCCAATTCGAGTTATTTTTTAAGAACAAAAAGCGATAAAGAAGTCTAGAAATTAAAAGTATCATTATATACTTCAGCGTTAGGCTCTATTATATGTATTCATATTTATCATAGAAAATTCTATACTAAATAATATAATAGTTTTACATAAAATAAATAATGGTTATTTATTTATTATAATCGGTTAAAAGAGTAATATAGCAAAGATCATTATAGAAAGAGTAGTTATTTTCAAATATAATATTTGATCAATTTATTTAAATATTTTATTTTTATTTAGGACTTTTCCGTACTATCAGTACGTAGCTCTAAATAAGTTTAAATAAATTGCTTTAGCTCTGTTTAACTTAAATTTAATTGCTTTGTAATTAGGGCCCCATTTTACATTCTTACCTACTTTTATTTGATACTGAAATAAGTTTATTATTTAGGTACCACAACTAAGACAAAGTCACTGGCTTAAGTTAGTCCCATATACAAGGCAGTTATAAAAACAAGTAAGCGGCAAAACGCCTTGATTATTTTTTACGAATGCTTGGGTTAATGCCGCTACATAATTATCTTTAACTATAGCAATATTAGTGGTCAAACCGATAAATTGCAAAAAGTGTTTGTTGTCCAAACTATAGACATAAACGGTCTTGTATTAGTGGCCGGCGGTGGCTTATACTTATTTGATAATTTATAGCCATTTAATATTGATACCCGACCAGATTTGATTATTAGATGTTGGTTTTTTTGTGAAGACGCCACGGATCGCGTGTCGCGTGCGTTCGGGTTTTTTCGACTCACATTTTGGGGTGCCATACAAAAAACACCGTAACTGGCCACTGACTACTGGAATATAATTTTTGATAATTTCGTAAATTATATCCCATCGGTTAATATCGGTGAGGTAGCTATGATAGTTTGTTATTAGAGGTTGAAGTCTTTGTTCAATATTGTTAATTATTGCACGGTAGATCAGACATTCAAAAATACAGTTTTTATAAGATTCAATAATTATATTATTTAATATGCGAACCTTAGCAATATACTATTCCTATCTAAGTTCTTAATCATTATTGATATATATTTTCCATTATAATATTGTGTTTTTGATATAATTATTGCACATACTTTGTATGTTCATGTTCATAAACATACATTTGAAAGGTCGGTAATAAAATTGCGCAGTCGCGCGCGCCCATCCCCACCGCGAAACTCGACCTGTATAGAGGTGCGCTTACTTGTCTTGTAATTAAGCGCTTTGGTTACACTCCTCAAATTATATTTTAACTTGTAGTCCATTAAAAAATATTAAAGTTTTGGTGCTTTCTACCATTCGCTTCACATAATACTCGCTCACAGCGGGGATCTCATTCCCATGATACCAAAACTCAAATCGCATTTTACCAATTGATTTTTTCTTTTAGGCAAATTCGTACTTATATTGGGGCGTTTTTTCAATGAAATACAATATGGAGCAGATAATGTGACAAAAATCTTTATTCTTGATAAACAATAAACACTTTTAATTTGTAATGGTGTGACTAAAGAACACATATTTTTTTCCTTGTTTTTTTAGATTCCACCGAGTTTCAGTAGAAGTCTAAGCTTTGCAATACATAATTCTGCAGTACATAAAGTCTGTATTGTGTATGATTAGATCAAATGAAAAGTTATCAAACATAGTAAATGATGCCTTTGTTATTGAAATTTCTCGTATTATAGATATGGCCAGATAATGCATGAGCAAAAAGACAAACATAATATCCAGTGTATGAACATTTTACAGATAATAGTTACAATTAATTAAGGGCGATACAGCGTAAGTATTTTGATTAAGAGCCGAGGTTGTTATTTAAGTAAAATTATAACTCGAATGTTCTATCATGTTGGATCGGGTTACCATCGCCCGATGCGCCCAGTAGCTATGCCCAAGTGATGTATTTTTTTGTCTCTTTTCTGACAGATCGAATTAAAATAAACGCTCCGATAAGGCGTCCTACAATATTATCGTGTATTTTGTTACGTGAGCGTGCGATGGCAGTGGGAACTCGGTAGGTGGGAACCGAATATTTTTGATTTGTTGTCTCGGACATCCACGTAAAGGTCTTTGATTGATTACGATAATAGCTGGCGTTATTGGTGTGGGCAAAAAAATCACCGCTTCTTTATAATTTGTGAAGCAAAGTTCAACTGAAACAATTTCAAAAATTAAAATTCTAACGAATCTCCACATTTTTTGTTTAAATCAGTGGAGGTTATAGTCTAAAGAAATATTGAGGTATATCTACAATCGCGTGAGATCTATAAAATTAATAATTGGTATATCTCTGATATTATTATCCTGTTGATTATATCAGTGCATACGAAAATATCATCAAATCAAATTTAACTTAAGGAAAGTGTTCACACTTTCGACAAAAAAGGGTGAAAAAACGCATCACAAGAAATATTTGAAAACAACAAATTCAGTCATTCGTGAAAGCTACTGAATTTACAAAAAGGGTGGCTTTTTTGTGTGAAAAGCCGTTAAATTGCCAGATGGCTTTTGAACTAGTAGTAGGTAAGTATATATAACATTATTTACGGTAAGGGTTTACTTTAGATTTTTTGTTGTATCCTAAAAAATGATTTAAGTTAATAAAAAGGTTATAAAACAATTAATTAACGAAAATAATAGTAATTTATTAACTATAGATTAAAAAAAACGTATGTTTAAAACATCTGAGTATGGTCAACGTATTAAATTTATTAAGCTTCTCAAAATCTAATACGTAAGATTGTAAGCATGTTTCTCGAATAAGATATCATCGAGGGCAATGCTCGTAAGCTTTCGTTACCGAGAATAGCAGGGAAAATATTAAAACAAAAGCATTTTCGCCTTCATCGTGCCGAATACTCTGGCGGAGGCACATCGATATACACCTTATCAAATTACCTAGGCTACTGGGCATCTCAACTAGGCATGCTAAAACAAACTAACCTCACTTCCTACATCACAATAAACGATTCTTATCAACATGCTCTAAGGTTTAGTTTTCCTTGCTTGCTCATGATCACTTAAAACAAAACATGACGTCGTGATAATAGTCGCTTCGGTGATTTTATGGAAACATGATATGATGTTGGCCTCTTACAAAAAGCACAAAACAAAACCCGACCGAAATTGTTTTAATCGTCGGAAGCCACACGGTACTTGGGAATATTTTGTAATTATTAAATGTCGATTGTTCAACGTGCGCCAATTATGTATGAAATTATGATGTTTCTTTTTATTGAAAGAAATTCAAATAGAGTCATAAAATACTTATGATAACTTTCATGACAATTTCGCAAACGTAGCTAATACGTGCGTATACTTAATTGCAATGATATAACAAAAAACTTTTACCTGTAAGGAAAAATCATTCATTACTAATAAAGTAATGAATGATTTTTCCTTACAGGAACACAGTAATAAAGGCAATATAGCTCCGCGCATATACAGCATGTTTTCAATAACTTCAACTTCTTTATTGGATGTTCCTAACTTTCATTACTCATCGATAAGTAACGAAAGCATTGACATGATATGAAGGGACAGCATACGATTTGTTTGAGCCAAGGTAACTTTACAGAGGCAGCTACCGATGGTTCGCTGGCTACCTACCGCGGGTAGATAAAAAACAAAATTGTTCTGTATTAGACAGCCGAATTCCTTCAAACTAAATACGTATGTGTAATCGTCCGTACAATTCATTTAATTTAATCGTTGTGAAGTCTGTATTGTTTTAGATTTAGTTTCGCTTCGTGTGCTATTGAATATAATGTTTCGGTACCTTCGGCCAAGTCAACCGAATTTGTAGATCTATTGTATTGTTTGCTGCGATAGTTTTCAATTTAAAATTTTACAACCGAACACCAATTTTAATCTGTTAAACAATGAATTTATTTACGGGTGATTTGATATTAAATTTTGAATTTTTTTAGTATATTATTTTGAATACTGTTTAATTTTATAACAAAATTATAAATGATACAGTTTATATTAATTAGTTATTTAACTTTACATTGTTACTTGCGATACCAAAAACTTCATAACGATTGGTGAGGTTTGTAACGAAAATTAAAAGCCAATTACAATTTAAATTAAATTTTGATACTTTTATTGTACCTACTCTGTCTTTAGTGACATACGTTTTACAGTGCATTTGTCGTGATGGCGCCTACCTGAGGTTTCTGGAAGCAAGATCGCGTGTCAGATATAAACCGCGAACGTCCAAGTTGTAGAATTATCGTTATCAATTACTTCAAGTCAAAATACGCATCAAATATCTCGACTTCAAGCAAATTAAAAATATCATACCATTTTTTCTTAATATAAAACTACTGACAATATTTAAGGCCTGTGGTAAAAAATAGCAAATAAAAATGGAAAGGAAATAAAAACGGAATTTAGCAAAACCAATTAAAATATATGAATATAATTGGTCGAAAGCATTGAAATTGGAGATTGTCGTATAAATATCGGCAATATAAAGCGACAAAAGCACTAATTTCGGGAACCACAAAATACACCACAAGTCTAACAGCTTTGCCACGCGGCATATTTCCGCAAAAACTTTTCACCCAAACCTGTCACATGAAATTACCGGATTATTAAGTGTTTTGACAACTGTGCTGTTCAAAAAGGGCTGTTCAAGAAAAAACTCGCTTACTAAACAACATAATTAGGCCGCAATAGATTTTATGACGTCGTAAATAAACCGTGTAGCATCGACACTAGGATATTCAAGGGAATAAAAATGACAAAGTAACCACATACAGATTGACCGATTTATTGGCTATAAACTCGTCACATCCTTATCTATTGGTATTTAATTAACATATTTTTGGAGTCATTTAAGGGCGTATTCACTAACAAATTGCCTGTTAAGGACAGGTATTGCAGTTCGCTTGTAAAATAATAAACGAATTTGAAAGCTCCAATGCTGGAAAAGGATGTATTGGAATGTTTGAAATAAATACACATTTTAATTATTTCTTCTGAGAATATATTTATTTGTAAAGCTATTTCTTTACAATCAACCCATTAATTCCATTTTTTATTCAAACGAGCATAAGTTTCACCTGGTTAGTTGTTGTTGTAATGACGTATTATTAAAGTATAGTCCCACTACAAGGATTATAACAAAATATTTGTCATAAGTAAGGATTGTTGAGCAGTAATCACCATGGCACCTGCAAGCATCCTCGTTTGAACCCACGTTGTTTTTGATCGATGGGTCTCACGCAGGATCCCCTTAAATACACGACCTTAAATTTAATCGTATTTGAATATGATTAACATTATGATTGATTAGGAACAGCATGATTTGTTCCTTAAAAGGGACTACGTTCTTTTTGCATTTAAATACAAAATACATGCGACGTAAATGAATGTTCTTGAAAACTTTTATTCCCCTAAACCTGAAGGCTTAGAAATCTATTTTGACATTAAGCATATTTGGCTGAATTATTTAGCTTCGGCACGGTATACGACGGATACAGGCTCGATAATTCTTCTACCATGATTCAATTTATAAAGTGCACGGAGATTTATTATCTCATGTAATTATGAAGTCTGTGTAATGAGGGCAAATAGACGTGCACCGGGCGCCGCTTGATGAGCGATGGCGCATCAATTGCCTGCCGCTGGGACCTTATCGGTCGTATTCAATTAGCCCGATATATTATTAATATCGATATTATAAGGTTTTTATTTGAAATTCTATCATAATAAAATTCAGCTTAAATAAATCCACCACAATAAATTTTAACCCGACTTATTCCAAAAGGAACGCTACTATGTTTTCGCAATTTAATTAAGTACATAAATGTTTTATAGGTCATGTATTCTTTCTTTCTTTATTTATTTAAACAGAAAATAAAATTACATAAGTATCAAAGAGCTTACACTATGGAAAACATGCTTAAGATAACCTAATTAATACTAATGAAGGAGCATCAGTGGATCCAAAACTAAGTGAAACACTTGTATCTTGGGACCCTGAGTTGGGTTTTACAATGGTAACCTTGAGTGTGATGTGGGCGGTTCTAGATGGAGTAAGCTGTGAATTTTGATTTTATATTATTAAAATTAGAGCTAGGTTATACATATAAATAAGAAAGAGAAAGAACTGAATATATAAGCAGCACGCTTGTACCTAAATGATAGGGTGTGTGTGTGTGTGTGAGTGATTGTATAGGTATGATAGTTATTTTATCCGTTGAGTAATTTTTCGGTTTGTTCAAAGAAGAGCGAGAGTAACCATTTCTTTAATTCCTTTTTACAACTAAAGTTTGTTAGTTGTACTATGTTATATTTTTTGTTGACACTGTTGTATATTCGCGGAAATTAGAATTGAATAACTATTAACTATCTACGAAAAAAAGTAAATACAATTTCCAGGTCCGTAAATATTAAGATGATTCAAATTACAAAAAGTATCGATAATAAGTTCCCATCTCTTGCAGCAAGTGATTGACATAGGAAGGATCGTACCGGCGGAGTTCGCGGAAGCCCGCGTCGCACGGGCTGCGCCGGCGCATGCGAAACGCCGACACCACTTGATCCAAGATAAACAACTCTTTTGACTCGACTCCTGCCATATTCCAACAAATTGATTTTGAACAACGAATCTCGAATATCTTTTTTGCTCATAATCTTTACCCTTTTAAATCATGAACAATCATATTATGTCGAGTTTTATTTTTTCCATGCAAATGTTAAAATTTTTGTAGGTATTCGATTTTAAATGATTCGCTTTTTTTTATTTACTGTGATTAATTGTCTGATTAAAGGAATTAAAAAATTATTTGTAAAAACCATTCTTGAAAAAACTGTAGAAATACGTAATACGAATGGAATAAAATCTGTTCAAACAAATTTAAATAGTAAGTGTCTAGTAGTAAACAAACCTGCCGACTGAATAATTTATTACAAACTGAACAACATTTTAGCAATCTTTCTCAAGCAGGAAGCGATTGCCGCTCACACATCGCTAAACGACATAATTACAAGGCATAGATCTAATAATTGCCTATAAAACATTTAGAATATTTAGAAATTTGTAACCGAACACGTTGTGAGCAATTATTACGCTAGCTGTTCAAGATCAAGATAGCTGATAATTAATCGTCACTAATTACTGCTGGTGTTAGGCCGACCTCTATCTGGACACCATTTCCTCGCCCGTGTATAAAAAAATTAACAAAAACCGTAAAGAAAGATACATTAGTAGGGAAGACGTGAGCGGGTGAGCGTTTCACCTGTTCATTGTTTGGCTGGCGGCTGCCATAAACAAAAGGGTTCAAATATCACAGCTTTTTGGGGATAATAGCAGACCGTCCTATAAATCTTTATCGATAATAACTGCACTTGTTGTTTTAAGCAGTTTAAAGTGTAGCCCGTTGATGATTTATTGCTTGAGTTCGAAAAACGTAGATTATGATATGTGATATTTTAAAGAGGATATTATTTGATATTTTAAGGATTATGCAATATATACGTGACCGCTATAAATCTCATTTGTAAAGGAATAAAAATAAAAGGCAAAAAAGTATTTAATGTTTAAACTATTTTGATGTATGAATAAAATGAAAGTTATAGTTTAATTGGAGTGCAATTTAGACAGAATGTAGTAAGTGATGCAATCTTGTTTTAATGTATGGAAATGAAGTAGAATTTGTTGGTCATTAGATATTCAAGTGAGCAAAGTCCCTCGCGATCAGACAGGATGCTGGGTCTGGAGTAGCGGTGATAAATCCGAATTTCGCCGCGAGCGAACCTCTGCGAAGGTAGATCAATCATACCGTAGTGTACCTGTTCCAAGGAATATCTAATATTTATAGAGCAAGATTAAAAAGTCAGAGAATTATTTGATTCTGGTCGTTTGTTGTGGCATTTCTAATGCATGGCCGTTTAAAATCACTTAACATTAAGTGATGTTGCATGCTTTTTTTCTAGCGCACCTGTAACTAAGGGGAGGAAAGGGTAAAATCTTAATTAGACATGGTGACCGGTGTTATAGAACAGTGGATATATCAATAGAATTTGGGTTTGTAGTTGGGAAATGGCATGGCGTTCAATGCTTAGCGCAACTGTAAATGCATACTATATACATTGCTTTTTACTCTCCTATTTGTGAATATCACCTAACATGATGTATCGTAGCTACAATTTGGAAAACACCTCGCATATAATCGAAAGTATTTTTGAGTGGCGTGTCTGTCCGCTTATTACTCTGTACAGGACCCTAATGATGCTTATTAAAAGTGATCAGTTTTAAAGCAAAATGCTGGCAGTGTGATACATGATAACTAGAGGCTAAGTCGCATTAAGTCAGGTTGCTCGCTCTTCCCGCCGTAATTCACTTAATATCACTTAGCCCGCACAATTTATTGTTATACAACATTAAAAAGACGTAAACATTCAATTTAGACTTTTTATTGATATAAAAGAATACAGCTCATACAGGATTATAATGTTAGCTGGAAAATGAATCCATATTAAGTAATATATTTTGGAGCTTTAAACAATTCTATTATGAGTAGGGATTTTTGATACCCTTTTTATGTCGCCATTGTGTTTTATGAGGGTTTGTATAAGATATAGGTTATTGACTAGTTATAAAACTAGATTAGTTTCTTAGAGATATTAATGAAAAACATCAGTTTAAAACGAAAACCACACATTATCAACACTATATTGCAATGACAATTGTGTTCATGTTTTCGTTTTTACTTTAGAAATTTTACAATAATTCACATTATTATCAGAGTAGGCTAAAAAACTTGGCTAATAAAAAAATATATTTTAATAAAAAATAATAACGTATCGCACCATTGTTTGATGTTGGAATTCAAATAAATCATATAAAACCTTAATCCCACATCACACTGAATCTTCGTCAAACAAATTCGTATGAGATAACAATACGGTAACATAATTTACGACCTTAAAATTGTAAACAATACCGGGCGATATGTCAAAATACGCTTACAATACGGAAATGATGAGCATTGAAAGGAGCTCGGTCGGTGAAGGAATACACAATGGGGTTTACGAAGTTAGTGAACACCCGACAATAGATGTCGCTAGTGACTTGATTGCGGACAAAAAATACTATGAACTTCTGTAGCAGTTAATAAGAGTCGGGGACAAAAGAATCCGAGGTGGTACGGTCGAGTGTCCTCATACTAATTCATCATGCTAGAATAGGATCTTTTGAAAGGTTAAATGTTACACTTTTTTAATTAATTGAAAAATGCGGTTAGGTGTGACGATATTCTTGCATTCTTATGCGTTTTCTTGTTTTCAATTTGAGGCTTGGTTATTGTTTGATATATTTTTTATTTAATGTATTTTATAATGAAAATCTTTAAACGGTATCAAGTACAACATTATCAACAACATGGTGCATAATGGATATACATATATTTATACTTAGATCATTATTTCACAGACCAACCACTCAATTCACCCTATTATTACAATTTTTAAGCTACATCTCTTCTCTTCGTGTATAAAAATATTCCTCGTTAACTCTTAAATGTATGTGCTCTCTTAGTCACCATTACATTCTTTTGCCGACTCCAAAGTTTACCATTGTAAATCTATAACGTACATAATTTCTTCGAAGTATTCTTATTAATCGATGTCTTAACCTCATTTATTGGTCCTTTCATACACGATCCGTACAACAGACGTGATTACTACGGAGTGTAAACACGAAATCACGCTTTATAAAAAGGTTAATAATACAAGTATGTATTTACATTGACTTGTCGACCATTGATCAAGCAGTCTTGTGTGCACAATTCATAAATAACACCTCTCTTAACAATTGATGATAAAGTGATAAAGAAATCTTACTAATATAAATAAATGGCCTGTAATATGTTAATGTCCATGGTGGATAACAAGTATGGACCTGGATTCTTTAATAAATCTTTATTAATCGGCAAAGCATCAGTGATACTCCCGGTTTTTCAAGTGTTCATAATTTCAGTGATCCCGGTGGTGACCACTTAACATCAGGTGCTCCTTTAAAAAAATAGTCACTAGTGACTATTCCCACCTTCATTTCGCAATCGATTGTTCAAACTTAGATAGAGTTTATTTTCATTATTCTTTATCTTTTGGTTATCTACGTAATAAAAAAACATTATTCATAAAATTTTGTTTCTAGTTTTAGTAGTGTTGCCCAAATTCAGTCTTGGTCTTGCAGTCTTGGTCTTGTTCTCGCGTTTTTGCAAGACCAAGACCAAGAACAAGACCGCGTATTTTTAGCAAGACCAAGACCAAGACTTGAGCAAGAACAAGACATAGCCTGCAAGACTCTTGCGTCTTGCAGCTAGGACTCAGCCCGTGATTTTCTCTCAATACCTGCAACTTCAGTACGTGCTGAGAGGTTATTTTCTAAAGCATCATTAGTAATTAGAAAACATAGAAATAGGTTCAGTGATGAGTCGGCCAGATGGTTACTTTGTATTAATTCTTGGTCAAAAAAAAATGATATAAAGTATCATAACCTAATGATAAAGCTGTTAATTAGTGTTGTATTTTATTTTTTATTCAAATAAATGATAAATCGTAAAACTCTTTTATTAAATTTCTTATAAGTCGAGGGTTCAATCTCTTTCTAGACAGATAAGTATTTTTCTTTAAAATACGTCAAGTTATTGTAATTAATTTGTTTTTTTACATGTTTTAGCAAATGTAAGCTTATAAATCATAAATGTTTATTAAGAAACAGTTACTTCCATGGAAAACGACGTATAGGTCAGTTGATTTTTCGAATTTCTTATCAAATCTTCAGTTATTTATTAATCTGCTTGATCTTTACTATGGCTATGTTAATTCAAGCTCACAATGTTCCAATTCTAATACGTTTTTCTAAGATTTAAAGTAAACTTTAATAAATAGTAATAGACTAATAGGTAATTGCAAGACTTGCAAGACTCTTGCTGCAAGACCAAGACCAAGACCAAGACTGGGAGCGCAAGACCAAGACCAAAACCAAGATCAGGTGTATTGGCGCAAGACCAAGACCAAGACTGGCTAAGTCTCGTCTTGTTCTTGCATTTGGACAACACTAAGTTTTAGCTCTGCGATAATAAAACAGACGCATTTATCCGTTTTATGTATTAGACACACATACACATACTTGCTTATAATTCCTATTATCTTTTTCAACCGTAAATTTTTGACAAGGTTTGACCTTGTTTATTTTCTTTCATTCAATCCTTAATCTTATATGTAAACAGTTATCGTTGAGGAAAAAATAATTCAGTTACGCGATTATGTACTAATAAAATCTCCTCCATAGTACCGAGCCCACAGCGTTAATGGAGCACGACTGTAACAAGTGCGACTAACTAGCTCTTAGCTCAAAACCTCCGCTCTCTAAGTCTAATTTATATCCAAGCTCACTAATCACTCACCGAAACATTGCATTTTACACTTCGATACTTTGTGATTGAAAGGCAACTAAATAAATATAAAGAATCCGAAGAGCAAAACATTGTTACCGACATATACTTACTACTAGCGACACGCTGCGGCTTCGCACGTGTTATGCTATTTAATATTTATATATAAATCTTTCTTTTGAATGAAAGTACCTAATAACTGTAACGACTGTCTCCATCACAGTGCCCCGTCTAACTCCATATAATCTATGCAAGAAGTTACAGCAAACCTGAATAAATAAGAATTGAGACTGCTTTCGGCATTTTATGTTAGTCCTCATAATTTAGATTTGGTGCTGAAAACCCACTTTATAAATTCCACCTTCATGTACCATTGAGCAATGGCAGCACGTAAATTTACAGTTAAGTTGATGTCATATTATGGCCGATAGCGTTTTTTAAGTTCCAAGTTTAAAAATAAAAAGTACATTTTTTGATTTAAACTTTTAATAATCTCACAATTTTAATGATTAAAATCGATGAAATATATTTTTGTAAGCTAAACAATAGGAAATATTAATTTATTATGGGAAATTAGACATGAGTCTAACAAAAAAAATAGTGTATTAACTACACTATTGTTACCGAAAGTTTAGCTCTATCGAATAGTTAAAGTGACTCAGAAATCGAGCATTAAAGATTTGAACATACGTAGGGACATACAGCGACAAGCGAAATATTAATGTTTCAAATGCAATACAAGGTATTATGAAGATTAGCATGTTCAATCAGACAAACTTTTCCGCTTTATAATCTTAGTATAGAAAGCAACAATTCATATATTGTGACTGAAAAAATAAATATATTCATAGCAGAAGTAACCAACTGAGTAAATAATATAATTAATGGGTAAGAATCCATAAAACTAAGGTATATAGGATTATGTTATTCGTTTAGATATTGGTGGAAAATGATTCCTTATAGTTTTGAGTGAATTTAGCAAAATAAATTTAAATCGACAACAGGCAAATGTACACGTACCCTAAGCCAAACGCCATTGTATTTCAACATTATCATAAGTCTCGTGATCGTGTAGAATTTGCGGATATTTATCAAACAACCGTAAGAACGCAGTTCCCTCAGCGGATAGAACTCGCGACACGAGGGAAGAATTAAGTTTGACAGTAAATAGAGGCAGCTCGGCGATGTTCGTGCGCACGGTATCGACAGGATAATGAGCCATCGATTGCGAACTCGCTAGAACCTGTACATTGCCTAGTCAGTGTGAAACTAACATTTGAGCTAGCGTTTGATACAGGCCAAATGACTGCGAAAACTGTAAAACCTAGTTTCCTATCTGCTGTGAAGTTTTATCTTTATAGCCATGACCAATTCTTTAATAGGCTATTATTTATAAGCAACAATAATATTTTGGCATCGTCACTGAAATCGAGAGGTCTTGTGTTCGAATCTTGGGTGTGGCCAAAAAGAATGTTATTGGAATTTTTCTGACAGAAACTGTCAATAACAGCTCTGATTCTGGAAGTAGGTGGTGGCCACGTAAAACCGTTGGTCCTGCGCATGATCTCTCGCCGGTCTTGTCGGTATGCACTATATATCTATATCTCCCGCGCAGCTGACTAGTCTCTGTTGAGATTAGCCACCACGGCTGAAATCGGTCTGGGGAGCTACACACACTTTTGTATTTAAATATAACGTTACAAAATTTTCTGCAACAACACGCAGAGTTATTGAAACAAGTAAATGTTGCCAAAATGGAACACCCAACAATCACTTGCAAGATAAAGGAGTCAAAGGAGTTTACTAAGTATGTAAGAAAACGGTTAGTGTATGAACAGGTGACAATGCGAGCGGCTTCTTTTCGGCTTGAGCGTGACCGACGAGGTGTGATAACCAATTACGAGGAGTGCTTGTGACAATGGACTTGCACAGTAGCGGGCTTCCGTGTCGCCAGTAGTAGAAAGCTAATAGAGGAATTAAAACTATTTGACATACTTTAAACAGATACCGTTCGAGTTCCATTACATCCTGTGTGATTATTACACCGATTTTTAGTACAGATTTAGGTTTTATTGTGATTTGTATCCAACAAATAGTTATGCTCTAAGTTATTAAGAGAATATATAAATATAATTATTATTTATGTATCTGTCTGCGTATTTGCGAAGTTCAGGAAAGTGAACTAGACTCGGAAAACTAGACTGGGTTTTCGTGTCGCAACTGGTAGAAATCGAATAGAGGAATTGGACATTAACATTCATCCTATACACCTTATCCTTATTTTTAATTATAATTCTGACACAAAAAATTAAATAGTTAATAAGGATATATAAAAATAACATGATTATTGTTTATGCGTCTTCGTGCGAATCTAGGTAGGTAAGGCAGTAAACTGTAACTGAAAGTAGACTGAATGTACATTCTACACATATTTAATGAAGGATGAGGATGTGTTTGTGGATGTTGTGAAGGTGACGTTGTTAGAATCAATAAAAGTGTATCAAGCAAAAATTGGTTATATTTTTGATGGCATGTTCAGGATAGGCAGAACAGCATTAAACAACCTTTTTTATAAAACCCTTCCTGTTTTTCTGCGACATGTGATAGTTTTCATGATTTCAGTAAAAATACCTTGGAATAAGTAGAAACAATAGAGATAATATGATGTTGAGATATTAATTGTCAAAATTGGCTTTAATTCGCTTTTTGTATTTTGCTATTTTGCAGGATAACGAAAAACAGACAGTATCTAAAAAGTCTAAAATATGTTGGTATAACACTGGTCCTTAAATATGGCTTTCTCGTCCCAAATGGAGAAGTGGAATATTACCGGTTAAGTAAAATCAATGAGCAACGCGTTCATTTGAAACAACGTGAATAATGAAGAATTTTTGTTTATGAGTCACAAAGGCTTCACTTTGGTCAATCGCGTTGTTTTGAAGAGGCACACATAAGCTACGGTAAACAATTACCATACATTACAAGTTTTCTTTGAAATACGCCGCCATGTAACTTTAACTGTATTTATTTCTAGTAATTCTATTTTTGTAACTGTTTCTTTAAAAATTGTTGTTAATAGGTACAGCAGTAAACTAAATTCAGAAGAAACTTAATTCAGTTTTGTTGCTTTAATAGTTTTAATCTAGTTTTTTCGATTTAAGAGATATCAGCTTATATCGAAAAAACTAGCTAGAGAATTTTGCACGTCAAATATGTACAAAGCTTTTAATAGTCTCTAGCGAAGTATCATCAACAACATAAAAAATAGAAAATAGCCACTGCTGCGGAAATAGCCAGTGGATACTCGCGTTATATTCGGGTACAATAAATCAATTAGACGTATCCCGTTACTTATCCTGTTAATAACCTATCTGCATAGGAGTCTTTATCTAAATCCGTTAGTATTTGCGGCGATCCTGAAACAAAATCCAAAAATCCGAACTTTTACATTTTTAGATATTGACTGCAGATTAAAAACCTTAATTCTCTTAAATATTCATATCGAAATTATAAAAAGTACTAAAGATTTATTGAGCCCGTCACGTTCTACTAAGTTGCTTATATACCCGGCCCCTAATGCTCAGTCATTGGTGAGCATTCCCCTTTTACAACGCAATTAGCAGTTATTGCCGCCCCCATTGGCTACTGACTTACATACAACAATAATTTGAGTATGTACAGTGTAATTGAACAATTATTATTAGATGACCAAAGATAATATAGGACGAGTATGTATACTAAAAGTATATATAGGAGATTTATACAAGCTAAAAAACATTTTAGTTAGCATTAGACGATTGAAATATAGAGCTTTCGTTTACGATGTGGAGTTATCATAGAAATACATTTTTCCGAAATACACTTAGTCGTTGTTCATTTTGAACTGCATGTAAACCGAGAAAGCTTAAGGCTAGGGTAGCCAACCCGTCGTTCGTGATGATGAAGTAGTAGAGTCAAAAATTTTACAATTGGCAGGACAAAAATTCGTCAGTGTAAATTCTATTTTGCCTTTGATCAACTTGGCTACTATTGGCTGTGATATGTGATGATGCCTCCTTAGCCAATTTTTGCTTCAATGACTCATTCCATTTAAGTTTGAGACGCACAAGCACTTATGAGCGCTCGATAGAGGCTGCTTTAGCCACTCTTATTGCTAAAAGTGCGGTTACACTCGGTTCAGTTTAGCATTCCTTGTACGTAATTAAATTGAATAATAAATAAAAGTACGTGGGCGGACCTATAATACTCAATTCCAATATTACAGTACAGCTGACAACTTCCTTAAAATTTAAAATAGAATAATTCTATACTGTCTTTAATCGTGACTAAATCTTAAGTACAAAAATCTATTATGCTAATTCCATATTGTTAATCTTAATAGCCTTAATCGAATTGAAAGTAATTAAAAACAAATTAAATACACCGTTACATTTTAATATGTTCGGAATGAAACGTTTTTCACAAGCCGTTACAAACAATAGCTGTCCTCGTTTGGGCTTATCTAGATCAAGAAATGCCTTTCATAATATTAACATCTTATGTTAATTTTACATATTTGATGTTTCGCCCATTAGGCTGCTTGAAATAATGCATAAGACGCCTGAAATTTTATGTTTTTATTTTAGTACTTAATGTTTTTTTTTATTATTTAGAAAGGAATTTCATTAGCAAGTTTTTTTACTTGGTCTTCATCTTACACTTGTTTGTATTAAAGTGAAATTTATTCGGATATTTATTATGCAATCACTCACAAACGGCTACATTAATTGGGTGACATATACACACAGATAAGTTGTAAGATAGATTAATACAAAGGATAGTTATATTTCGGTCTATGTAGTTAAAGTATATATTTATTTTTATCTAGCCTCTTTTTGATAACATTAGTAAATATGGTAATATAAAATATTAAAGCGTAAAATATATGCCTTTCTTCGGTGTAATTAGTTGATTTAAGATTGGAGGAGCGATAGTCACGGCACTGCGTTATATGACTCGCTTGATGGATTTTTAATTGCTTCAGTGTAAATACTCCACCCTTTATATGATAAAGTGTGTACGAGTTACTTTTCTTTCCTTAATTTTGTTTAATGTATTGTAACGTAATATAAGGTTAGTTCCAATGAGTAGTTATATTGAGGAACTACGAAAGTAGGATAGAAAATTTATCACTGATTCAAAAAGTAAATAATTAAACATACTGATTTTATATTTTGTTTCACTTATTCTACTTATTAGAAGAACTCTTCTATGAGTGAGGAAAAAAGCTCGTTCCAAAAACAAGTTCAAGAAATATAACGATTATTTCTTTAAGAGGCAAATTCTAATAATTGTCTTAACCATTGTTTTACTAACTCCAAACAAAAATTAAAAACGAATTTCAATTCGGGCACACTTGCCCCGGCCCAAAAGCACCTGTCTAACTATCGTCAGATTAATTTCAACCCTTTAACGTTTTCGTTTCGTGGTTAAAATTCTAAGCGCCAGGCAATATCGCAAGGTGTGCATTAGAATATGATTAGCAGCTTGTCAAAATTACAGAAATGTATTCCAATGAGCTAAAGTCTTCATAAATTATTAATCGATCACTGAATAATGCCCTTTTCTTGCAAAATAGGATGATAATATTGGAAAGGTGTTCTAAATTTGGGTAATTTGTGTGCTGATTATTGGAAAGGTATTTTTAATAGTTTTGCTTCTGAATTGATGACGGGAGCTGATAATATACGGCTGGAAGTACTTATATAAATAAGTGATATATCATTTATTAAAATAGAGTTTGATCTTCAGCTTTACTAGAATAGCGTTTGATCACATTTGATTGTGTCTCTCTCCTATGTAAAATTAAGTTTTTAAAATAAAAAATCTAAATCTACATCTATTTCAGCTTAGAAATACTCGTACTCCATCTGTTTGCTCATAAATTATTATAAAAAAACTATTTATGTAACACATTTTGTACCTAGTTACCTAGTACCTAGTACCTAGTTCTGACTGATTGTAGGGGAAAAGTAGAGTATATTATGAGAAAATTCATTATTAAATCATTTTACTATATTTAAATACCTACATATAATAGCAGTGATACATGGGATCAAATAATATTTTTAAAAAATATAGCACAATAATTAGAATCAGTGAAATAAATAATAGAAAGAGTTATACATAGGTAGATAGTAATTATTCTCATCTACGTTTGATGTATGTTACATCGAATAACTTAACCATAATTAGGTCTTTTCATTGTATAATATATGTTATTAAAACAAAGTGGGCGATTAAAGTCGCTTATAAATATTCAAGTAATTAAATGTTTTTTGAAACATTTGTTCGATGATAGGAATAAGTAAGTGGATATCTTGTAGATGGTTTGATAGGGACCCCTCGGTTACAAATGTATGAAGATAGTCGGGGGTGCTAAATCGTCCGAACAAGGAATTAGCATATCGGTTATTGTGTCGTTTTGCATAATTACCCTTGTTTAATTTTGCTATACTACAAGATATTTATATCATAAAGATAAACGAGTGTAATTGAACATGATAGTGTAACACGTTTGTAGATATGATGTATTTTGTTGATTTTTATTATTTCCTGTTTGCTTAATTGTATAAACAAGTTTCTTCGCGATATATAAAATATATTTTGAACTAGTCTTGAGATATGATTGGAAGATATAATTCGTTCAGATACTAACATATAAACAGCTTCTCCTATACTTTCCGGTTTCTTTGAAAAAACTGTCGCCATATGTACATTAATTTTAAATGTGGTATTTTGTGTAATGTTGAATGTGTGAATTAAAGAATTCATTAATTCATTCATAAAGCAGTGTAAAAATGACTCTCATTGGAATTTCAAGAACGCAGTTTCCGTCTGGTCTACCGGATTCTAACGAAATGGTATCTAAATGGAATCTTGAAATTGTTGTAAAATACAGTAATATGAACTATGTTAATAAACACATACATCTGCGTTAGATTGCAAATTTACTGAATAGAAAACTATATTTAAAAAAAATTAAACATTACATGCACATTTAAAAATGACATTCATCGAGCCAATTTAGAGTTTAGATTAGGTTATGTTAAACCTATATCGCACAAGGTAAGTAAATATAAGATGGTATTTCGTGAAATTACTTTTTGAATTACGTTATATATATCATACCTAATATTTCATAATACATAATAAGTGGACTGTACACGCTCAGTGGACAATGTTCGTGCTGTCATCTAGATAATACTAGTCAATTGAGCGAAGTGCACATCGTTGTAGCTGCCCCAGTAATTAGACCATGCTTTATGTTATTAAACGCTAAAATTTATATTAATAATGAACTACATTAAACAATATCGACATTTAATGTGGGCATATCCGTTGCTAAGGAATTTAATCTCTGTGATCTCTCGATACATAGATAAACTTCGTAGGCTATTAGATTTTATGTAGGACATAATTGATCTTTATGGGTAGTTAATAACGTAAGACTATTTGAATATATTAAATTGGATAAATATTTGATTTCATTAAGGGCAGGTGAGTCAGAAAGCACCAGTTTTGCATACGTTTCCTTCGTACATGCACAGTTAAATTGTACAAAATATACGTAATTCTTCAACATATAACTGTGTTATGACGTACTATTTAATTAACTTAATAGTATACGAGTTGTATATGAATAACAATAGCGACTATAATCAACATATTATAATAGGTATTCTACGTAAACCTTTCAATATCCCACTCACTTTTAATCATACTAAAGTTAGCTTTCACGACCAAATCTAACTAAAATATAAAAAATGTCGTTGACTCTCGAGGTCACTGTTGTAAAAAATAAAAGTTCTATCATTAGATTCTTGAAAAAATATCACGTATTATATCAACAAACGTTAGTGCTTCTAATAAGAAAAACATTTTTGTAAATTCCGTTTCATCGAAATTCAGAAATTTTCATTTTATTCTCCTGCAAAAAACGTATAAACCTTAGTGCGTTACCCGTTTTCATATTAAGTGAACCCAACCCTTGAAACATTACAAATCGTTCGCTATTATAAAAATCTCACGTCATATTCGAACCGTCTATCACAGTCTTATTTGAAATTCGTCCGATCGCGATATGCAAATGGCGGGCGACAGTCGAATACAAAAAGCTCGAGCGGTGGCAGCGAGTAAATCAATCGATCAACGCCGGATACGCTCGGAATACGTCTTCATTGTGTTCATTAGTGTCGTCGGGGAAGTAGGACCACACCTGCCTTGAATATGTCCGGTATTTTACTAACATTGGACATCCCTATTCAGTTAATTGTTTAATTATGCAATTTTAAACGAATTTTTGCAGTTTCAACTTGCCAATGTAAACTTACACATTACCAAATATTCATTTTACGTTTTTGGTCGTAGATAATGAATATTACTTAGTTAAAGTTTAGTAAGTCAGTAATTTTAAAGTGTTTCGACATTTTTTACATTTACTTGAATAGTTTTTAGGACTGGGGCAACAGAGAAAAGACATCCATTTATATTAATCTAATAGATTTCGCTACTTCTTTTGGTATTTCTAATACAGCAATAATCTATCGATATCCAGTAGCACTTATAGGCAAAAAATACAAATACCCTAATTTCCTTTCACGGTATTTATCGAGGTGTTTAAACTATTAGAAACACAATGCCTATCAGATGGGACCGTTACACCGCCATTATGTCATTAAGAACCCAAATTACAGATCAAACGTCAACCACAAAGCCTTCATCTTGCAATGCTTTTTTGCCTTTGTGTCGTAAACTCACGATGTGAAAGCGATGGTTTAGCGCCTTTTATCCAATTCATCTACAAATAACAATAGTATAATTGTCTTTAAATAACGATAGCTAATACGTAATTGAGTAACATTAGGTTTCTTCAGTTGTTTGACAGCTTGATACCGGCGATTGACGTTTCAGCACGCGTTAACTCTTGGCATCAGAGCGACGGAAGAACAGAACTTATATATAGAATTTATTGATTTATTGCATCTCATAACTTTCTTTATCATTTTCGTAGCGTGGAAAAAAATTTTTATAGTAAATTCTCATAAGTCACGAGTATTTTGCTGCCTGCATAGATTTACCTAGAGTTGATAATAATAATATTTGAAGAAATTTACAACCTTCATTGCATACAATGTGATAGAAAGCATAATTTCATAACTATATTAGGTCCGCTTTGTTATAAATATATCTATGTATTGGTTAATATTATGTTATATTAATACTAATACAATAGGTTGATATTATTTATAGAGTCACAACAATTAAATGCTTAATTAAGATGTTTAACGTTTACTCTATTATTTTATACAAAGCTTTAAATAACTATAGTTCTGCGAGGCTTCGTTCTCGTAACATAATATTATATAGCCTATGTTACTCAATGAAGATGAGGTTATCTAATGGTGAAAAAAAATTTGAAATCGGTCCAGTAGTTAAAACCAAACATGCAACCAAAAACACAAATATTTCCTCATTATAATATTAGTAGTAATAATGTAGTTGTAGAAAGTCACGCGCATACAAGTTATTCCTAACTCCTAAGTACTATTTTTTTTTAATTTATAGTCTGTTCTAAAAGTGAATAAATAATATTAAGTATTTTTTTCCGAACCCTGACCATCTTAAACCTATGCGTGTGGACTGTGGAAGCGATTTATAGTGTCGTCAAAGAATTATGTATATAAGATCATAGTAATAGTATTACGAGATTTTTGTTATTTATGGCTCTCACGGTAATGGTTACTTGCTTCGTGACATTGCAAACAACTTCATACAGTTACAGTTTATATGAACTCGGTTAGTTACAATACAAAACTGCTAGCTAACGTAACATTTAAAAAATTTATAAATACATGGTTTAGTTTATAACCTTTAACAAACTATATAAATTACTAGCTGATCTGCGCGGCTTCTCTCCCGTAGCATAATATTAAATACTATCTATTTTCCGGGATAAAATATAGCCTATACGAATTCGGAAGAATCCCTCTAAGCAATAGTAAAAGAATTTTGAAATCGGTCTGGTAGTTTTTGAGCCTATTCAATACAAACATACAAAAATACAAGGGTTTCCTCTTTATAATATTAGTATAGATTAGACATTCATTCACTCGATTGTTAAACGTGAACTTATGGAAATTATAGGATATTTGATGGATAAAAAATATACAAGGGCTTTAAGTTAAAATAGATATAACGTCTTATAATGTGAATCAAACCCAAACCCTTTGATTTTACGCAATTACGCACGTATTACTTTTCTTAAAAGGATATACAATTATGTTTTGCGTCGATATTGTGTTATATTATAAAACAAGACTCAAGGCAAACATTCTTTAGTCGATACTTGTGTTATTGTGCTACATGTTTGCAATGCTATTACGTATAAGAATAAATAATTATGCTTTTGTAAGTGAGGTTTAACAAATGAATCTTAAATACTCCGCTGAAACATCTGCACTACCATCGTGTAAATATTATCCCCTTGATTGAACAGGGCTTTTGTAAAACGTCTCTTATAACCTCAAAACCACATCGGTTTCCTGTAGTTTTGTTGTGATTTCTTAATGTATGTTTATATCAGTGTGTTGTCTACAGTATTTATGAACTTTTGTAATATTTCGATGAAAGGATACGTATTGTCATGAACAATATAGCGTTTAATGACAATTTATCTTCATTGCCATTCTTTCAGAGTAATAAAAGAAATAATATTCTGTTGCGATGAACAAAAAACATCTGCAACAATGTAAGATACGTAATAAACGATTACGTATAAAGGGTTATTGATGTAAAAAGTTATGACCACGCCGAGATGCGTACATTCTACACAAACCACTACAATCACAATTTATTGCGAACAAAGTCGCGTTTGAAATGTGACAGGATAAAGCCTTATTAAGGTTCTAGGACGTGTATTTCACAGATACATGTATAATTGTATAAGCCTTAAATCTTAGTACTGGCGGGTGAGCCATAAACGTAGTCAACCGACCATTTCCCCGCTATCGCGACTGCAGGCAGCCGACACGCAGAACACCACTTCCTTACATAGGTTTAACATATCTTAACAATTTGTTATTGGAATTAAAGATTTAAGAGCAGGGTATTAAAGTTCAGTTTTGTGTTGAGCTGTGGGAGGTAGTACAAAGTTTCTTGACGCCAAAGGACTATTAGCATAACGACCAGCGCACGTTAACGCAACATGCTTGGTCACGGTGCCCTCTGACGTTAGTTGCGATTTTCATGCGATATATATTGTGAAAAGTGGCCGTAGCCTGAATTTAGGTACGATCATTTTGCATAGTACTCGAACGGCATATAAATAATAGCTAGTGTTTCACATGCTATCGCAACTTGGTTTTGTGTTGCGCAAAATTGTGCGTATTATGAAAATATGAGTTTGTATTGCAAAGTTACATACAGCGAAACAGATACAATGAGTTTTGACAGATATAATAGTGAACTCTACCTTATGCAATAATTATTAATTTGTGCAGGTTAATGAGTTATAATTAAAAAGCATACACCATCACTACATAGAAAAACCTAGAGATTAGTATACCGTCTTATTTTAAGTATGTTTTAGGTACAATAAATACTTTTGTATTTTTATGTAACTAAATAGGTATTATTATATTAAAAAAAATAAAAAGTAATTTCCCTCGAACTTTTTGGTCTAATGTCGAAATTTGTGTGAATCTTATTCCGATTTTCAATACTTTCGAATCAGATTCGCATTTGTGAACAGGGGGCCACGTTTTGCTTACTGCAATCTTCTATCAGATCTTCTAAACAGAGTTTTAATGTTTCCAAAGTACTAGTAAGTAGTGTTACTACTATACTTTGCTTTATTTGGCTTAGTTGGATAGGTAATCCTCGACAGCCATGGCAAAATTGCTATTCATTGTGTAAATATTTTAATATGTGCTTTATTACCACAAAAAACGTATTTAAAAGGTAACCCCTTATTATTCATACATGTATTACCCAAATAACCCCAAATCAGGTCGCGTAAAAGTCGCATTTCACGTAAATCCAATTTGTGAGGTACGTCCAAAAGGGCGATTCGTGGCCCGATGTAATTATTCATGTGTTATGACATCTCATTTGAATATAATCGCGAGGCAATGCGTGAGGCAACGCTATAGAGTATAGGCCATTCACACGAACGCGATATCTGATTCAGATTGACCTATGAAAAGCGGCTACTAATTAAAAAATAAATCCGAGACGCTTTGTGAATGTTACTGGAACGTTTTTACTGGCGTGAAATATATTGTGAAATAGGAAATGAGGTCTTAACTAACGCGGCCATAAGTCATGGCTATGTAAAAATGCACTGCAATAAAAATATATTATTTTAGGTAGGTTTTCTGTTCAGATATTTGAAAACTAGAGTAACAAAAATAACAAATAAAAATCTCGATGTGTAGTAAATTACTGTTAGCGAAATAATGTCCAGGGTATTGTTCTCACTGCTTTTTAATTCGGATTAGGACGACACATTCGGACATTTTCAGAGGTCTTCTTGTAATTAATTAAAATAAACACGTAAAACAGATTGATAATTTTAAAGTAAAGAGTTACCTACGAATGTAATGAAATCAGCATAGCTAGGAAGGGAAAATAATATGAGTTTACTCCATATTTTCAAAGGTTACATTCATTAAGGCATATCTATGCATATCACCTTTCCGAAAGCCATTGTGGCTAGTGCACTCCGTGAAGCAAGCAATATAGTATTTGCGAAAACGGCGTGTACAGACAACAAAACATCGTTATTACATTGTTAGTAACACATACATATATCACAATCCCTTCATAAATTGTAATTTAACAAAAATAGCATACATTTAGATTAAGTAATGTAAAGGACATTAGAGTGTTTAAAAAGTTTTAACCTATACTGGAGTATAACAGCTGAGGAAATTTATATCTGTAGACGGATCTAAAAAGTGAACAAAATTTAAACGAGACAAAAATTAAGAAAATATTTAGAAGGATTTAAAACCTTGCGATTTTTATAATAATTATTACGTAAAGGGTTATATACTATTTTTGTGCGAAGCGAAACACGATGCCGACACAAAATTTAATGACACATGGTACATGAATTATTAATCCACCCTAGTGATTTTGGTGGTTGCGGTATAGGGAAATAGAAAAATGGTACGGCCTCCCACTATTCTAATCATCGAAGTTATGTAAGTGCAGTGGGTTTTCCAAAAAGGGCGTTGTTTATTGTATGTTGCATTCTCATTACCGAATATGTGATTGAATATATAAATTAAACTCAGAAGCGTAGTTTTCAGATACAGCTGAAAGTGTGCTTAACAATTCTTTATAGTTTATAATTACATAGTATTAAACGAAGTCGCTTTTTGTGTTTTCACGCCTACGTCTTTTCAGCTATGATTTATAATGTTATTTAACTCTCCTGATTTTTCATACATGCTATAGAAATTATTAAAGAAAGATTCGGGGCGAGGTGCTAGGTTTTTTTTCAATGTAGAATTGTGCGGTCCGTACCGTCTATCAGGGGAATCTCTTCAGTTTAGACACGTAAGACAAACATGCATCACGAGAAACTGTATGTGAAATGACGATCAAGAACAGTTGTTAGTAGCCTTTGTTCGATGGCAGATAAGCCCATTGTATGAGCAACGGTACGATGGGATTACAATACGGGGCGAACCTGATTGTACTGAATCGCTGTGAAATTCATGAGAAAATTCATAGTACAAAAACGTTGCAGTGTGAACTTAGTTGCTGCTTTTCAGTTCTATTCAAAACAATTGCATCAGTCATACCGTGTTCAAAGCTTTCTTTTAAGTTATTAAGAATAGAAATTGCGTTAAATCTACGAGTTGTTGAGCTTGCAATGACAAATAGAAATAAAGAAAGAAAGATTTATTCAAAAACCGCACAGAATCAGTCAATAATCACTTAATTAGACACAAGTAGCAGTTTTTTTCACACAGTCACAGTCCAAACCACTAGACGGATCGGGCTAAAATTTGGCATGTAGGTAGATGTTAAGACGTAGGCGAGCGCTAAGAAAGGATTCTGATCCAATCCAACGGGAACACGGAAACGCGGGTGAACCGTGGGGCACAGCTAGTCAAAAAATATATTTAAATACTCATTATGCCGCAATAATAATATAGTATCGTTTCGTTAAAAGAGTATTTGTCGCATAAAATAAAAATTCTGAAACTACCGAATACTTTTACGAAATCTAAAGAAAATGGGTGCAAAAAAGTTACCTTGTAAAAGAATTATAAGTACATCCCATACAATGTAAAACAACGTATTTTTATTTTTAATCGCTAGCTATTGTTGGTTTTCGGTTCTCACCATCATTTAATTACCTAACTACCGTTTCGTAATTAGTGGTTTGTAAATGAATTGAAAGGATAATGACTAATGTCGATATCTAATAATACACGTAATATTTTAAACGGTGAAATGTACAGATTAATTTTAACTTGAATCGATTTATTTTGTAAGTGACAGCTTGTCTTTATTACCTTTTATATAAAACGATGTATCACCATACTTTACTATCACCATACCATACTTTTTTACGAAATAAAGAACTTCTGATATCATTTGAAAGTCTCATTGGATTTTATTCACCATTTTTTTCAATTAAACCTTAAGATTTCCTCGAACAAAACAATACCAATAAATTAAAACGATTAAAAAGAACAATTTTAATTTCACCCAGCCTACAATTAGTAACTGTAACATTCCCAACCATTCATTGGCCGAGTAAATAATTAGAAACCAGCGACAATTGATTTCCGTCATTAAATTTTATAATTTCGAAATTTGCGTGGTCGAGGCGCGGTTGCCGCCCTAATGATAGGTATATGTGGGTATGTAACGTTGTATTTACATAGTGGATCGTGAGCGTCAGTTGCGCGGGTTTTTTCTCCTAATATATGTAAATGGGAAACAATTAGGCGAGTTAATACACGGGGTAGGCAGTCTAGGCAAGTGCGTCTCGCGCCCCTTCCTTCCAGGCGCCATATGTCAGGAGGCGGGTAGCCCAATTTTATACAGCGTGTTTTGTTTAGTAACTGAACTAAATTAAAATGTTCTGTGTCTAAAATATTTTTATGAGAGGTAAGGAAAAATCAAATGTACGGGACACTGTCGTGGGATTGTAGACTTTTACTTTACACACTTTTCTAAGTACTAATCTTCACCAAAAAGATTGTGATTGTTTATACTTAAAAAAATGGTTAATAAGTGGCACGGCTATCCTGCTCTTCGCCGTGCTTGGGTAGGAGCGGAGGTATTTTCATTTTATCTTTTTACTCATTTCGAATCTTTATAATATTTTTCTATTAAATCTTTTATCTATGGAGTATTATATCTATAATGTTTTATTTATAGTAAAGTCTTGCGATGATGAAATTTTCTACCTATTGTTGTTATGGTTAAAAGTTAAAACGTTTATCAACAAAAATTAAAAAGGATCTCTCATAAATTACTACTTATCTAGAATGCATCAGTGAAATTATTTTAAAAATAATTTTTAATACAAAAACACGTAAAAAAACAATCATAAAAAATATATATTTTTTATATTTATTTATTTAGGTATTCAAAACGTTGGAAAAAATACTCAAGGAAAAATAATTTTAAGTTTCATTTTGTTATAAGGAAAGTTCCAAAGTCAAATGAATTTCAGACAAATTCAGATAAAATAATATTTATTTTGATTACGTATGACTTTTAATAATTTGCATTTAAAGCTCAAAATATGACTTAAGATAATAAGTGAAAGGATAAATTAACGATTTTTACTACCTTCCGAGACAAGCCTGTCCAATGCTGGGTTAATTTTCTTCACCCTGAGAAAGGCGTTGCATGCTTGCCTAGAAAAGCCTATTCATATTATGGATGTAAATCCAAATTTTTATTTAAAGGTACGAATAAAAAATATCGCGCGGAGCGCTTTGTGGGGTCTAGAGGAGTAGTTATAAAAATAATAATATAATTAACGTTGGGAATTGGGATGTCCGTCCCAGGGCCATGTCATTTTTAAACAAAGGAAAGCAATGCTGTGTTCTTGCTAAAATTTGCAGGTCTTCACTTTCGAGTATCTTGGAGTGATTAGAGATCATCCTATATTCCTATTGATAATAATCGATGAATTTTTTGTTTATGCCGTTTTTTGAAGTTGTTTCTGCATTAACAAACTTTACTAAGCGGTTCAGAATGGATATTTAAAAAAAAAGAAAATTAAAGACAGCAAATTATCTATGAAAATTGGCTAAAGTACCTAAATGATATTTTAGAACTTATGTAAATATCTCTTGCGTTGGAATAAATCTCGTTTACGATTTCGATGTTATCTCACAGTTTAAATTGAGACAGTTTAATTAGCTACATATTACAGAGTTGATTTCGTTAAAAAATCCAGTACCTTCCTCATATAAATTATAAATTGTAATCACTCAACGTAAAATAAAAGTAAAAATACAGAGCAATGCAGATTTCTTTAAAATAAAAATGGCGTCGAAACCAGTATTGTCTCTTCGATCCATAAAACTCAATTCCGCGCGTAAAAGAAGTTCGAAGTTTAATTGTGACAATCTTGTTGCATTTATTTTGATTTGGAATGGTAATATGGTTCGGAAGCGGTTCACCGCGGCGGGGGCGGGGCGGCGCTGGCCCCGCCCCCGGGCGTTCACCCGCTGAACACGACGCGGTGAGCTATTGAGCACTATCGGTCATCGTTCAATAGCGAGATGAGTATATGATTCTAATGCATTGGACCTAGTGGCTAATGTAGGGGCGACATACTTATCGTTTACACACTTGACTATGCAATCGCCATTTTGTTTCGATATTGTTTTTTTAAAATATGGTGGGTTTTTAAATGTTAGTAATTAATATTATGGTGGAATTTTACGGATAATGGAAAATAAAAATAAAATTTTAATAAGAAAAAAAAAATAAATTGTAGTGGAATTATAAGATGATGAAAAAAAAATAAACATTGTTTTATTAGAGCACGGAGCGAAGAGCTATTGAACTCTACCGTTCAATTATGTTCGTCTTAATCTTGGTTATGGATTCTAATTGGTTCTAATGGCTAATGTAGGTACTAAGGACATATCGTTTACAAACTTCACTACGTGAAATCGTCCTTTTCATGTGATATGGTTTCGTAAATGTTGCTTTTTGTCAAATTGTAATAACATTCTAAATAATTACATATTAAAATGAGTACAATACCTATAATATGTTTTTGATTTTAAAGACAAGAAAATGAACTCGGTTATTTTGTTTTAAATGTTACATTAAAATGTACACCGAAAGTTTTTTCATGTTTCTTCTTATAACAGGAATGACACCTATTTGAGCACATCGTTTTTTAATAATTTTAAACCATTTAATTTAAATGTCAGATGGACATCCTAAACGCCTAATAACTTGTGCTTTTGCGAATCAATTGAGCAGTGTCCATTCAAAATTATGGATAAAAATAACTATGTTAAATTCACTAGTCAGATAGTATTATAAAATAATTTTATTATTATTAGATGCACACATTCGCAAATCCGTTGTCGAATCAAAATTCATAGGCTTTCCAAATTAGTTGCTAATTTGAAATAAGCCCTAAGATTGATCTAAATAACTTCAAAAGTCTTAAAGACTGATGATAGACTGATAGTGTCTCCAATGACTGATTCAATAAACCACTCATTACAATTACATTTTAACAACTATTGAAGATTAAGTCGTCACTTATTTATGTTTAAACCCCGACTAAATCGAATAGCTTATTTTTCTATTCTTTAAATATAAAACTACAACATTTAAAAATTGTATATTGCCTCATATAAAAATAATATTTTTGAAATTTTCGGGGCTTATTAAGATTACTCCCGCTATTCCTCAGCCAGATCGACAGTTGCTTGTCCTGATATAATAAGAGAGGAATAATATAAGATTTCAGCTTGCTCAAACACCTACCGAAAAAAGGTTCCAGCTCTCGGAAAAATAGTTTAGCATATTTTATAGTTTGATAGATTTAATTAATATATAATAATATATTTCCAAGAATAAAAGTAAGGAAAGAATTATATAATATGTATTCAAAATAGGGTATTTGAATGGAAAAGCGTTAGGGCAAAATTCGAATCAATATCATATATTTTGTTTTGGATACAACACATTTGAATAATGTTTAACTCAATGTTTTCTCATTTTTTTATTTGTTTAAACTAATATGTGCATACTGTGCTAGCTTGTCAATTAGGTACGAGTTGCAAATTGCTTTGATAGGTGCATTTAGCAAGAACATCACTAAAATATTTCTTGACTTAGAAAAATAAAATAAAAATAAATACAGACTTCGTCCAAGCAGAAAAAACTATTATTTTAATGCATTATATTTTTTGGTATTGTTGTATTGTGTACTACTATAAAGTTCTTACCCAAAAACGATTTCTAAGGATAGAAAAAATGGATTAATAATAAAGAAAAAATGGATAAAAGGATCTCTCGTTTAATAATAATAAATATATTAATTTTCCTATGTTTGAGATCAATTACCGATTTATGTCTATTGCACTGTGCAAGAAAAACTATAATAATTATTGCTAACTCTGTATCAAAGTTCACAAGAGGTTACACGACAGCAAGTCCAGTGAAATCTCAGTGATGTTATGTAGATATTTAAATGCTTAATATTATGTTTAAAAGCTCCTCAAAAGATATTTTTAAATATTTATCTAGCGATGGTACGTTTACAAGACAAAAGGTTTTCAATTTCCCAGAAAAAAAATTACGCAACCGTTCCCCTAAATGGGAATAATCAGGTAGATGTCAGATCGAATGTCACCTACCGTCTGGGTGGTCCGTGATAGATGGCACAAATATTTTGAACGCATTATAATGGAAATAGGCGATGTGTAAGGCGGCAGGCTTTGTTGCAGCGACCACGACGAATGTCACATGACCAGCCTATCGTGGCACGTGACAGCATGATTTATTTCTCACCAGGTAAAGAACGGTAAAGGGTTGGCAAGGATCATGTCCGGCTGGTCGGTTCTGAAGTTCACGTGTTGAATCATGATTGCATTGCGTATGTGGGGCGTTCTTTGTGATTCTTGGGTGACACCTCGCTCTATTGTTGGAAAGTGCCGTGAATAGGGAGGTAATGCGAAAGGAATTGCCTTCAAAGATGGTGGAGTAAACACTCGCAATGTATTTACTATGTTTGTAGTTTGTATACATAGTGCTTTGGTTCTTGCAATAAATTTTACAAATAATGGTAAAAATCATCACATAATAATGAGGTAAAATTTATATAAATTCGATTAAAGAGTCGTATTTAAATTGATACGGTCAACTTGACATAATAAAAATCATTAAGTGTTACCTAAACTCAATAAAAAGAAATATATTGTCCATAATATGAATACAATAAACTTTTTATTTGCTTAAGCGTGATTAAAAGTATTTTGATTAGATATTGTTATTTCAAAGGTTTTTGAATTATTTATTTGTACGTAAAAGTTACTGAACTTAACTAGTTCTAACATTTCACTAGTTGTTTACTAACGAGTAGTTTAGTGATTAAACATTTGTTAGTTAATATTTGACTGAAGAATTAATAATGAATGCATATCGAAACATATCAAAAGTTTTTTCGTTAACAAACTTTATAGACCATAACCTACCCCATTTTAATAACACTTCTAAAACGTACAAACGACTCGAAGCAGATGCGTTAAATCTATTTTATTAAAATGGGTAGATATGCACGGAATAGCATCTGTGCCTCCGATAGGAACCTGTCCGGCGTCAGATAAACGCCGGCGAGCACAAATAAATATATTCATTAGGTGACACCCACGCGCTATCGCACCACTAAATCCTGGACGTCGGCGCTGTCTGAAGAAGCTGTGGAACAAAAACAAGCTCACCAATAAGAAACTTTGGCTATCTCAATTAATATAACGCAATCTTATTCCCGCTACAAGAGCCCCTCGCCTGGCGGTGATAAATCTCTCTAAAACGCAATATATCTGCGTTTTACTTCGCATCCATGTTCTCTTATTGTATTGCTTTTTAGTTGCAGTTTTATCGACCGCTTTAGTGCCTAATATTTGCAATATTATTGTGTAGAGTTTTTTTTTATGACTATGATATTATTAATTATCTTGATCGCTAAGACTTACTTCTATGTAACCTTACTAACCATAGGTACCTACCTATGTTTGGATATTTTTTAAAGTAAGATTAAAAATCACCTTCTTAACTTAAAAATACCGGCTTCGCGCGCATGGACTATAAAATGTACATTTATATCTGCGTATATATGATATGTATAATCTATTTTTATTATGACTGTAATTATTACAGCTGTATTATATGATATATACAGCTTATTGTTAGTATAAATCATAAATGATTTATGATGTAAGGTAAACCGTTGTCTATACCAATAAACCTTACTTAATTTAGAAGTATTAGTGATAAATCAATAGTGTATATCTTTTATAAAAAATAAATAAACCACTGAGTGGGAAGCCAGTGGAGGTACTAATATATTTATTATTCGGTGTCATTACTAACTTTACGTAAAATTGGTTGTATTAAGAAATAGATATTTTGATTACTTTCTTCCTTATTGTTCCTACTAGACACAAATTAAGATATTATATATCTTCAAATTATAAAACAAGCCTTCTCTACGACGAGTAAAATAATATTACTTCTGTTATTAATGTAAGTTTACTTTTCTCTAAGGGAATTATGAGGGGCGGGCACTGGTTGATTCTACGGAAGACGCCGTCGTTCTTCCTTATAAAATATTATGTTGTTTTCAATTTATTGATTCAACATAAATTGAAAACATATATAAAGTTAGTTTTAGATGAAATAATGTCATGTTTTTTTACAAATTTAGTAAAAGCCGGTGTGTAATAATTATACGAAAAGTAACATTTTTATAAACTTGGAAATCCACACATAGCTGCCTACGTAAATCGTAAAGCGGAAAAGTTATTTGTTTGTCCCTATAAAGGCGCTAATCTTTAAAAGTGTTGGATAAAACTTTTATCTCTAATTATATTGGGCCGGTTCGTGACGTAGGGGATTATAGGCTATGTAGAATTGCGTCACTAGGCGGGAAACGTCGTGGCCCGTGGGACACAGTTAGTATATCATATACAATTTAAATATTTTATAGTAAATAATATACCTTGTGTCGGAGGCCAAGACTCACTTTGGGTCCCTGCGCCAAAGGTGTAAGTAAGTAAGTAAGTATATAAATTATATTATGAAATCACTCTAAAAAGTCGTGAATGATTAGCTATGAAATAATTTCTTTTCTTTTGTATGTTCAGAATTATTATGAAATGAAAATGCTTCTAATAAAATACTCGGTTCCTTATTATTCATATAACATTTTGTATACAACAACATTTGTATACAAAACATAAGCGCAAATAATAATTTGCCTACTCTTTCCATTTAAATCTGCTAGCTCTATCTACATCAACAACTGACAAAAGATTACATATATAGAAATAAGACGGGCGTTTTATTTTGCGCGATTTAATTTCATTTTAAAAAGCTTAAAGTATCAGCCATGAGGCCACTATTGTACAAGGGCTTTTCCCAAAAATCTACTTAATATGTTAAAAAGAAATAGGGTAATTTTGTGTTTATATATTTCCTTATCATAAATAGCGTTAGCTTGTTGATTTTGTGTTACAGAATTCAAATCTAATAAATATGTATTAAAATTTAGCAGGCTATTTGTATACTAGTTTAGATAGTAACATAATCAATTGCACTTAATAAAATAAGGTTTGTGGCAGCGTTTATTCGCAACTGTAGAAACAACTACAGCGACTCTATAAACTCTTGTAATAAATTCCTTTTATTTCTACAGATTTTTCTATAATAATTTCATCACAGTAATAAATTTTAAACAATTTATCCTATGTAAACTGTTTGTAAAATGTATCACTGTGTAAGACATTAACTCATATTCAGATTGAAAAAGTATTTATAAAAAAATCATGCTATACTTTATAAGTGTTATAAGGACAATAATTACATTTAATTGCGTATGGATTTATCAATATCCTTTCAATAGGGAGGCCTATTGTCCGTAAACGGAAACCGCAATGAATCGAGATTGCTACAAATTAAAGAGGTAGCACAAAGAAAGTGTATTTACGATCAAAAAACTAGTTGAAATGTAAAGCAATAGTAGTATGCCAGTTGCATTTCGGCTGAGACCTTCCGGCGATTCTCTTTTCCCTGTAATTATAAATAAAAACCTCGCACTGATACCGTCTGTTTAATGCATTCGATAAAAGGGAATAAATGCATGTATGCGCTGCTACTACTCGTAATTATACCCCTTTATTTATACATCTGAGGTCTACGTAATTGTCTTATAATTCACAGATTTCAATTTTCGTCTTTATCGTAGCAGATTGCATGTGCGATCCGCCACATGACGCTATTACCTTGATTGATTATTCCGTTTATAAAGAAAATTAATAAAGGTTTCGTTTCAAAATAATTTTACTATATTTTTATTAAATTAATACTCACGCTAACTTGATAAGAAAATATTTTCAACGCTACTAACGTAATAGAGTTTAAATAATGCCGCCTTGACTTAATTAAAATGGTACGTGCCCGTTACTCAAACTATTAGAATGCTAAGCATGTTTAAGTAGAACGACGTCTAATTAACTAACAACCATTATGGTATTGTCGTCTCTTAAAACATTAACTCGACGCCGTTAAACAGAGCGAGCGAGATATACATTAACACCTTCCCTTCACAGAAATTGTGAAAGATCACCTGTGCTCACTACTGTAATTCTGCCACCAAGCGGTAGAGCACCTGTCCCTTTCATACAGTTCAAGCTTAAGCTGAATCGAACGAGTGTGAGTAGGAGTAGTTTTATTCGCATTCAGTTGTAGAATGCCTTAACATTGCCCTTTTTGTGATTCCGAAATGGCCTTACGCCTGAAATAATAAAGACGTAAATGCTCTGCACGAATTTTAAAACCGTAGAGAACAGGACGGAAGGCTGTAAATGAATGGAGCGTGCCGGTGGATTTGACGCGTTCGGAAATCGAATTAAGAGCGTTAGAGTGAGAGGTGCATGGAGGTTCGATTTAGTGGAGGTAGTTTTTTGTTATTGTTTGGCGGAGATTTTTTCCGAGGCGTGCTAATGGCAGTAGGCGCGAGTGGGCGCGCCAGGACGGCAAGCGCGCTCTTCAGTGTTCTGGGTGAGCTTCGAGCGAGCGCGTGCAAGCGAGTGTCCTCCGTGGGTGCTTTGTTAGGGGACTGATAGTTCGTGAACTGTGAGCTTTGGTGCGTATGCTCGCGTCCGCGGTGGCTCGACAATGTTGATATCGGCGGGCACAGGCCCAACACCCGAATTCTCTCCAGCTTCCTGCTGCGCGTCCTGGAAGATGGAGCCGGCGCCTCCTGCGCCTGCCATCACCCAACCCCTCAATATATCGCCCAATGGTAAGTCAGATACATTTTATTTTATTTCATTAACTGTTAATACTACAGTTCAAAAAGTGTGTATACAAAAGAGTTTGTATAAGGAAACATTATTATAATTAATTAAGTTAAATATGTTTGGCCTATAAAAATGTATTCTAGAGATTCCATTTCCACTTTTAATCCAATTTCGTTATGCAAAATCTGATCTAGGTTTCTAATAAGAATTTTCACCAGGCTGCAATTCAAAACGCCTTTGAATAGAAATACAATATAGAGAATTGACATTGTTGTTTGTGATTTAATCGTTACTTTCCAAATGTCAACATTCAAACAAACAACCCAAGTACAAATTTATAGAGAAATGTTTTATATTTATGATAATATACAATATATAAATAATACAGTGATAATACATATTATTGTTTAATCATCAAACAATAAGTACTAGGAAATTATAATTCTTAGGGTTTGATTGAACGTGGCTATGAATTATTAATAAACATATTAAAACATTTAAAAGTCATTAAGCTCTCATGTGCAATATATATAATGATAATGTCTACTGATAAAATACTTTAAACAGTATTTATAAATAGAAATTAGATAAATATTAGTTGATCTGTAATTCATAAATTGTAAACTGGCTAATTAGTTTTAAACCAACGTTTTTATAAAATACTTTTGATTTTATTGTATTGTAACAAAATGAATTTGAAAGCGGGTAAAATCGTACAATATCAAAATTTGCCTGATTTATTACTTGTTTCATATAACAATTTATTTATTTTCTTAATATAACCTTTTAGATGTATCTGTTTGTTTTTACATGTATTTTACTCTTCTGTTGTATTTATCCGCAAGTTAAAAAGTTAATATAAAGCAATAATAAGAAATAACAATTGGTTACAATAAATTACAGCATTTTAAATTAATAATATTAATAAATTGTAAATAAAATGGGTTTTTAGAACGGTATTTAAAGCTTTATTTCGCAATTGTCATAACATAAGTAAACAATATCCGTAATATATTGTATTCCTAAAATTATTTTTTTAAATGAACTACAAATAAGTAACCATATCATTGTGTAGAAAGAGATTAAATAAAAATAATTTATAAGAATAAAAGCTTACTGTTCCTTCTTCCATTTCTTAGGCTATATATTTACTAACGAGTCACTTGTCTGTAATATAATGTGAACAGATATTTATATCACCCTCAAACAAAAGCATTCGCCGCTAAGGTTATCATCAATCAAAACATTACAGCCGTATATCATAAAATAGTTTGAATATTGAGTGACATTCACCGGAAACGCTACCGGGTAATCTAGCTTCAGATCTGAAGATTAATTAGACCGATCGGCAGTACAATGCTGACAATGTCCTATGCTTTTCGCCAACTCATCGGCCCAGCTGACATAATAAATGGCCACCTTTAACACTGTTATGAAATGTAAAAGTAGGCCTATAAATTAATTGGATATCGAGATCTCGAATAACCTTTAGTTAATATCATGCTAATTTGTTGTTAGATACATTGGACTATTATCTTTTGGTTTTTATTCATATTCATATAATTAAATATTATTATAATTATTAAGTCATTGAAAAGTAAAAATAACGAACAAGATTTTGACCTCTTTAAAGATCCGTTACATTTCATAAATTTATGTCTAATAAGTTTCCAATAAGTTTATTAGTGCATTCATAAATTTCAATAACGTAGGAATATCGTAGTATATCCATATTTATATTATTTAATTATGTTAATATAATAATTACATTGAAATTATAGATAACGTGAAAACATTAATAGATAAGTATTTAAATGAATCAATAATTTCTTATTATAAGTATATTCAAAAGGATTCATGAAGGACTTATCAAGTGTTTCTTAAAAAATCGCTCTGCCATTATTGTGATAAGTAATAATTTAATCAATTGCAGCACTTTGTAAACGCTTCGTTATATATCTACCTGGTTTAACATGCAATGACAAGCTGTTAAGGAATAAAAAATTTTGCCAAATAATAGAACCGACTTCCTCGCTCTAAAAAGTAGAAAATAACTTTTATATCATTTTTGTTGAAATCTATACAAAGTCGGTGCAAAATTTTGTTATTATTATTATTAAATTGAAAATAGATAAAGGCACCGACGAAAAATTTTTATTTATCCCTTTTTAGTGTCCTGTGTAGGGTTATCCCATCATCTAGTCACAATTCAGTTGATACATCATTAAACCTTAACCGCAGAGCTTATTCCGTTGATTTTCGAGGAGTTCTCTGGAATATCTTCCACATGGAACCACACTGGGACTCTACTCTTTCGCAAAAAGAATTTTCCAAATCGGTCCACAAATGCCGGAGATATGTGGTAACATACATTAGAAAAAAAACGGTCGAATTGATAACCTCCTCCTTTTTTTTGAAAGTCGGTTAATAAATAATTATCATAACGTGGCAAAAAATCTAGTATTAATAGCAACTTGTCAAAATTTTTAAGAAATAGTTTTGTGAAAACTTATTAATCTTAGTTTCCTTGTATATAGGTATAGGTATCTATACATATAATAA
>LQNK01000840.1:210235-232688 GCA_001586405.1 Phoebis sennae
CAAAAATAAACACTTTGAATTAGTAGTAGAATCGAGAATGTGTAAAATATAATAAAATGAGAACGAAAATAAATAAATTATAAAAGTCTGTATAAATTATAAAACTATCTGGAGTTCTTTAGATTTTGCTTATATTTTTAATATCAAATCACTAAAATGTTCGATTATGTATATGTATAATTATGGTATATACATATTATTTTATTAACAACAATTATACAAAGTATTCCTATGTAAAGATACATGAGTGTAGCCTTATACTATATCAGATAAAAGCTATTTTATTAACATTAAAATGTACTTATTCAAGACCAACTAATTTTAATGATATTCAATAGCCTTAAATCGATTACCACGCAATTACTAACTATTTAGATTTATTAAGAAAACGGAAATCAACATAAAACATTAGTATGTAATAAGGTTTACTCATTAAAGCAGTATACCAGCTTGACATACTAGCTTATTTTTGTTTTTTTCTCAGTATGATGTAAGTTTTACTTTGACATCTTATATTTTTCCGAATGATAATGATAAGGCATAATAAAATAAGGGGATGAATATTATAAAATGTATTTCCTGAATCAATAATAATTGGTTATTCATTTGAGTACATATTAATTTTACCATCATCAAGTATTGGACTATCTATTCGACATAAATTATTTTGAAGCGTTCATCTATATTATAATTAAACATTTAATAAAACAAAAACCAGGCCATATATATGATATTCAATATTTAAACAAGTAATCGCTATGTATATCTATAAAGCCTAATGCAAGGACTTTTTTGTAAATTTCACAGGCCAAATTAGCAGTTCAAGTAAGCAAGCTAGTTTCAGCTATCAGTAGATTATATCCATAATTATTTACCGTAACCAGCTTACCCGACTCTGGCTATTTTATGGAATATTTTATTTTTAAATACTCATGAACAATGGAAATCCTTTAAAAAAAATATAGTCAAGTTTGCAGGCTGTATGCCGCTTAGAAAGCAAAGAGTGGAGCCATGAGGGAGTGCCCGAAATGTTTACATATTATGTAAGGGATTAATTCCAACACTTAAAGAAAATCTTATGCTCGAGATTTATGAAAAAAATTGGGAACGACTATAAGTTTAAGCAATGAAAACACGAAAATAAATTAGTTATTTTATAATTGATTTTAAATGACTTAATATTTTTTTTCAATTCCAATTAAAAAATAAAAAAGTGTAAAAATAGACAAAAAACGCGCAATGTTAATATTCTGGTTAAGTTGCATTTTATTATTCATATTACAAAGACGCTTCTTAATTTTGCACCTTTGCAAAATATGTATATTCAGGATATTTATAAAATAAATTGTATTAAAAAAATAAATTGACTTGAACAATACATTAATTCCCACCAGGTTTCATGTTTACATAGCATATTAAAAAAATATTGCCATTCCAATAGGCAATTAAAATTTCTTACAATAGTATATCACTACAAGATATGAAGAATTTTTGTTGTATACAAATTTTTCTACGAATCAGAAAACTGTTGTAAGTTCTTTTCATTTATATTTCAGAAAATCTCCATAATAATTACAGGACAGTTGCTTGGATCTTCCGTTAAATTCAAATCAATGTAAACAATTGTTTATTGTATTTAAACCTTTTTAAAAGAGCTCGATTTTCTTGCTGGTTCTTTAGGCCTTCTTCGCTCGTTCTGCTAGAGACAGTTTTCCGAATCGGTGGTAAATAAAAAAAAAAAATTATATAAATGTAAATGACGTTCTGAAAGCGCGTCGAAAGAGGTCGATTTGGTAAATAAACATTCTGACTATGACTTGACTTTTACATATTATGATTTCCTTTGGTAACCTACTTGACCGTGTAAGGTGTTGAAGAAAAATCTTTCGCATATTTTGAGTTGCTATACTCTTTCAATATTCAATATTTAAGACGGTAGAGCCCTAGTAGTGGACTAGTCAGATGTTTTGTTATTGTTTATCAAATATTACTATTTGATAAACAAGAACAATTACTTAAATCTATTTTAACTGATTTCTTTCACATCTTTTTTCAGCTTAAGCTAGTCTACATCTACATCTACACTAATAATATTCCAAAAAAAGATTTGATTTTTCTTTATTTTTATTGAATTGAGTAGACACCGAAACTACTGGGCCGATTTAATTTTTTTTACCACTGCAATCCTTCATAATCCATAACAAAATATAGGCCATATATAACATTATGTTACAGCAGTGACGCCGCGTAGAACAGCTAGTTAATAATAATATTATGATTGCTCTTGCGAGTTACTATTACACGGGTCACCTTATTGTCGGGTAAATAGTAGCAGTCTCAACCTTCCGCGTAATTAGAGATACTGCGATAAAATTGTTAAAGGTCGAACAGCAATGACAAAGCAGTAGGAGTATCATTATGTACACATAATTAGCAGTACTAGATACCTACCAATGGTCATTTTACTTTTAAAAGCCAAGACGCATGCAATAAACTTGTCTGTTTTCTGTTTTAAACAAACAAAAAGTAGTCATTTCAATAGTTTTGTCATAAAAGTATATTTTTTTAATTAATAAAATAAAGCTACGAAAATAATTTAAAATGTCTTGATACAACAATTTGGCACCTTAAGATTTTTTAGATTTTAACGTATTGAATAATTTATAAACAATCTTCCAGGTGACGATTATTCTTTATGATTGTTAAATTAACGGCTTATGTTTCTTAGTATTTTTATTATTAGAAGCAAATGCTTATATGCGTATTAAAAAGCAACAAGCATCTAAGAAGGTAAACAAAGAACTACATCTAAAATTTCTAATATCTTTATGGATAAAACAAAAAGTTTACGGAACATGTGGGAGACTTTTTCGAAAAGCTGTAGTTCTGTATCGATGTTTTCCCCGAATGGTATGCAAGGCTATTGAAACTGGAAAAATATCAAACACTCAATACAATACAAGACAAGATGGATTGAGACTTTGTAATATTTAATAAAAATTTAAAACCCTATGTCAAGCATTCCAAAAGAAAAGAAAACATGTAATTCAATTCTCCAAGGATCCGAGTTTTCCATTCCATTATAGGAAATAGGTAAAGGTAATCACGCAATTTTTTAAATACACATGAAGACATTTGTATAATAATTCGCGTTAAGATCTGTAAACAAAAGTATTTTTATTCAATACCACGAGTATTGAATATAATAATACTAAGCTTTTCTTCTAGAAAAATACTATGAAAATAACTTTTTAAACCACTCGAGCGAAGCTGCTAGTATTTGGTATAATCAATTTGTTCACATTTAAGCCAAAAATGGAGTCAAAACTTTGTATTGAAATAAAGATTTCTTTTTATCTTAATGTATCGCAATATGTTAATATTATAAAACTATATTTTGTCAGTAATTTAAAACATTGTGCATAATAAATAAAGTCACTGCCTGACTTTTAAATCATAGCTTTTTATTTCCTAATCATTATTTTATAATTAAGTGTCACAACGCGTGACCTCACTTTAATAAAAAAATCATCTTTACTTTATTATCATCTTCGGAAATATCTACGTTGTATGTTTATCAAAATAAAACGTAGAGATTAGGACTTTACTGTTCGTCTTCGTTTATATAAAATTAAGCCAAATTAAGCGTAGATTTTTTAAATTTATAATTTGTTTATTTAAACATTAAAATTATATACTTGTTTCATTAAAAAACCGTGGGGAAGGTATTGCGCAGAATAAACGAATAACTTACTTCCAAAAAGCATGAATGGAATATTATTTTGCTAGTCTAATTAATGAGCAATATCGTATAAAAAGCTTCCAATAGCACAATTTGTTTTAAACGATTGAATAAATGTTAGAGCATTTGCCGACAATTTATTTTTCCAGTTTTTGCAAATCGTTTATGCGGGTTCTAAATGAAATATATTTTCTTTTGTTCTTCGTAATGACAAAGAAAATAAAGTTTATTCTACAAAATAGTCTTTGAAAAAACAAATTAACTTTTTATGAGTCACTTGCTTTGTTTCATTGAAGGAAACCGTTACCAACCTAAACTGTATTAGAAATCCGCTTGATCAAGTGAACTACTGAATGTAATTACCATTTAAATGGTGATCACGCATAATAATCAGTTTAGTTTGAAACAGCCGCTTAATGAGTAGACAAATGCGACTGTATTGATAGGGTATAAAGCCGAGCGATATCAAAGCGAGCTGGTACACTTGTGCATACTGAAGTATGTGTGCTAACTGGAAATTTTCTTACCGAAGCCACCGAGTCCAATTAAGAGAGCTCTGTTTATGTCACCACGACTCAGACCTGGTTATAAAGTATAACTCGTAAGTTGAGTGTCTAATGCGCAATTAATAAAAAGAAGAAACTCGAGATTTTTTGTTAGGCTCAAGCATTTGATAATTTTCACATTTCTTTTTTTTTCTACAAAAAAAAAATTAGGTATTTAAAAATATATATAAATAAATGAAAAATAGAAAATAAGAAGCTTAAATAATACAGAACAATAGTTTATTGTATTTAATAAAAAAATAGGGACTTACCTCATCGAGACATCCTTCTTCACCTCTCCTCCTCTCCGGCAAGAAAATACTCGTAGCTGCAGTGTATCGCAGGAAAAGGCCACACAGCTGACACAGGTCAGGAAAAGCGTGCATACATACTAAAAAAAATAATTAAAAAATAATAATTGTTAGATATTGAACTGTAAACATATTCAATACGCGGTGCGCGGTGGAGCTAGAGTTCAGTCTAGACTTCCAGGGGAAGACACAGTTTTTATTCCCGCCTAAAACATGAATAACTGGCCTTTTTTGCATTGAATTTAGTTATCGTAAGGGAAGACATTGTCTATTTAGTGCGATTTGTCTCATATCTGTTTGACTTAAAGTTGATAAGAAAGATCCGTTTCTGAAAAAAACAATATTTATGAAATTCTATAAACGTATATATAGAAGCTGTGAAATCTATCACCTTTGTATGTTGATCTTACGTCTCCATAATATGTTACTGCTCTTGAAATGTAGATTTGTTCGTTCATTAAACTAAATTAGTAAATGGATTGACATTCCACAGGTCGATTGGGATAGGAATTTATCACCACATAGGTACTTTCTTTTAAAAATAATAATCATCAATTTGTACGTACGTATAAATATTTTCTTTTTTTTCCTAGGTATTGTGTTTCATGCGTTATATTATAGGTTATAAAGAAAAATGCTACTTACGCATTTTCTAGAAAATTTATTCTATCTTTGTCAGTTTTAGACATAAACATAAAACTTATACATTTAATGCTTAAAGTTGTTAAAATCCATGAACTTTAAGAAAGTTATCGATTTAGAGCACTATCTCTTTTTATTTTAACTTACACAACATACAAAAAAATTAGCAACTAAAATCACCAAATATAAAAAATACACAAAATTTTACAATAATAATGAAGTAATAAATACAGTTTACTCAAAACATGAGCGTTAAACACACCAAAGATCATTCGATAAGACCATTCAAATATGTGAATCTATTGATAGTGATCTTGTTAACTTATAAAGTAGACGAGTAATTTGAAGTCAATATAGACCAGTTTCTTTTGCAGTTAAGAGGAAAGTGTGGTCCCGAAGTTCATTTGAATATACGTAGCGGTTCCGACCATTCGACAAGTCGTTTAATAAAACGTTGGAATAATTGGAAGGCGATGTAAAAACGATGTCCTTAGTAATAGCAAATACGATTTCCATATGGAAAGCAAACGACTGACTGTGGTAGGCAAGAGCATTGATTTATATTTTAAAAGCTCACTTCCGTTGCGAAATGTGCCCTTAACTGAGTATTAAATCAGACGATCTCATTGGAAATGCGAACTTTGGGCTCAACATTCCATGCAATTTGATGTTTTAAATTATTAAGAAAGTTCACTTCGTTTCGTTTTTTCTTTGTTTTATAAATCAACTAGCGACCCGCCCTGCTATTAAATATAAATACACTATAGGAAAACCGTGAAGGTTGTATATAAAAATTAGTACATTATTTTGAAAACTCTCGTAGGGTTCAGCCTGCGTTTGCAATGTAAGCGGAAATGAATGATAACGGCATCACATTGGAAACCTCAAAAATAACATTATTTCTCCACTATTCATTGCGTAGTTTTAACGATTTAAGTATACAAAGGGACATAGGGTCAGAGAAAGCGACTCTGTTTTATACTATGTAGTGATGATGGTGAAGTACTCTGATTCTTTCTAATATACCGATGACATAACGATGTACGTACCTTTTATTCTTCATTGTGGGACATACGTTTTGACTATTTAAGTAAGATAAAATTAAAAATATTTAAGCGAATAAAAGAATCATCAAAGATATTAAATGTAGCATTATAACAAAAAAAGTAGATAAACAGTGACAGGAACAAATGGTATGCAATAAAAGTGTCCAATTGGCATCCACAACAAAAAAAACGTAGGTACAAATAAAAAATGTCATGAAGGTATCGTAAATAAGAATAGCAATAGGATATATTCCATCACCCGGCGTTTAATTCTTATGTATCTGTAACATAGTTATGTATATAATGTTCATACCATTTTTAAAGAAGAGTGGCTTATATCTATTCAAATTGAAATTCTATCATCAAAATCAAAATCATATCGAAGCATACAATATAAGATGACTATCCAGAATATCTTTTTTGTTTTCCCCACAATAAAGTACATCACAAGAATTGAAAATCATGTTCTGTAAATGAAAGAGTTGATTCGTTGCATATATTTGATAAAATCAATTTATTAAGTTTAGGAAAAGAAAAATCAAGTCATTTCACAGACAATTCAATACAATTTATGCGGTTCTTGATTTCAATGCATTACGCAAAATTCAGTGTTTATTTCTGCTTATCTCCATAATTCGTATGAATTTTTTCCAATGATTCCACATAAATGTTCTAGAAGGCACTTTACATGCATAGGGGGAATTATGCGAGTACACTTTCGATCTCATATTGAAATTTACACTCAAGGTGGTAATTTTCCGGCGCGTGACGGCGTTAATAGCGACAACACTGAGGTAAAACAATATTTTTAATAAAACACTACTTTACATCTGGACGAAGCCGTTGTTTTCCCCCCTCCGCATTAGTTTGCATTGACATTTGCGCAGGTGAAAAAAGCGTATAAATATAACCGAATGGATATTGCCCTTAACTCCTTAAACAATTACAACACAAAAAGAAGTTAATGATAATTAAATTAACAATTTATCATTTCATTACAATGACACGCTTTTTACAAATTAAACATATGAATTTTAAATTAACATCTATAAATATTTTCCAGTGAGCGATCGCGCTCACAATTAAGGACACAATTGCTCGTACTCGGAGTATCGAAATTATAAACCGGTTCGTATTTTCATAATTAATTAAAAACGCACGCTTGTCTTTGATCAATTCATAGACGATAAGCTGTGTAAAATTTGCATTAGTCGTTCATTAAATAAATAACGCATGTAGTTAACGCGATACATAAATAATAATGAAGTCGTAAAAACTTAAAAGCCATGGGTCAATAAATAAGAGAGAGGATCGAGCGCCGGAGTCAACGCCAGTCAATACATTCTAATCAGTGATTTATTGGCCCTAATCCTCGGCTCAGCACAAATAAGCTATCTTGTCGACTTAATGTTATATCAGCTCAGGCGTGAAACTCCCGCGCACCACTAAGTGGTCCTTCCAGTTTCCACTCGAAATATTTTAATAAGGCCTCACTGCTCACGCACCCAAATAAAAACATACACGCACTCACTGACACGAACGATCTCTTAAACTTCGACTCGCTCCAACTCACTTTATTTATAATAGTAGCGACACTAAGAATCTACATTTTTGCTCTAAACGGTGTTAATTTATTGACCGTGGGCAGATAATATCACTTTTTTCTCCCATTATTAAAGCGATTACACCAGAAATTATACGTCGAAGTCCAGTCCTAAGTGCTCGATCGGGGCTAAAACCGTGCGATAATGAGCCTTATGAACTTCTAACTAAAAACCCCTTTCGTTTACAAGAAAAAGTATCTCTCTGAAATACCCTTTTTGACGAAATCGCCTTATGGGCTCGCTAATAAAAAGTGTTAAGTTATTAACAAGTTATGCCACTTGCATTAATTTCGATGCTTAACCTGATAAACAAATTATGGTATATTAAGTTAATAGCTTAATTTATAATTGAAAGTATTACGATGTGTTCATAAGACAGCATTGTTACGACCGCTGTTAGGATATCGTGCGGTCGTTAAGGACAAATTGAATAAAATAATTTAAGGTATCGAAAAATTATAATCAACATAAATTAAATAACGAGTTTAATGCACAGCTGTATCTTTTCACTTTTATGTAATGTCGTTTATTTTATTGATTTTCTCTTAAAGTACAAGAACTTTAACATGCAACTAACTTTTACTCCACTTTTCTTCACTATTTTAAACGCAAATAAAAGTGAATTTGATTTGAACTATAGAAAGTAGACAATATTCAATTTAATAAGATAACAAAGCTCTTGCATAGTGCTTGCTAACTATTTTTTGTGTTAAATACTAAAACAAAATAAAGAAAAAGTATTGATTCAGTTTATATAATTTTAATGGTTAGGCTTGTTTTTTGTGTGTTTGACAAGTTCAATATAAGTTTATAATAGTTTTCAACATATACACTTCTAAAGAAGTACAATATAATATGGCGAAACTGCCAGTGGAAAACTAATCTATACCAGAATAATATTATAAGGAAAAGACAGTTACGTGTATGTAGGAGTTGATAAATTTGAATGTATGTTTGTAAAATTATAAAAATACAAAATTACTGGACTGATTTAAAAAAAAAATCTTTCACAATTAGAAAGACTCATTCTCACTGAGTGATAAAGGCTATATGTATAACATTATCATTTGGCAGCAAAGTCGCGTGAAACAGCTAGTATGTGATAGTGTCAAATTGTATAAATAACCGTATATTTTCAGTTCCAGTGTCGCCTTCCTCGTCTGGCGGGGGTTCGGGCACGCCGCTGTACCCTGGCGCGGCGTCCCACCCGCTCTCCTCCCTGCTGTCCCAGCAGAGGTTACTGGAGCTATCCCGCTTCGGGCTGCGACACTACGACATCGCACACCACGTGCTGTCCCAGCAAGGTGCTGTTACCAAGCTTCTTGGTGAGCTTTGTTTTATTTTTTATGTAGGAGAAAAGAGCATGCGGTTCATTTGATATTAAGTGGCTGTTACCGAACTCCATGAATATTTATAGGGAATAAGGAAATAATTTTGGAGGGAAAGAAGGAGAGGAATGGGACTGGTTAGAAGAGAAGATGGATGGGAAAATAGGCTATGGCGCCTTCATTCAGCGCGACGCACAGCTTCTATTACTATTAGGACGATTACCAGCAACCTGATGTGAGATTGACGCATTTTGCGCAAAAGAAATGCTCTCTAATGCTATCTTTAATTTCTATGATCGGCGCCTCTTAAGTGATTTTTGCGTTTAATACAACTATTTCTTTGAGAAATTAGAAGGTACCTGCTATAAAAATTAAAACGAAATGAAATTTCCCCCTTTGGGATGAGACAGATAAGGTGATCACAATAACAACAATGTCTTTGATATCAAATCAATAGAACAAATGAATAAAAAATGTTCATGGTTAAAAGAGAATAGAAGCAATAATTTTCCTGGACATTTAACACAACTCTATTATTACCCAAAGCTTGTACTATGGAAAGTAGAATAACTGATAGACATACTTTAACATACTATTGACAAATTAACACATTAATTAAGCAATATGTATAGTATAATAATTGAAACTGATAAGCGTCGTTCATAGATAGTTAATTCATATTGGTCATTGTATAATATGATGCTTAGCTAATCTATACTAAACAAAAATGAATAAATATTTTCCCCATTAAAACAATCAACGATTAGCAATACCAGTCCTGATACATGCTCACAAATGTAAAATTGCATTTTTAATTGTGAGCATGCACCAGAAAGCTGTTAACCGCTCGAAGCCAGATAATAATTGATAAAGGAACTTCTGCCTACTGGGTATCGTTTCCACTGCAATTAACGCACTCAGTATTTATGGCAATCTTCAGTGCTGTATTGATTTATACAACCGATATTTAGCTTCGCAGCCCCTTTATAACTTGCAACTAAGTTATTTGCGATAATTACTTAACCCTTGCATAGAATGATCAATATGGCGTAATAGACCGATGCCATATTGAGCTAGGGTTTCCCGTGTTGCGTGTTTATTTTACATATTGTTTTTTGACACATTCTCTAAATAGCTCTCGCATTTTGTAAGGCGATTTAACGATTTATTTGAATATTTTGGATTATAAACAAGCCGAGATAAAGACCTGTTATTAAGAAAACCGCGTTCAGATTAGAGATATGCCTGTTAAATGACTATCGGTGATTTGTCGAAAGCGACTCCGTTCAGGACTGTGTTTAGTTATGTCCTAATGATAGGTCTGCGGCAAAAATCTCAATTGCAATTAATCAACGATAAGCAATCGGCTGTTGCCGACGAGAGCTGCTATTGACGAAAGCTTAGATCCTAATCGATTCATAAAACTTGCGTAGTGTTAATTATAAGTTTTATAAGCCACCGCGCTGCGGATATATGCTGCAGACCGCCGCGAGCGCAGTCGATTCTAATCTGCATTCGATATCAGAACTATATCAGTGTTTCTGATTTTATAAATTATTAACCGCATTTCGTTTCCTTTGTAATTAATGTAAGCGTCACTTTTCATATTGCGGTCGATATATTTACAGATATGCAGATAAGTCATCCATCTATTCTTAGTAATATTTACTTAATACACGTAGAATGTAATTAAAAATGCTTTATTATTTTTACTGGCTTTATGACAACGGGCTTTTTAATATTGGTGTGTTTTAATTTAACCAGTAGCTTGGTCATTACAGTGGGATAGTGTAGAATTAAAACACATGGTTACTTTGTGTTTGCGCAAGAGTCGTGAAAGGACGATTTCAAACGCATTGGTGCGTACACCACAATATAATAACGCTATGAACAAAACACGACGGCAACCTATCTTTTACCATAAAATTAAAGGTTTTTTATTCCCACAGATCCTAAAAAACAAATAAAAGTTAGATACAACAATATACATATATGTACAATTATGATTACGGTAAAAGAGAATTGTTTAATGAATATTGTAGGGTAGAATACTTATAGGCTTTACCGTTTTAAATATGTAATACGAAATAGATAAACAAAATATATCTGTATTACGGTACTCAATCATGATAATCAAAGGGTTGTAATTGTTCCTCGTTCCTACGATAATAATTCAGCATTGTATATGCTTTTAATTTCTGTCAATATAAACAAGCCTGTCGCGTTATTACAGTGATAAAATTATATGTAGTCGAGTGTATTGTCAATCAATTTTCGCCCGTGGTAATTTCGTAAAACCACGTGTCAGTTTCCCACGGAAGCCTATGATCCGCCCAGGGCCGTCATGTACTACCACTTATGTATTTAACATAGGAACATAGCTTTGGTTCGAAACTCATTATCTAGCTCAAATAACTCTCCCGCTAAGTGCTCGGAAATGGGCACGCATAAATAACTATTGTAATTTTTAATTAAATAGCTATGGGCTATATGATGTTTGAAGGAATGTTGTAGTTACTTGTGTGATTTTAATGGAAATTAAAATGTTTGGCAGAAACTTAAACTTACTGTTTCTCAAAAAACCTTTCAATAAGAAAATCGTATACTTTAAAACATGGACAAATAAAATAGCTTCAATATCTATATAGTCACTACATAGTATAAAACAAAGTCGCTTTTTCTGTCATGTGTCATGTTGTATGTCCCTATGAACGCTCAAATCTTTAAAACTACGCAACGGATTTTGATGCGGTTTTTTTTAATAGATAGAGTAACTCATGAGGAAGGTTTTTATGTATAATATCATCCATTAAACCCGTGCGAAGCCGGGGCGGGTCGCTAGTATTTTTATATTTTATGCATACACAAAAAATCCGTGAGCGAACGTTTTGATTGACTGCACAGTGAATCACTTAAAAAAGTATTTACGTTAAAGAAACAAAGAACTAAATCACCGTGTGTAATTTGAGTGCAGACTGGTCATTTTATTCCAATATTCTAAAATTTGGTAGTTAATGATACCTACTGTAGAAGATTGTCCGCGGGTCGCCGCAGCTCGTAATGAAGCCGTATTTAAGCTTTGCTCCTATAATCAAAATTGAATTACTTACGTTGACATTCTTTCTACACAATATGCTTTTTCTTTTTCTGCTCCAATTCCCGGTTAATTTGAATTTTTAATGATCACTGCCGGTATTTTAAGTTTTGATTTCATAGTAATGATGGGTCTAGTCGGAATTTAATTTTTTCTACGAAATTATTTTTGGTTATCAGAAATAAATAAAGGGAAACAGAAAAGTGTTGTATTTTTTTTAATTTGTTGATTTAATGTTTCAATTTATGCAATCAAATGTTATAAAAATATGTTGTCGATTTTCGTGTATGATTAGAAAAAGTAACCAAAGTTCGTAATTAATTCAAACAATTTATGATCACATGTACTAAAATGGAAGCAAAAGAAAACCATTGTAAAAGCTTACAGAATATTGAATAGGCTTTGTGTTGAATTGCCACTCCGCCAATTACTACACCTAAGTTTTTCCGATCAGTCATTGTGAACAAGGGTTAATCCTTAAAATGTTTTTGATGATAATTGATGTTTTTGATGTGGGTGAAATATCAATGTGGATTAAAGGCGCAACTTAAATCTAAATTTATGCAATATTTCTTTGAACTTTTAACTATAATTATCCATAATTAGCAGCTCCCCCCAATTCATCTGCAATTATTTATCCAAAAAGTACCAGTGCTATTAAAAGAAGTTGGTATTCAAATTCTTTCATGTGATCATAGAACAATAAATGATGGAAACTACTATGTGCAGCAAATATTGATCATATGCACAAACTATACCTTTACTTGCCGATGTATTTACTTTGTTTTAAATATTGGAAGTGTTCATTACTTGGTTTTGTTGTTACTGTTTAATATTCTGAATACAAAGTAACACATTAAGGTCTGTAGAGAATGCCAAAAAGTCGCATTACTGAGAGGACATCGCTGGTAAAAACACCTTTAAATAGTTTGAATATCTGAAAGGCTTGTGCTTCGTCAGAACAGCGGGTAGAAAGCTTCGATACCTAAAGAAAATATTATTAAGTAACCCTTTGGATATATCTACCTACCTATCTATATTTTTCAGCACAAATCTGTCGGTGTTACCTTCATTTGCTAAAACAGAGTCAAAACTATTATAAAACAGCTTTTTATTAGTCTCTTCGCTCATATATTTTAATCTGTTATTCGCTGAGTTTATTAAATAAAAAATAAACATTTTACGTATTTTACGTATGAAATAGACAATGTTCACAGAACTAGTGAACTAAATGTTAGGGAAGATATTGATATTATTAATTTTGAACATATGCATTTTCTTGAACTCTTTATAACTATTTAGATAAAAAAACAAAATCAAAAACATGTAACTGGTATCACATAACATGCAATAAGTATTGCAAACAAAATGATTAATTCTGACCGAAATTAAATAATAGCAATAAATTTTTTCAAAATCGTTAACAAGCTTCTGAAGGAGCGTCGGCTATTTAACAAGCAGGACAAAAAACTCCATCAATCACCGAATCAGGCATCGTTAGCACACACGTTGCATTTAGTTTTATAAACCATCCACACCACTTTGCTGTTAAAGATTTTGATCTATTAACTCCATGACGCAGCGATTCCATGATGTTAGCGCCAGCTAATATAAAGACCCACTTTTTAATACAAATTTAATCAACAGAATTCGAACCTTTCTGTGCCGCTTAAAAGATCTCGTTTCTCTTTGTAGACGCACCGTGTAATGACTTTAAGCGCCCATAAATGACGGTTGTATGGAAATTTATTAACTGATGTTTTTGGAACGCATTGTGCTCGTCCTCATTGCTTGGTGATTAATTGCTTAGTTTTGTTTTGTCAAAGTATATATAAACATTTCTACATGGATTCACTGCCAATTTAATTTCGTATATTGGTATATTTTTATCGACAAAGTTTCTGTACTATTAAAAGTTTATTTTTTATTTAGGAAATACAATACATACAATCATTTGTCACACCCTCCACACCATATTAACACTCTTGATATCGATTCACTTATAAATAGCAATTGACGTGAAAAATTGCTAGTTTTTATAAAAATTATAATTGAATACCAATGAATAGTTAAATTGACCATAACATGCATTCGTATGTAAAAAGTGTAACAAACAACTGGCAATAATCAAAGAATTTAAGTATTTGTTGTGTAGTTGCAAATTAGAGAGCACTGAAGCCTAAACATTAAAAGCCCGTTAGAGCAGTCGTGAGTTTCACTCAATATGAGCGATTTGAGAGGTAGCACAATCCTCCAGTGCCTAGGCAACGTTGGGTAATTGGCTCTGGTCATGCGATTACGTTTCTAGCCGATTTAATTACCGCGAAATGATCAGTGTGCCGGCCTCCCGCAATTTACCTATCAATCAAAGAGCGGGTACTGGCGGGAGGCGAACACAACTGCGTTATAGGTTTTCAATCATTCTAGCAAAGTACAGTGTTCAGTGAAAGGTGATGTCGAATCTCGAGCTTGGAATAAGGAAATATAAGCCCGCTGGAGGCTTCGGTTCGCAATCGTTGTACGCTGTCAGTTCCAATTTTGCTAGCGCATAATATATAGTTTAGTTAACTTAATAATCCTATATCCGTTCATCCTTTGCATGAATTCTTGTATATCTTAAGATGCGTTCCATTGTTAATTTTAATTTACTACTAAAACAATTTTCATGTTAAATAAATGTTAATATGCCAAGAATGTCCGTAAAGTTCAGTTGAGTCAAATCGCCCTGTAACGTCAAACGTCCATCAATATACGACACAAAACATTAAACACTATTTTTGCAACACTATACCATTATTGTTATTACTTGAAATAATAGTGGTTGTTACTTATTATAGCTGTCTGTATTGGATTAATGTAATGGGCCCTAATATGGTTGGCGTAGCCGCTACGTGTAAACTCGACCTGTGACTTTTTGTCCGGCAGATCCCTTTTCGGCGTTAAGCTTTACTTTTATCAAGACATAAAGACCCGTATGAATTTATCTTGAATGGCGTTGACAAAAATGAGAATATAAATAATGCGATGAATAATTCAGCGTGATCGGTATGGAGGGCCGTTGTTCGGAAGGAGTAAAAACAGTTCGCGCGGCCGCCTGCCGGAATGCAGCGTCTGATACCTTTTTATGTAATTGTCTCGGAGCACGCACTCATCCATTATCTAACTGATTTAGGAATTACAGAATTCAATAATTTTTTACCTAGTTCTCTGAGTTGAAGTTAATTTATTGTGAATTTAAGATAGGAATTGCGGTTTTTCTCACGATCTCGACGCGTTCGGAGGAAATTTATTAATTACGGGCAATTATAAGTTCACGTGATATTACCGATATGGAATTGATCAAAAATGGGAGAATTAATGATACAATATATAAGCCGAATATAAATTGTAAATCTTTTGTAAGTTGGAAAATTTTAGGTACAATTAACACAATGTTAATGACTTGACTGACTTGACAATACAAAAAATTATTTTACGTCTAAGCCAATCCGAATTGATCGTTTATACGACAATCGTTCAGCACTTTCTAACAATTACTGATATACTTAGTTATAAAATTATGAATTCTTATCTCGAAATGTCCGCTTCATTTTGCCGTTGTCATTGCTTCTGTAATTAATACTAATTTGCAGTTTCCATTGTTATTCCGCACAGGCCGGCTGATTATCGGTTTTTTAGAAGAAAGCGTCCATCTTCCTTTTGTATGCAGGAAAGCAAACATAGAAATGTTACTTTCAGAGTAATTTATACCCTGAGCCTGTTGTATTAAGCTTTAAATTTGTTTGGGTCGTTGTTCAAATGATCGTTGCGCATGCTATTGCGACAAGCAATCTGCGTTTACTCACGTTTAGCTCTCAATGAAATTGCATCAATCGGCATCGGGTCGCTTTTATTGGTATTTTTATAATAGACTTTAATTCGATTTCGATTTTTTCCCCGAACTCTTCAGGTGTCACTTTTTCATTTAGTACTTCTAAGACTGCTAACAATGCTTCGTGCTGGCAGTCGGAAGTGAACAATGACCATAATGATAAACTTTTTATTGTTTATCAAATAATTTTAAACGTTCTAATCATCTTCGGCGACTTCGTGATTAATATAATTAGAGAGGAAATAGAAAAAAGGAGTTGTCGCAAAGATGTTAAGGGCTAAATACACCTGCACTGTGTAGGTTCATATATTAGAATCCTAAAATATCAATACAACTATAGCCAGTAGGTAAATTAAACAATAAAAATATGTTTTAATGTTGTAAATGATCTCATTCGGACGCAAACTCATTAAGTCAGGATACAAAGCTCTATACTATATTTATCATTGTCGTTTTCCAAATTAAGCATAATTAATTACAGTTTATAATAAATCGATTTAAATGGAAAATCTTAAAAACTGATTTTCTCGTGTAAAAATACTAATGATGTATTAACGATGTGGCCTCTATACTCTTATGCTTTTCTTTCATACAAGAAAATAAATACTTACTTTTCAACAGGTACCTTGCGGCCTCCAGGTCTGATCGGTGGAAGCAAGCCCAAAGTAGCGACGCCGGCCGTAGTATCCAAGATAGAACAATACAAACGTGAAAATCCGACCATTTTCGCGTGGGAGATTCGCGAGCGGCTGATTTCTGAAGGTAAACACACAATGACCTCTAGAAATTAATAGCAGGAGATTTTGTATAAGTCAGGAGCTAAAACGTTCCCCACTTTGAGTGTATCATGAGTGCCTTGAGCGGTCACGATGCGCCCGCGCCGGTAACCGCGCATTCATTCGTTCCTGCAACTTAGCGCGCCCTTTCTTGCGACAACAAAGACTGCAATTTAAAGTATTTTACTCTGAATAATCTCATTAGTATTCTTCGGTAAAAACAATTTCATCGAATGTGGAATCTTGTAGGTACCGATTTACTTACATCTTAAATCATAACCGAATTTATATACATTTAATTTTGATATGAAATGCGATAAAGCCAAGAAATTAAGAAATAAATTATAGTCAATTTTAACGAGAGTCTATAATATTACAATATATGGATGAACATTTTAACTCAAACAACTTTAATGACGTAAATAAATAAATTGAGAGAAGGATAAACATTACATAGATAGTTGGACCACACAGTTTTAAGAATTTAACAATGCCTTCTATGAACAGAATTCCACGTATGAGGAATTACACTAATTGCCTAAGTTTTTTACGTTTCATATAATTGGCATTACCGTCGTAAATTGTAACAGACAATTACATCGGTTTAATCAATACTGGGAACGAATTTGTTCACATTTTACTTGTTAATAAATAATTACAACAATTTTAATAAATTAGTAGTAAAAAGTTTTTTAATCATAGCGATGCTATTTTTAATGCGTAAGACCGGTGTCCCGGGAGCCTCTCGAATTACGAAGCGTGTTGTGCTTGCGTGTTCGCGTCTGTTTTTATAAAATAATCATATTATATTAAATTATTATAATATCATTATTTTATATACAAAATACAGCTTACCAGCAAGCAAAAAATCTATATTTGTATGTCACTATAGCTCGATATAAATATTCTTTTCAAAATTCAGTGATTATACGATTAAATTCTTGTTTCTAAATTGATTGGCTTCATAAAATCATAAAGCAATTTATATAGACATAAAACCCAATACGTACCAAAGCCCTCTCTAATAAGGTTAATAGCTCTCGATTTAGGCAGTCACTAATCACTTAGATCCAATTAAGATGTGAAATGAACTTTAGGTGCCGTGTCAATACGTTTTGGGAGGTCAGTTGGTAAAGCCAATGAAATGCTCACCCGAATATATTCTAATAGTTTCAGCGATGGCCTCCGGCTTACCGAAACGGATATCGTGTAATATGAGAAGCCTTGGCGTTAACTACGCCTAGATTAAAAAAAGTTTAGACTAGCAACAAAGCGCGACGGATACACCCACTTCCTTTGATAACTTTGTATGTTCAATGAGTAATTGTGGTTTTATATCTGTTTAGAGTACAAAAAATACAGAGAGGGATGTTCATGTACTAGCTTCTATGTATTGCATTCAAGTAAATTTAGAAAATCGAGGTATGTTGTGAGTAATTAACATTAAATTGAATTTCTCTGTAAGAACATATTGAAGTACCAATAAAATATAATCGTAAAAAACTGCAATATTACCGTGAGAACAAATCAATTAAACACAAGAAAGGACTACCAGTAAATAAATAAAAAAATACATCGCCATATAAGTGTGAGAAAGGTTATTATTAATGTTATATCCCAATTTGCAATATGTTTATTTAAAATTTAATGCTCATACCAGTTTTAATAAAATAGAGCACTTATAAAAGAGTAAGAAAAGTGAGCTATTTGTATTTGAATGCATAATGGGCGTCTTTAGGTTTGAGGCCAACGAGCCAATTGCGATAATTGCCCTCAAAGACACATTCTGCAGTAAAGCCGAGTGATGTCAGTTGGGAAAGAACATAAATGATTTACCGCGTATCATTCAGATTGAATACTTATTGGAACCTATTAAGGTTTACATTGCTTTAATAGGGTATGTTAATAAAGAAGTCTGTGTAGGGCTGAATTACTTCGCCATTACATTTTCTCTAGAATACGGCGCATGCGATCGCCCATAGAACGAGTTTCGCTTATGAGACCGTTTCTGGTTTACGATATCATTTGATACCGGATTAGGAGAAGATAGCGTTCTTGATGGAAAACAGCGTGCTAAACTGATATGTAACCTTGGAATCCCTAGGTAATGTTTTGTTACATATTGGTAAACATTTTGTACAAAGGTATATAATTTAATAGTGATTAAAAATTGTTATCTTTATTCGTTTGTAACCATACCTGAAGTGAGTTCAATTATGGCGAAAATCGCTGACAATAATCAATACAACACCTAAATCCTAAGCTAATATTGTAAATGCGAAAGTTTGTGAAGATGTGTGTATGTATGTTTTTACTCTTTCACGCAAAAACCGTTTATGATGAAAGTAAACATATAGGTAAGGGTTCAGAATGACATATAGGCTACTTCTCATTCATGAGTTGCCACGGGATCAAAAGTTACGCGGGTGAAACCGTCGGCCGCCGTTATTACATCGCAGTTATTCAGCAAGTACTCAAGAAAAGAGTGTAGGAATTAAAAACTTATATTAGTTTAAATACATTATTTATTTATGCTTAGTGTAGGTAAAAATCCAATAAAAGTAATAGGAAAATACAATTTCGAACATCTTGTTCTTGTCGAGTGGAATTAATTTTTCTTTCACAAACAAGGAACAGCTCAGAAAACCTTTTGCTATAGCTTCTTGTGCTAACATTCTTAAAGGAAATGCAATCTGAAAATGGTTCTCCAAAATGAAGTTGAAAAACTAATATTGATATATTATGAAGTTCGATTTTTTCCAATACAACTTTACTTCAACTCCGAGGTTGTAATGCTTATACTTTTTGAATAACTGACAAAAATAAGTATTCCTTGTAGTCATTCTGAATTCGTTCTTAAAACTGAATATCTAAGAATGATTGTACAATGGCAAAGTTGTTACATTTTTTTACTTTTATCTTTGACATTATCGTCATTTGTTGAAATGTGTTTAAAATAATTGCTCCATCGCAGTGCACCCATGCCTACGTTGTATGCGAAAATTGCACGCAATTTTCTGTCCGTTGTTCGTAAATGCTCACATATTTGGTGTAATTAGTGAGTACAGTAATATATTTAAATTTAAATAACCGTTAGCTTCTGCGGTTGTATTTCGGGAAGTATTTTAAGAACTTATTCTTCTTTCTTTGGTGGAGAAGATATATCACCGGTATATATTTAAAAGTATTTTTGTTTTATTTATTTATATAATTAATCCCATAATACCAACAGTGTAACTGTAGAAGTTTCCTTACCTACGTCAGTTATGATACAACACACACAATATAAACCATTTTTGTATGCTCCTACTTGATGTAGCTTTTCTTTGAGGGGTAGGTATATATTCAAAACTTGGCTTGCTTGAGGCCACAGCAAAGATCAACTCTCCGTAAAAAACAGTTTCACCTTTTCATTTCGGTGCAGAAATTCCTGACCGTGGTTAGATGTATTTATGATTGATTCTATTAGATCGGCCGATGGCTTCGGTAATCGGTTTATCAAAGCGTGTTGACCGGTCGGACCTCCTGCTGACGAGGGAGCCTCCGAGATTCGTATCAACGGCATCAAAATCTATCAGACACGAATTAAAATTATCTTTATGAAAACGCCTCTAAATATTAAAATAACCGCTTAATGGCAATTACTCCACAGACTCCAGCCGTTTGATTTTATTGTTTTGCGATAAAGGTGTCCTAATTGGTCCTAATTAAAATAATTTGTTTGAATATCACACCTTTATGACAAAAAACAAGGATGCAATTAAAGCATTAAAATACTTCAAACAAAAATTTGTTATCTATATTATTTCGACGACGTATTTGCACATAAGTCTATGGTGCATTAAAAACTAGGCAATGTTAATAGAATTTAAATCAAATTTATTACAAAATGATCACGTTCATAATAGCACGACTTTGTAAAGAGACGCGTGCCTAACCGACGGCGAGCTTATGAAATTGACCAAATTGATTAGGTTTCTTAACTGAATAGCGGCATACTTTCAATGCTGATCATTACATTCTATGCGTACAAAAAATAATCACTAATAATAGTTATCGATAACAAGTAACTAGTGGCACACTTTCTTGGTATGAAGTATTCTAAGTTTTTGACCTCAAAATATTGCAATTCTAAGGGTTTTTTTAATAGCTTTAGATTATCTAGATATTTTTAGGTTAGTTTTAGAATTTGATTTAATAATCGAGTTAAGAGAATTGATATTAAATTCTAAAATGTATGAAGCCTTTTGAGATTTTAGTTACAATAATTAATAAAACCAGCAAACATATTGTGGGGAACGCGTTCAACTCTATTTCTTCGGGTCATCTTGTTTCGTTTGCTACGCAGTTTGTAGATATGTAGACAATCGATGTTAATTCATTTACATTAATGATTGTTATTATAATTCAATATCATTAAACTATGTTTTGCTTGCTTTAATAAATACAAATTAAGGAAACCATTGAACAACACGGTCATGTCTAAAATAAATAAAAAATTTTACTAAATCGTATTTAGTATACCAATTTAGTGAAATTATTTGTGAATGTGGCGTGGAAGCTCAGAGGTTAGAGGCCCCGGCATGTTATTATCGGCGCGTGAGTTTGAAACTTGGCGAACGTGTAAATTGAGTGCATTATTTACGGGATAGTATATTATAGTAAACTGTAGAATTGCTGTGGTAAGATATTTCTTACCAAGCTGTACTATTGTACAGCTTTAGCTTTAAAAGTTTTGATATCATCACGTTTTTTTCAAACAAAACGTTCGATTGATTATGATCGCCTTCAAAACTATAATTTGGGATTTCAAAGCGACTCGGCATCTAAAAAGGAACACAAGCAAATCCACTATTATTGCCATGACATACCTTATTCTAATTTTTATATCGAATTATAAGAATAGTTTAATACAAAGAAGGAGAGTTTCCTTTGCCAATAATTTATATCAATGCGAAAGTAATACAACGTGGCTTCTTAAAGTCATTTATTCTGTTTCCCCGTACTGTGTACATACTGGCTAATGTATACATAATACCTACGGACAAATGACCAGTCAACCTTAGAAAATATTTAGAACAAATACTTAAAATTTTTGTTTTTTGTGTAATATTTTAATAACACTCAGCAACTGTTTTGTATATTAATACGTGTTGCAAATACTTTGGACCCATTTTTATGAAAATGCGCGGACGCATGAGCATAAAATTTGGCACACTTATAGTTTATGTGTAGGAGAAGTGCAGGACGCTAATATTTTTCAATACTAATTCAATTACATTAAATCAATAAATAAAACATTACACACACTACCATGCATTTCACACAATTTCGACCACTGCGCGACCACATACATTTAATTGCACAGATAACACAAATCTGTCATCACGTCGGCTTTCTAATCTATGCTACGGTTAAAATATTGTTGGTTACAGGTTTCTTTAATTGTTGTCAGTGTTCGGGACCGCGGTTATCAAAACAGACCGTCAGCGTC
>LQNK01000840.1:239287-267424 GCA_001586405.1 Phoebis sennae
CCCGCCGGGAGTGCCCGCGCCGGCGGTGGGCGTGCCCCATCCAGATGCTATGAAACAAGGCTTCTTGTCTTCGTCCGGACGTGGGCTCATTGGTAAGCTTAGAAGAATTCGTAATTTTTTAAATCGAAACAGTTTTTGATCATGATTCATAATTATTAAAAGCGGCGCTCTCAGGTCACAAATTCATGTATGGTTTTCTTTATAGACGTTGACGGTGACGACTCTGGATCATTAGACGGCGAACAACCAAAGTTTAGACGAAATCGAACGACATTTAGCCCGGATCAATTAGAAGAACTCGAAAAGGAATTCGAAAAGTCCCATTACCCTTGTGTCTCAACGAGGGAACGATTAGCTTCCAAGACGTCCTTATCGGAAGCCCGAGTTCAGGTAAATATTCGACAAATACAAAACCTTCACTTTTTTATCGTAAACGCATAATTAAGTCATTCAGCTTTTTAGTGGTGTTAAAATATCTATTACTTAATCATTATATCGAATCAATGCTTTTAAATAATGTCTATTAGCATTCATGAATATTTGTTAACAAAGTGAGAACCAAATACTAATCTCGTTTATTTACCGTTACTGACAGGTTTGGTTTTCCAACAGACGAGCCAAGTGGAGGCGCCATCAGCGCATGAACCTTCTCAAGCGCGGTGGCGGGTCCCCCTCGCACCGCCTCCCCCATTCACCCTCCCGTTCCCGCTCGCGGTCTTTATCCCCAGCGCGCATTGCTTACCACGCTCCACAGATGGGTGGAGAAAACAGCGCTTTTAAAGCCCTCGCCCACCAAGACACGAACGCCCTGAAGGCTCTATCCCAACACGCTCAATTCGAAACGAATGCGCTGAAAGCGCTGTCACAACAGGCGTTCGACGGCAGCGCCTTCAAACCCCATTCCGCATTGGAGAATAGCGCATTTAAGGCTCTAGTACCAAATTCAGCTGCGGCGGCTCTGTTGGCGGCGCAATCCATACAGTTAGCTCGCGGATACGAATCACATTCGGATTCAGACGAGGAAATAAACGTCCACGATGAGAGCGAGGATGAGAGCGAGAAACAAAATAATAAGACTAGATCCAGATCCCCGAGCCCTTGTCGCCAACGATCGATGACCTCGAACGATTTGCCTCTACAGTTAACTAAACACGATCGTTGATATCGTTATTTGTTATAAAGTATTATTTATTTACATTGTAAAATTAAGTCGTTCATTGAATACTGATGTTCTGATAGAATAATTATTATGCAAATTCGAATCCTAGAGTGTTAATACTCCTGTTAGCTTGTAAATTTATGTAAATATGTAGATATTCCGATAGTCGATTACTGTAAAAGATGGATCAAATAAATATAAGTCTGCACAAATGATTTTCTTCGCCTACTTTAGAAGGAAATATCAGAACTGTTGTCATTTACAAGTTTTTATGGAACCATAATAAATCTCGATGAGGTTCATATTCTCAAGAATTTATTTAACTTAATAAATAATTTATGTAATGAGAAAACAGTTATGAATGTTTGTATTTTATTCTATTTGATACAATTGAGGTTATAGTTAATGTTTAATTTGCTATTTTATAATTTTTGTCAACGAATATTGAAATATACCATACATATCATATTTTCTCTTATTGTTTAATTTACAATAGTTGTTGCTGATGTTTTATTTTATAACTCTGGTTTTTACTGAAATAAGTAAAATAATTTGTAAATATTGTTATACACAGAACTGTAAACTATTTATTGAATATATAATTTTATTTTAATGTAAATACGTAGAAATAATTTAAATGGGTACCTATGAATTATTTGAATAAATTTTAAAGAAAATATTTGTTTTCTGCCTATACTCCTTAATAATAACCCTGTATCATTTTATATTTTTCATCTCTAGGTGAGTTGAATAACGGTTTTAACATATAAGTAGGTAATTTACATTTTTTAATATTCAATTGGAGATATCTCCAAATACTAATTTTATTTAAACTAATATTAGTTTAAATAAAAAGTCTCATATTTTACTTGCCTAAGAAAAGTAACATAATTAGGAAATATTTTAACCGTTGAGAGATAGGAATACTTTCGAATTTCTGTATGATAATGATGTGACATGATATAACACATTACAAGAATTGATTTAATAAATATTTTAGAGTTAATTGAACCTAATATGATTTAAGACTATCTTTCTTTATGACTATTGATATTTAAAAGTGATAGAAATGCAAGCATTAAATTTTTATGACTTAAATTCATATATGCATTTTATAGATGGTTCGTAAACTATATCCTTTTCATGTTACGTATGTATATTAGAAAAAAAATCTAACCATAATAATATGGCTCTGATTTGAAAAATCTTTTTGTATAGTCCATTAATTCAGGCTACATAACAATATGCAAAAGAGCACAGCCGCGCAAAATGGCTAGTATCTAATATGCTTATATAGGTATGCGTAAAGAAGGTATTACATAATATTTAAGAGGAGTAAATCTAAACGATTATGTGCGCATTGCAGTTCGACGTGTTCTGAAAGCCTACAGCTGCAAATATATTGCAACTGTGATGGTAGATACAATATATGCAGTGTTTTTACAAGTCAGCGCATATAATGATTGTACAAAAGTGGATTAAAATACCCGTGAACAGAGGTTAAATGGTTATTTCTTTGTTAGCATTATTAATTACTCTTCCAAAGTTTTATATGATCAAATTCATTGAATTTGTATTCTGAGATAAATAGCAACTACGATGGCTGGTGCTATATGTATATTTTTACAAATCAGCGCATATTTTGATTGTAGAAAAGCGATATTATATGCCCATGAACTTAGTTTTAATGTTCAATTATGGTAAAATTATCACACGAAAGTTGATTAAAATTAATAAATTAAATAGTATGCCAAGATATTATTTTGATATTTCTATTTGTTGTTTCTATTACTGCTATGCGCAGTGAAGTTGTGAATGCACATTCAAAATAATTGACATGAAGGAAAAAAAAAAGTATCGATAACATTAGAACTACAATAATTTTGCACACTATCAATTTATTAAGGTAAATAAATTATACGTAATTAATCATTATATAATGTATTTATACATCGGACTCTGTAAAAAAATTAAATGTTATTCCAAAAATTACACCCCATTTGAAAAACTTTACTATACAATAAAAGTATTTCATTTAATATGAAAAGTACTCGCGTTATAACAAAATTACAACAAGAATAACGAAGCATTGCTAATTGATTAGTAAAAAAACTTATTTTCTAAAACAATTTTAATTTAAACTAGACGTTTAACCACAGTAAAACACAACATAAATATGTATGAAACCTTAAAAGACAATTTTACCCTACCCTAAGGGATCTGTTAACTCATGAGAAACCACGACATAATCGATGTAGGGCAAAAGCCCTAGTCTTGACTAGTACCTATACTATATTGACCGTGTGAAATTAATACGACAAAGAAAACAGAAGTATTTTAAATCCGTAAAACAAATCAGTTTTTATGCTTTGTTTGATGTGTTTAGTCTAGACACTTGAAGATAAAAGTTTTGTTTTTTGAACTGTGGAGATTGAAAGAAAACATTTTTTGCAAGCAATAAGTTATTTGGCTCGGCAATTTATAGGTGAATAAAATAAAACGGTAGGTTCTTTACCTTAATATTATTCCTTTAATTTTATTATATACTCCAAAGTCAGTATTTTTTCTGCATGTTTGTTTGTATTTGCGTCGGACATCTTATCATCACCATCGTTAAACATCTGGAAATATTTCATCGAATTTCAACATACTGATAGATGTTTAGGTCAACATATAGGCTACATTCGGCTAAAAAATAAGAATATTAGGAGTGACTGTGATTGCCTAATTCCATATATGTATGTATCATAATCGTACAAAATTTAGATAGAGGTCTCTTCGTGTCATTTTTGTTTATAGGGGTACTTTCTGCTTCTTCTTAAGAACGCACTTTGATAAACATGACCTACTTCAAAAACGTAACCTACGTCCTTTTGGGGACGTCCGTTAAAATTCTGTAAACATTATAAAGAGGAAGAAACAGATTGATGTAATCCTTGCAATTACTGGCTCTACATTACATCCTTACAATACACATCATAATTCACAGCTTTAACAATCGAATCATGCAAGACAATTACATTTTTTCCCCTTTTGTCGGATAGTCCCGAATGTTCCTTCCCGGATATCGGCAATCAGGCCGGTGAAAGCCGATCATAATTGGAGCAAAAAATGCATCGACACTGATTGTCATTCATGTGGATTTAACGGTATTATTTATTGATTTAATAAAACTAAACAGTCATTTAAAGGATTTGCTTGAAGAACTGATTGGGAGAAAGAATAAGGAAAGAAGAAATGTGGTGGACTTTTAAGACACCAGTGGTGTGCTTAAATTATTATGAGAGTGATAAAAGTCCAGCATATATATCTGGGGCATTACTAGCGAGAACTGTACTTTTAATCTATTAGAATTAAGATATTTTTCAATCATTAAAACAAGCAGACTTGTCTTTTGACTTCCTGAAGGTGCGCAATATTGTTTTAATGTAAGCTAATGTATGCATGTAATGTGTATCCTGTGAATAATATATAAAAAATATAGTAGGTGTAAGACGTTGGTAGCAGTTAGGTGTGTGTGGAAATAAAAGCAAAAGTCAGAATACAACTAACAGCCGGCCAGTCCTGTGGTGCTGACGGTTCGAAGATCCTCCTTTTTCGTTGGAAGAATAATACTATCGTCCACAGGTATAATTAAAAAGGCTTCTTTTTCAGGTTTTGCACATTATCTTAAATACGCGCAGATGTATAACGGTACAATATAACTATACATCCAATATAGGCTATAACCTAGAAAAGCTATTTTACTTCGTTTTTGTATGATCAAAACATAGGAATTAGTCTTTTAATGTTGTTGAATAGTTCCTCTGTGATGTTTATAATATGATGTTCATCACCTTATCCAAGGTAAACCATATAGCACATCTAAAATATTTTACAATTGGAGATATCACAAGTTTTCTTAAGTTAAATTTAAAATTACGTTCTTACGGAAATCTAACACATTGAAAGCATAGTGTTATCAATATGCGAAATTGAATTTTCTATTGTAATAGGCATGCACGGGTAGGAATATTTAAATTAATGGTAAATGGATACCAAGTATCATTAACAAATTGCCGATGGTGAAAAGTGTATTGCAATCTTCTCTTGGATGAAGCGGGCTTATTCTGAAAAGTAATTGTTCTGATAATTAATTAAATCTTAAAATGTGTCTCTGTTTTAACATTTCTTATAATTCAAGGTTTAAAAAATTCGTTTTAAATCTTAAATATCAGAAATTATCTATCATCAATTAATTTGGTGATTGATTGAAATGAATTTTTTACAACAGTTTAGTTATAAAAACACATATACAGCCGCACAGTTTCACCATAGCTCATCCCGCCGTAATATCAATTTCCATTCACACCATCTGGATACCACTGTGCGTTTCACTAAAAATTTCCTTCTTCGTACGGTGAAACTGCGGAATAACCTTCCATCTGCGGTATTTCCATACAAATTTGACATTGGGGCCTTTAAGAGACGAGCCGGGTATAATAAACGTAAACAAGATATCAGTTTTAACATAAATCTAAAGTGTCAGTCAGCAGTCGCCGAAATGTCACATAAAACTCGACAGGATAGGGCGTGTCAGAATAGTGGTGCGTTAAGATAAAGTTGTACCGTCGTTGTAGACGTGAAGTGTGTCCGATTTTGCGTGTACATGTATCGACATGTACACGCAAAATCGGACACCGGAAACTTAAATGTGTAATCACTGAAATTCAGTCTTATAAAATAATATTTCTATATTATTTTATATACATGTGCTTATGCACAATAGACGTAACCATTTAAATAAATCGTCATCAATCGTCTAATCTAAAGCATCAGTCAATAGCCTCCGAGATGTCACATAAAAGTCACCAGCAAAGAAGCGCGGAGTATGAATGCATGTGTGTGCGCTGAGCCAATGACAATTAATTATATACATATTTGAAAATTTTATTTATTATTAATGTCTTATAACTAAAAAAATGCAATGACTCTCAGAAATACCTTATCAACAATTCATTTTTAAGAACAGTTAAAAATAGATCAAAAACACAATAGATCGACCTCTGCTTAAGTGGATATAATAATAGTGATCGAGACTTTTAGCATTTATTCATAAAAAATATAGGACATAAATCCAAAGTGTCATTCAGCAGTCGCCGAAATGTCACATAAAAGTCGAGTGCAGAGTCAGAATAGTGGTGCACGGAGATAAAGTTGTACCGTCGTGATAGTCGCGGAGTGAGGATGCATGTACGCGCGCCGAACCAATAACAATAAATTGTGTGTCGTTTGAAGCGCCGAGACAACCCTGCGAACGCTATGTCCAGCCGATCTTAACATACAAATTGTAATACCGAAGATAGGGACATCTACTTTAATCGACCCTCCATTCTTTTAATCTTCCAAGGCCCGAGCTGTGACTTTATTACGTAGTAAATGTGTTAAGGAAATCCGTTCCATAACACATCACATTTTTTATCATATCTCATGTAGTATGCATATACGTCATATACTTTCTTGTTAACTCCTATGGTACCTATGTAAAATGATAAGCAAAAATATCAAGTAAGTACATAGCATTGAACATTAATATGCAAAAATGCTCAATAATAACTGTGTTATTCGTTGAACATCAAAGTAATAACAGAACTCTTCTTGATTCAGATGACATTAAGAAATGCGCTGCATACGGTGTTTTATATAACACATTTTATATTGCTAAAATGTTAATTCAATGTAGTGATGCGTCGTGTTTGTGATGCTCATCGCCACGAAGCTCCTTATCTTATTATTTTTTTGACGCGTCTCTTAACGAAACACTAAAACATGTGACATCATCGCATATAAAGTTCACATATTATTCGAATGCAAATTGCTCGGCCATTCATAATATGACTTGTTTAATATACTCGCATCGGACAACTTACTAAAGAAGGCTAATGTTATGATTATATTTACCATTTATAAGGCGCATGAAGATTGCTTTGTTCGATGTTCCTGTCAATTCGTATTAATATGTATTTTTAAACAACATGTCGTTTTGTGTATAAAACTATCTTGCGTTATTCGTGTTACTTATTTTTCCAACCCTTTCTGTGATAATTGGAAACGAAAATAATGTCTATCAAAACTATGCACAACTATAAATGCCTTTTATGTTTTTTAACAAGCAAATTTCATGATGAATTTAATATAGTAGGGGCTATTTATCGAAATCAAAACCGAATCCCCCAATACAAAAATAAAGCTTTATAATTGAGACATCCATAGAAAAACTGTACAATATATTTTTTGCCTTCACACCTCTTGATAATTTAAAATTTATTGTCGTCCCGTATAAGTGAGGCTCTGATAATATCGTAGGTAGTTTCATAAAACCATGAGCAGATCCAAAATGTAAGCACATTAAGTTATCGTTCAAATTATCTTCACGTGTGTTACAATATTTATTGGTATCTCACTTCGACGGTCGGTTGTGCCGAGTGTTCTCTCCCAATTAGGTGGTTATTGACGTTTTACTTTTATCAGCTAAATCTCGAAACGATGGGCCTTATTCGTAGTATCTTTAAATTACTCAGATAAAACCGTGAATTCGCATTTGTATGGCATTAATTAGGCTGAAACGTTTATTTTGAGCACATTTTATTTTTAATCACTTTTAATATACGCGTGTAATTACCGTCGATAAAGAGGATCAAAATATAATCAAGTGCAGTGATTATTTTAAGTTAATTATTTTGTGTTTAAACAAACTGATTATATGCAAGTATTAATATTTTAACAGCATTGCTGATGAAGGGATATTATCATAATCATAATGTTCATTTTAATTTGCACAATGCTTATCAAAAAAATTCACGCGATTTCGTAGGTCAGTCGCAATTAGGTTTTTATATAATTGTCTAGCATCATATACAGACATCATTTAGATTAATGTAAATATATCATGATAATTATAGCAAATATATTATAGTGTATCGATAGGCCAGTATTAGTAATTTGTTACTACGACTAACTACGTTACTTATCACCTCACACTCTTGTTACAAATATTGACATTAAGGTAGAAACCCGTTTATCGGTTGAGGAATAAGACGTAAATTAATACCTTAGCTATACACACGACAGTCCAGAGGTCAGGCCTGTCAGCCGACATTTATCCCTAAAAGGGAAGCTGTTAATAGAGTCATTCAACGTTACAGGCCGAATTATCTACAAAGAGAGAAGTCGGTTCGGTATCGGTCGGATATATAAATTTATTTGGTGGTTGTCGAGGCGACACGGGCGCCCGCGCCTCTATCTCGCCGCGTAATCTTGAACATTGGCGTTAAAGAATTTAAATTATACGCCGATACAAATGAACAGGCGACCTCGACTTATTTATTGCCTTAATCCAAATTATATTGACTAGGTTTTCGGATTTCGAGAAATTGTCACGTTATTTGTACTATTATGTCGATACCGATTGAAGTCTATTAGTTCATTATCATTTTAAAATATACGATTCTTTAGATCGTTGACGAAATGAAAGTTCCTTTATACTTATAAAAACGTATTAACAAGATGGAGACGTTAAGCCTTAGTCGTTTACTTTTACTTTATGGATAAACTATGTATGTATGGAAGCTTTTGTAATCGATATTACTAATTAAGATGCGACCATTTCAAGCATGCTTGGTAGGATGTGCCCGGGGATACCATTACTTAAGTCCTGTAGCTTTGATATAATATGCTCCGCCTCAAGAGATTTTTGTAAATTAATACGTTTTCAAATTGATTTAAATCATGAAAGTTATCTTTTTAGTGAAGTAGATTATTTTAACTAAATTATACTTTCATTTAAATAAAGTAAAGGACAAACATTTAATTTTTTACATATTCTCACATTCGACACAAAACAAACTAAACGGTAAGCTGAATTCTTAATTTCCGCTTCTCTTCTAAAATTCTTTTGAGATCAATTATTTCTTTAGATATTGTTGTTTTCACTGAAATATTAGAATTCTTTTTATCTTTACGCTCTATTTCACGTTCGCTCATAAACTTCTTAATGGATTCTTTAGTTTCCTTCAAGCCGTTCTTTGCGGCCAGGTTTTCCTCCTTTATCTGTTTCTTTTTCTTTTCCAGCTCTTCTTTTAAACATATTTTCATAGAGCTAAGTCGCTCCTGTAGTTCAGCTATTGACATTTCGCAGAGTAATCCCAATCCAGATGATTCCGTTAAATCTATTATTTTAGGGACTATAGCCTTTTTAGCGATAGTTGACAAAATTTTAATTTCTTTGATCATATTTATTCTCCTTTCTAATTCTTCCTGTTTAGCTTTCATTGCATTTGCAATAATTTCTTCGTTTTCTTTTTTAATTTTTTCTGCCATTTCTTTCTTTTTCAATGTGGCATTATTTTTAGCTTCTATTAAATTTAATTCAAGGAGAGATAATTTTTCTACTTGTTTGCGATTTTTCTCCACCTCAAGTTTTCTCCACTTTTCGATTTCATCATCCCAAACTTGTTTTTCTTTTAAAAAGTCCTCATATTTTTTCTTGTTCTCATCTTTAAATTTCTTTTTAGCTATTAGCGCTTCCTCGTATGAAATTTGACCCATCAAATGCTTTTTTTCTATATCAAGAAGTCTTTCTCTTTCCTTTTCCTGGCGGTCATAATCCTGTAGTTGTTCAATTTTGTGAGCATCTCTACAATTAGATATTATGTCTTCTAGCCATTGAACTTCCTCATTTTGTGTTTGTTGAATTCTTTTATTCAACCTTTTTACAGTAGCCACCGTTTCTTTGATCAATGGAGCTGAATTTTGTGTAGTTACTTTCCTATTTATTTCCGGCAATGTTTTTTTATAGTCATTTTGCATTTCATTTTTAATGCTTGAAAGCTTTTTGAAGTACTTTTCAGATTTTCCTCTTGCAAAGTGAAAATCATTAGTTTTAACTGTGTTTAGCAACTGAGTAGCTCTCTGCTTATTTTTATCATGCAATGCTTTAAGTTTTTTATCGATATCATTTTTAACAAGCATCCTGTTACCTTTCTTTCGTAAAGAGTTAGGAGGAGTCTCGGGAGTCGGAGAGGGGCCGGGTAATGGACAATGGTTTTGATTACCTTTTCGTTTCAAAACATTAGGTTGTATTGGAATAGTTAATGGCTTTGCTTTTCGGCGCTCTATTTTTTTCAAATATTCCGCATAGTTATGAGCCATTTCACTAATGTAAGGCTGCCAATTAAATAAAGGGCTGATTATTTTGTCAGTGATAAAATTCGTGTCATAGCTACTTTGCGCTACTTGTGATACGTATGTCAACACTTCATTGTTGCTCAAAAAATTTGTGAATGTACTTAACAATGGTTTACTTAAATTGAAAAGACACTTGTATAAATATGACATATCGGTTGGTGTAATTTGAAATGTAATGGCGTGAAAAATAATGATGAAATAGTCTAGATCTTCCTCTGAAAGTTCGTCTGACATGTGTGTTGCGATTTCTTTTAGGAAATCGCCATATTTCTGGATTCCTAGAAATGATTCAGCAATCCATGAAAGCTTGGAATCTTCTATATTTTCGGGACACTTTTCGATGTATGTCTTCATGTATTCATAAGGAGATACTTCAGTGCTCGCTCCATAGTCCATTATTATATTTCTCAAAACCTTCACATTACTTGATGTATAATAGTACACCATAATGTAACGGATTATTAGGGTTAATAATTTTACATACAAAATTAAAAGGTGACATAAAAGGCGAATAAGACATTTAGATCTAACTGACAATTCTGTTGACGCTTTTATTTTTTTTTATTAACCAGTCAAACAAATCATAACCAAAAGCTTAATAATTTTGACGAAGGTTTCAATTTTAATTAAACGTTTCTGGATTATCGTAGTAGTTTAGGAAAAATTATGAAGTGCATAGTAAACAAAATTACCGAATTAATGAAGGACGTTTGTAGGTAAATATTGAATAAATTGGTTCCTAAAAAGCATTAGCATTATAATCGTGTTGTGCTAATTCAATTTAAACAACTATTCATAAACATCTTACAAATAATCAAAATTTCAAATACCACTTATGTCATAAAATTATTGATATAACCGATTTTACAAAGGAAACGTATTCCCACGTTATTAATTACACATTGCTGGCTATCGTCGAACAATCTAAAAGTGAAATACCTATTTAAGTAATAGAAACCAAGAATAATTTACCAGTCAATCTTAATAATATGAAGTTCCCTTCAGTATGGGAGTATTTAATTAGGTAGCCAGTCTGTTTTCGCCGAGCCTGTCATTAATTAATCACTCAGACGCAAAGCTATTTATTCGACAGTTCGACACCTCAAGTAGGCTCCGTTCCACAAAATGCAAGTCACAGGAGACCTCTTAAAATATAATAATCGTGTTAAAGACAACCATAAAGACCATATTCGATTAGAGGAATTTTAAACAGGTTCCTGTCTTGTTATCTTCACGCTATTGTCAGTCGGTAACTTACATGTCATGTCGGATCTTTGCATTTTCATTCTCTTTATAATTACTCTCGTTTCGTTTTGTATAACTACTAACTGATGGGCGCTTTATGCGTATTACACGGCGGAGCTGTAAGTCTGGTGCTTAGTACTCCCATTGTCATGTACCTGTCTATAGGAATCATATTTTATTGATCGTTAAGACACTGGCTTTATCTGATTAAGCACGACTTAAATTTAAATAATATTTATTAGCGGAGTATGCTTTTTTGGCAATAAAATGCATTGCAAAACATTTATACTAAAATATGGCGTTTTTTAAAATTCATACATTGCAACTAATAACATTTTAACGAAGTTAATAATAAATTCAAAACCTTAATCTTGAAGAAACCAAATACTTTATTAATTAAATTTGCTTCACATACCTAGCACGAGAAAGCGGAGGTTTATTGATTCTGTCAAGATTGATTCAACTCTGAACACAAATCAATTTTAACATAATATTAGCTGTCAGTGCACGTCAAATTATCGCCTTTAATTAAAGACTTGAGCCTTCTTTCTCACGTCTAATAAGCGTCCGATATTGTATTGAATGAATACATTAATTTTGTAAGACGTTTTTAAATTGTTCAGGTAAAACTGTATTCAAGAAACGTCGGTTATACTGTGTGATTTTTTAGTCGAGATACTTACACAAGGAGCGTGTTCACTGTTTGATTCTGAATTTGAAAATAAACCACACTGTATAAGATTAAATTTGTTCAAAAATGTTTGTAGTAGTTCGAAATCAATTAATGAGATCACGTATAGCTACTAGTGCTTTCGTGGAGTGGAATTAACAAAGGCGTATTAACAAGGGCCACCTAAGGAGAGGCTTCATCAATCTCCGTGGCCAGTTACAAAGGAACTCAACAAAGAGTTATAGCTCTTTACGTATGCTCGCTACTATGTAGAAGAATTATTACTTCAATTTAATGACCGCGTCGTGATTAGACGTTGCCTTTTCATGGCTTTATTACATAAATCTCAGACTAAGTACCCAATAACTACAAAAGTATCGCAATTTATAACTTCGTATAAACATGTTTATCTCCCTGGAAATAAATTTTAATAAAACCTAACAAAATGGTGGCTGCCTACGAATAATTACTTATCAAATATCTTCTTACATATAATTTCTAACTATATTTTTTAAGTCTAGTATTGCTGATTTCGTTCATGATCAAAATGTGAGTGTACTGAGTTGCGTTAGTATGTATTTAAATAAATATGTATTACCTTTTAAAATGTCAAATACTCATTAAATAATCAAATAAAATTGAAAATACAATTCAAGAAGTTTGACGATTCAATTAAACTTAAAAGGAAAATGTTGGCCTTTAATAAAACACATTACAAACAAAGTTAATAAAATGGGCATAAATAACATAAATGTTGTGCCGTTAGTATCAAACAGTGTCCAATTTGATGCACCACGGCCTGTCCGAGATAAGCTTGATCACCACAGATGTTATTTATTTGTTCAGTAATTTATATAAGGTTAGTTACTGTTTTATTGACCGTATTAAATCAAGCCCCAATAAGGCAGCCATTCATGTTTATTTTTACGAAGTTTGTACTCAGTTTGCCCAATAAATTATCAACTTGGTCACTTTTATCACGGGCCTATAGGATCATTTATCGTATGTTGGTATTCATATAGATTTCGACAATATTTTTCAAAACATATACCAAAAATCTCACTGCACATGCACGTGAAACGTGAATAATTATTATTCTATTGCGGCCTTATCAGTTTAAGCAATTATATTTTTACGCAAATTTTATGTATGCATTATATTAGAAATTCATTCCTTTAATTTTAAATGTGTCATTAACATAAATTATACATTAATCATATATACTATTTCCGTAATTAATGTACTGATGTCTCAATTATTCGCGGTTTTTTTTTTATTTGATTATAGAAATTAGTTTTTTATTAGATAAATGTAGATAAAACAAGCTTTTAAGCACGTTAAGATGATAAGATATATATTAAAATTCTGTTGCAATGTTGCAACATTATTGCATTCGAATTTATTGTCAAATAAATGAGTTTACATACATATGAGAATATAATATGATCGACTCTGTTATAGTCAGAAGAAGCCGATTTAGACGATGTTTTAGTATATCCAGAGACCTGAGTCTTTTTATATGTATGAAAAAATTACAATGCGATAGTTTCAAAACAAATTCATGTCTTGTCCACACTAAGCACATCGGAGTCGAAATGCGGTCCGTCCTGCTTCAGTTTATTGATTGACAAACGCAGATTTCGATTAAATTCTAGCGATACGACCGATTACCTGTATACGGTCTGTAGTAAGATATTTTATTTGATATATTGCGATACATTCGCAAGGATATTCATTAATTAATGTGACTAATAAATCTTCAAACGCGAGCAGTTAATAGACGCCATGAAAGCAAAGTTTATTGGCATCGTAATCATATTACTGTATGCTAATTTAGATAAGCTGATGCCAATTGGTCAATGCAAATGCAATATGTCTGTACTTTGGTAATATTCAATTAAAGCTTCTGTTATAAATACTTATTCATAGTTTGCGTTGTTAAAGGTACGTATCAATATCGATGTCTTGTTTTATTAATGTATTAGAACAAAAATTCGTGTAACTCAATTCCCATTAATTAGTATAGAATTTATTACCGAGTTGCAACGCTAATAAGATGAATTAGAATATGGTCGCCTGCCTAGCAGAGGGTATAAATCTTCTCATAAGTCTTTATTGGGGCCGAAAAAATCTCTGATCATGACGAACCATTCATGTGTAATTGGGTTCACCGGCTTCACATAAAATATGAGTTCATGGCTTTATAGGATAAGGTTTTATAGAGAACATAAATACTTTATTGTGTTTTTGTTCAGATTTCTTCATACTATATGTCTTTACCTTTCATTTTTAACTGGTCATGATATAATGTTTATTTTATTGTTTATTTATGCTCATAATGGGACATTTTATTTACACTAAGATATCTTGGGGATGTGTATTCGCCTTTTTATTAAGGTATACATCATCGCTGTAAGAAATCTAAGGTTTCATCATAATATTATCATAACCAAGTAGTTGGTTGTGTATTTCAGACCACTCTCCAATTTATATCTTTAAATAAATCAATGTAATTATTGGGTTTGAATAATGAAAACTCAAGTACATGTATTTTTGGGGCTTTTATTTTTTAACTGTTTAAAGTAGGAAAGTTTTTACAAAAAAAATCAAACATATTTCATTTTAACCTGTATACAAATTTTAAATTTTCAGTGTACTATACGGAAAACATATCCTTATTTAAAAAATTCGCCATAAATGCTATGATTATAAGTTTAAGAAACATTTCTAGTGTTACCGCTAATTTTGCGTCTAAAACCCAATTTTGAACGTTATATACAAATAAGTTCCTTTATCGTGTTAACGACGCGAAGCTTGTGGAAAGTTGTTACGCTTCTTTTGTGATATAAAGCATAACTGCAATTCGGGCCGAGACAAAGGCAAGAGACATAGAAGCAAGTAAAATTGCCATTCAAAATTTTCGAACGGGTTCCACTTCAGAAGAGGCTCATTTGAGCATAAAATTACATTGTCTTCCCGACATTGTCAGGTGGCAATGAACTGCACTTTGACATAAAATCGCTTTGGACGTTATAAATCGTTTTCATTGCCTTAATAAAGCGTGATTGAGGAATTTGATAGGAGCCATCCTTTCGCCTATCTCTCTTAGTTCGGTCGTTAAGACCTTTATGTTTAGCGAGAAAACATTAAACAGTGTTTGTCTATAAACGGGAGGGCTCTATTAATGCATAATTATAATTAGCCTCACGTTAAGGACTAATGAGGAACTATCGTGTATAAGGCTAAACAAACTCGTCAGTATTAAGTACAAGTAAAATTTAAATGAAGAAAAGTGTTACAGTATTACTACATTCTTTATGTATAACACAAAAACAATACGTGTATCTTATCGTAATACTACTAAGAAGTAAGCCTCATTTACCACTAACTTATGATTTTCCTTCTTAAAAATAAATCTTTCTTCTTTTATAGTTACTACAATCGAAAATCATTGTAATTTTTTCTTGGAAAGTAAAAAGTATGTAAATCATAATTAGGAATTATTTTAGACACAAAGGTCACATATTGATACTGAGTAACATTACTATGTTATATACTAGTTATGATGAATAATAAGCACAATAATATATTGTTAGCACTTGAATTTAGCCAGTGTCTCAGATGTTTTTTTTAGCATAGTAGTCACTTAAGACTTTATAGCACACTTAAACTTATTTTTATTAAATATTAATGATCACAGTAGATTGAGACATTACATTTTTAAAAATTAAATATTTATTAAGTTTTTACAGGCACAAAATATCAATTTCAAGTTTTAAACGTTTTATTTAATATTATATTATCATTATTTAAATGTCGGATATGTAAGCTATAAAAATAAATGACGCTATTATCAATATTCATATAATATATTTAATATTTGGCCGGATGAACTTAATATTTCTTTCAAATGAGTATCTTCATACATTGTCTTATCCCACTAATACTATAAATGTGAAATTACGCCGTAACTGCTGAATAGGTTTTCATTAAACTTTATATACAGGCAGGCTACTAACGGGGTTAGGTAATAGGCTACTTTTCTTCCTGGAATTCCCATGTGAACGGGAATAACGCAGGTGAAACTACAGGGCGCGGCTAGTTTAAAATAATCTTAAACTAAGTAAAATTATGCTTACTTCAGATTCGCTAACGAGGTGAAAACAATTATGTAAACTTATTCCATAAAAACTCGCTTTACATAATATCTTATTATGTTCTGTTCCTTTGTCAATCACAAGCGGTTAAGTCTACATTTTGTGGTTGAAATAATAACCCTCGTTAGCTTTAACAAAGAGTTGGGAGATATGTAAATTCGTGAAAGGCACGGATACAAAAAAATCAAGGCTCATGCAAGTAACAGGTGCGTTCTTGATTTCTAATAATGGCATTTGTACTGTAATTATCGAAGGCTGATGTTACATTTTTATTGAACTTTTACCGTCAACAAATAACTTTCAATTTTATTGAAAAGTTGTGTTTCTCCATATGTTACCTTCAATTTATTGTAATGTTCATGTTTGGGTTGACATTATAGGAAATCGTGTTGTTTTATTATCTTTGAACAATGTATTTTGGAATCCTGCATAGAAAGTAAGCTTGTTTTTAATTTAGATAGGTAAAGGCGCGCACAACAAAATATACAAAAACAAGATTGGCAAATGATGTCATTTCAATGTTACATTGCACTTTTTAAGGTCAAATATAATTTACGTCATTGATTGATTGTGGGTAAATGATGCTTATTAATTTAAAATATACAATAAAAACAGCGTGCTTACCACTATGAGTAAGTAAATAAATCATCAATCCACGAGAAATATATGTGTCATTGGCTATGATTAGATACAAAATACAGTGCAAAGAAGGTGTAGATCGTTCAATAATGAAATGTTATATCTCCAATGTTTATCTTTTGCTTCTGAAATGCGCAGCGTGGGCGCTATCCAGTCCGAAGGCAGATTTACGACTCGCCACGCCATCCTACCACTCCGAGCCCAAAAGAATTATACCTTATTACATTTTTATTACCTTTATTACACGGCCGAGACTTCCTCGAGTGCTTATTAGATTACATTGATACTATTAGCGCGTAATCAGAAGAGCGTAGGTTTAATGGAGAGTATTTATTAGTGAAAACCTCGGAATCGTCCACTTAGTACCGAGGTGTTTGAATTTAAATTACGACGTGACGGTAATTAAATTTTATCTCACGATTATGTTGTTAGTGACTCGCCACATGATGCTTACTTTAGTGACAAATGTAGCGGGTTTATCTTATTAAAATTATAGTGTCTGAATGGAATTATAAAACACAATTAAGGCCTTTGCTACATTTACATAATGATAAAGACGCAAGTACGTACCATGTGATGATAAAAATTGTTAGGTTTACCTTGAAGTGAATGAGTTACATGAAAATTAAGTTAGTAGAGTAACCTAATACACTCGACACGATAAGCTATCTAAAGGAATTACAGCAATAATATCTTTGCAAATCGCGTGTCATGATAAAATATAGGGCACCGCGTTGATTGCTCTGTATTGTGTTCGGATTGCGGACCGCAGTAGCCTCCAAGTATGCATTATTTGCTATGGAATAATTCCGTCAAGTTTTATGTGTGAAAAGCCTAATTTATTGCCGACGATCTCTGCAATTACAATATTTGTGCTTGCTCGGAGCGAGAGTTTATCTTGTATTTATTATTGCCTTCATATTGAATACTTATAAATTACTGCGTTTTATGAACATACCCTTTGAAATAAACGTTTATAGAGAGCTAGATTCCATCGAAACGAAGGCGTTTTATTATGGGTTTTATTTCTTTAAGCTAACAATTTTAATAAACTTTTGGTTGCTTTACTATATGAAACGAAGTTTCAAAGTTCAATAGGTACCTAAATCTAGTTAAAGTCAAAGTCAGAGTCTATTATTTGCAGAAAATATTGTACATCAGATATAGCATGATAGCAATTAGTTCTAATAAACTCTGCCGACGTATAGGAGTACAAACATTACGAACATAATTATTATTTACATAACAGAAAGTCTACTTACTTTTCTCAAATGAAAAGCAGGATCACAGACTATACTCGTATATTTGGCCAATTGATAGAGATACATCATTGGACATTAAAAATAATTGTTTTGTTCTGCCGTACTTAAGCCTAATCAGACATCAATTAACGTCATACAAAACTGAGACATTAAATCAGCGATTAATATTAATAATGTTTTTATTTGGCGGTGCGGTGTGCGGCCGCGGTCACATTCGCATTGACGGGTACATCTCTATCCAGTGATCCTGGCGTCGAATCTGTTACGTGTCTTGCAACTGTTGTGTTTTGGTACTTGAAGATTAATGAAGTTTTAGTACAAATAATGTTCGATTTTAGGTTTATAAACTGTAACTCAGGCTTAATGCGACATCAATTAAGATCATATAAAATTAAGACATTAAATCATCGATTAATATTAATATGGTTTTTATTTGACGGTGCGGTGTGCGGCCGCGGTCACATTCGCATTGACGGATACATCTCTATCCAGTGATCCTGGCGTCGAATCTGTTATGTGTGTCGCAACTGTTGTGTTTTAATACTTGAAGTTTTGGTACAAATATAAAGTCTAACGTGGTCTATAACTACTACAATGTCATTTTTTTTTATAATCAAAATTGTTTATTTAATTATCTGCATATGGATGATTATTGCAAATCTCGATTATGAATCATGTAAAAACACAACACATATTGACAATCTTTTGTATCGAAAGCGGTGCAATGTTGTAAAAATTATAAACATATTTTATTTTAGTGGGTCAACAAAAGAGATAAGAGTGAAATCGATTGCATATTTGCTCATCGAAATAACTCAATATGCGTTCGAATTTGCTATTTATAAAAATGTAAAATTAATATGTATCAACTAGTTCGATGATCAAGACCATCTAATCTTAAGATCGAGGATGTCATTCACCGTGTTGTTACAGGTCGCTCCGTTCGACAAAAAGTCTCCTTTCAAATGTAAATCGTTGTAAACCGACAAAGCAAATTGTCACAAATAAACACTGATACATTCGGTTTTTTGTGAAAGCCCATAAAAACTCAGGCGCAGCGGTAAAGGGTCAGGTTGGGCCAATCAATCTAAGATAAAAATTTCTTTTATTGATTTTTTGTTCTCCTTACATTGAATGGAACTATGATCTGTTTGTTCACCGTGAGAATTTTAATCGTAAAGGTGATAACATGATTTATGCGTTCATTTTACATACTAATGTCATACCAGGCAACATATCTCAATTATGCAAATTAAATAGATATATACAGCGTCAGATAAAATTATTACTTTAATTGATGCTCTATTTACATACAATTATTATAACATTACTGTTTTGTTTGGCAGATGTTAAAAATATCAAAGAAACATATATAAAAAGACCACGAATATAATTTATAATGATTAAAGCAACGAATCTATGACAATTGACATCCCATTTCAACGTCAAATAGGCCCATAATTTCGTATGTAAATTGAATGTCTCCATCGAAAAGACAAAATAAAAGACAATAGAGAATACATTAATCCAAATATTGATTTAACCCTATCAACGGAAGCAGGTGGGACGACGCACGCGCCTTCCACAATCAATGATTCTCTACGAAATTAAATGATAATCTCTATTTTTTCATATTTGTATAAAGAGTTTAATAAGTGCATTTCCTACAAGGTGCCAGGGGTACGCAACTTTAGGTTGTGACGTTAATATGAAAATTATTTAGACGTATAAAAGAGTAAGTTACTTGAATTTATGTTGTAAGAAGTTGTGGTATCGTATCACCTTTAATTAGATAAAATCTATGATATGTGTGGATCATTTCAAGTACAATTACATAAATGCGCAATAATTAAATCTAACAGTGACATTTATTATTAATTACGCTGTAAAGAATAATTAAGGCTCTCAATAAGGTAAAATCGATATAACCTGTATTTTTGAATGATAATATAATTCTAAAAGAATAATTTCGAATTAAATTGAACTAATACCATTTATAATTATTACTTCAATAAAGTCAAACTCAAAGTCAAAATGTTTATTTTCCAAATCGGCCCTTTTTCGAGGCACTTTTAAACTGTTATTTACATCTGGTAATTAATATAATTTTTTACCACCGATTCGGAAGGCTGTCTAAACCGCCGAGAAGCTCGATTAGTTCTCTAGCTTAGTTCTCTCGTAGCTCTTTTAAAAACGATTAAATACAATGAACAGTATTATGTTCTATACTCGTGTTGAGAGAATAATTAATCTAACTTCGCAACTTGTTGGATGTAACTAGCTTCCTATACGTAGGTACCAATTACAAAGTTTTACTTAACTGGTCAAACCAACCAAAGGTTTGTATCCCCTGTTATAACGCGGTCATTATTCATTTTAACGGTCTCGGCACCCAGAGAGGGTTGATCGTCATGCTTCACTCAGATATTACAGATACGGGTCTTTTGAGGCAGATGTAACCTCATAATTTGACCGTATCAAAACATTAGGCCGGTTGAGGTCCTTAGAGCAATGTGTAAAGTAACTAATTTAATCAAATAGATTAAAAAAATTTAAGTACTTCGGTCTGTTATTTGAATATATGTAAATTGTTCTGTTATTAATTATTCTATAGCAAATAATATAAAACGAAACTCTTAATATGATAAATATTAAAGTGCAATAGAATTGTAAATCTAACAGATAAACAATAGACAGACAAACAGAAAAAAAAAACAAAATTTTATTTTTGCGGTCTATAAAACAATCATATTGCATAACCATTACTCTGTTTAAAAAATCATCAATATACCGAAATTGCAATAGTTTTATTAAATTTACAAATTAACAACTCTGTGGAAAAGATAAAATGCATCGTCCATTTTTTAAAATTATTTTTTTTACATACTTAAGTTTGTATTTTCATTAATTAAATCGTACGAAAAAGGTCGCTTGATGATAATTCTGATAGGTACAACGTTTTACTCCAGTACAGGAAAAAATCTGACGATACAAAACACAAGAATAGAAGAATATATAAAATATTTTATTTTAATATATTATAAATATTTTGATTTGTCTTTCACAATACAAATTAGTTAAACTTACTATCCATGAGTATCTACCACAATAAGTTGTTATTAAATTTTTTATTTGCAAATGTTAAAACCAATGCAACTTTTTGTTTAAACCTTCCTCAATGCAATTTGTAAACATATAATAATAATGGCAAACACCCTTAATTGTTTATATATTTAGATTTTTATTGGTCTCTACTTGATAAAACGAAAACCAACCATCCATACTTTTTCGAATATATTGCACTTACTCAAAAGCCCAAATATAAAATTTATAAGAGGTGAAAAGGTAAGCCCTGCATATTCGCGCTAAATCTGTAATGGGCATAATTTGTCAGACAGAGCAGTTTGCATATGAAATCCATATTTAGCCCACAGCGTTCCTACACGTGGCGTCTAACACTTTGATAAAGTGTGATGTAATGCCGTATTATCATAATGCCAAGTTCAGACTGCACGAGAATTCCGCTTTGTATTTTCAAAGTTATTGTAATAATGCAACATACCAAATATTACAAAAATTATACAATTGTTGGTTTGGATGTTTGTGTGACAATGATATGTGGTGGTTCCACTCCTCTCCCAATTTCCCATCATTAACCATCTCCTTTGTAAGGCATCTGCGACACTTTGATGTTACGGTCGGTTACGTAACATCAGGTGAATTGCATGGTCGGCTTGCTTGCTAAAGTATAAAAAATCTACTATTTTATAGATAGGGTCACACGAGTAGGCAATCCACCAGATTGTAAGTGGTCAACGCCTCTCATAAGCACCCACAACACTACGCAACACCAGTCTCGTGGATGTGTTGCCAGCATTTTAAAAAGTTCTACGCTTTTTTCTTGAAGATTATTTTCGCTTGTATCGTATTTCTCTATGATAGTCGGTGTTTGGAGCTGATTTTCATGAAATTTCAGATAACATGCGATTAGCTGGGTAAGCTCCTATTGGTTTAGATACTCCGAACTGAATGTGAGCGAAGCCACGGGCTGCAGCTAGTATGATAATATAATGATAAAAGACAATACACATTTAATTTGGTAACATTTTTATTTGTTATGTTAAGTATTTTCTATCTTTTTCTGAATTATTTTACGTTTATCTTTAATATTTATAACTGCAACCATATTCTTCATAAAAGTTGTCCGTTCATTTTGAACCGAACTACGTATGAAAAAGTGTGTTTAGAAGTATACAGAATCACAGTTACAACTAGTTGGAGTAAGGCTCTATTGAATAAAAATAGGTTTTCTTTTGTACTACATATTTTTATTTTTAAGTAGACTTAATAACTCTTACTAAAATATTGGTAAATCTTGCGCCTTACAGGGATCCCTAAAGAATTAAGAATTTGAAAAAAGAATTGCCTTATTCACTGCAATAATTTCATAGTATTAAAGCCGCTAATAACAACTACAGTTTACTAATACTGTTAAATATGTTTTTAATCTAAACGATGAACCAAATTAAATTGTTTATATATTACATCCTATGCTATATTATTAGGTTGTTAGTTGTTACTATTGAAGTATATTAATGACGTAGTAATAATAACTCAATGATTGTTAGGAAATAATTATTAACAGTACATTGTTATTTGTAACAGAATATTGGAAAAGGTTTTTGTACGAACAATTTTTATTTAAATTCTATTTTCTGCGGATCATTTCAAAATCTTAGTGACATCTTTTACAAGAAATAAAACCAAATGAAATTACCTTTATATTAAAAGCTCTACCTTTTAACAATATGTGGTACTACCTAATTGTTGAATGGTATTTCTATGTACAAAGTTAACAAAAGAGATGGCGTTGAATGCTAGTAAGTACACAACATTTTAAATATAGCGCCATCTATCGCACCCTTGTAAAAACATTACCTAATATTCAAACACTCTTTTCTTAATCTTGGCGTTGCGGAAAGTAAAATGTAAAGATGGCGCTTTTGATATACGTTGGGGGACAAAAAAATTCAAATGTGCATATAAAATAAGATTACATCAAAAGTTTTGAAAAAGGCCCAGTTTTTAAGAGATTTGTATGTTTTTACTTTTATATAAAGACAAACACATTTTTAAACTTTCTTACTTATATGTTTTTACAAAATATCCCTAGACGGTGTTGATGTGTGTATTAGAGTGATACAAAAAAGGTTGGGTAACACTAGAATTTAATATTTACGTTTTTTATCATATTTATTGTTTTTAAAAAACTGATTATTATAAAATAATTTAATTTTATAATCAGTTTGTTAACTTATTAATTTTTTTATTATAATTTCAGTAGATATAAAAGGTATATATATCTAATGATCATCTTTTGTTAAATTTCTTTGGTATTGCGGTTTAATGAAGTATTTTCGTTATTTTTTTCATTTTATTCATGTTTAGGGTATTTTTCTTCTTTTAGGGACTAGTATAATAAAAATTACATATAAAAATGTGATGAGCTTACTACCCTACGTATAAGATTACCTTAATTTGTTAAGCTTAATACATTTCTTAATATAAAACAAATACAAATAGTATTTGTTTTCACTTAAGTACAACAGTAGATACTATAATAGATAGATACTTAATAGGCACGAATTTCCTTTATGTACTTGTTAAAATGTGGGTGTCACTAATTGGACGAATAATAATAATGTGTTATTATTCATTTCTTATATTATACTACAATAACAATGGATCATATCTAAAGTCTTGTTAACCTTTTGATGCAAAATGACCCTGCAGTAAACAAAGGATATTCTACTACCGTAAAAATATTCTATACTTACACTTTCTTTTTCCATATTTGTTTTGAACTTGATACTTCGTTTTTACACACGTTAGTACATCCACAGATAATATAATACTATACTAGGTACATCCTACTAATGCTTTAGCATTAATCGAAAGTTTGAGAGGATGCATATTGTGTGTTTGTTGTTGACTATGATGTAACTTGGTATATAGGTATAGGTAAGGGTCCAGAATGACATATAGACTACTTTTAATTCCGTTGTTGCTACGGGATCAAAAGCTAAGCAAATGAAACCAGAGAATTAAATTTGCAATAAAAAATGTCTAAATAATTTTATTGAGAGACCAATGGATTGCCAGATAAATCATAAAAACTATATGCAGCTCTTATCAAAGATGGTGGCGGCTGCTGGACTAGGATTGAAAGCCTACAAGCTTGAATTTTGCGTTACAATTCACATTTATACATAATTATCTAAAATTGCGTATTTCAACAAACGCACACCCAAATCTAACTATTCAATGGACTATGTAGCAAAACAAAATACCATGAGAATTAATCAAATTAAAATATTATAATGTTTACAAAAGTAACGGTCTGGACTCTAAGAGAAGCGTGAAACACGATAATGATACCCATTATAAGGGGAGTAAATACAAATAATATTATGATTAAAAGTGTAAACTTATACTTTAATTATTTGATGATTTTTTAATAATATGGGACAAAACTAAATACTGAGCAGGCAGAAGTGTCACTGTAAGTAGCTCTTAAAATAAGATAAGTGTGTTTTTAATTGCGTCATTTATCTTTTATTTAAAGTGCGCAATAAAAGTTAACATTTTCATATATTTATGCAGTTACATATCAGTGAAAAGTAAAATAAGTACTAGTTTGAGAAAGTCTCTATAAAATTTTTATTAAAAGTATCCCGATTATCCTAAAATAATATAGAAAAAAAACTATTGTTGTAATTTGATTACCCAAGCTGAGTTGGTGCAACAGTATCCACGCAAAGAACATTTTTTACATATTAAAGAAATAATATTCTACTTTTATAAGCAGAAAACCCACTTTTAAATGCAGAGCTCCAGCAAAAAACCCACATGCAAAGGCAACTACATACGATAAAAAATATTCGTTTACATCGAAAGAACTTACCGTATCCCACACAATATTATGACTATACCAGATCAGTTGCTTCAAGCCGTTCGATCTGTGAAGACGAGAAAATATTTTTAATAAAACAGTTCAATTAAATTTAAAATGAATTCAAAAATTTTATTTGTTTTTGCATTGATTGCAATTGTTGTAGCCGTAGATGCAAGACCACAATCTGAGTAAGTTACATATTTGAGAGATAACTCTACTTAAATTCATAAATTAGATAATTCATTATATGTAGAGACTAAACTTTAATGAAATATATTAATAATCCTGTTTAACATACCATTGAATAATGTTTTACTTACATAAACTTATAATTTTTTTTAGGCAAATTAATAGCGGAGGACCGGTTGTGGGGGTTAAGAATCCAGAGGTATGTTTTGATTTACTTTCGACCACTCATTGCTTGTTTAGTTTCTAAGAAAAAAGTGAATAAATCACGGTAAAAACTAAATTATATATTGATCCTTTAAAACAGTTAGTATTAGCATGATCTACTTATGGTAAGATATTAGCGGGCGATTAGAACTAATAACAATTTGACCTGATGTTGAAACAGATATTAGGCACAAAGATAAGGAATTAAGAATTTTTACATATTTATTTATTTATGTCTTGGAAACCCAACAATTGCAAACTAAAACTAGTAATAACATTTTAGCAAAGATATATGTTAACTAAGTATACTATATCATTTATAGAGCTAACATAGTTTGATATTAAAAGTTTAAGTAATATTAAAAATAGGTATAGGTTATCGTTATAGGTTAAATGTTATATATTATGTATATTGTGTTGTAAGCCATTTTTAGGTCATATGCATAATTTTAAATACGATATAGCCAAAAGTGTAACAGTATTAGAGTTTTTGTAAAAATGTCTCTTCATTACTGTCATTTTAAACTTGATAATATTAATTATTAGAGGTATTATTTTACCCTTGGGTATATATAGATAATAACAGCATTAAAAATCGAACATCGTCATTTGTTTATAATAATCTTTTTGGTTTACTAATGCAAATACGTTATCAACCATTTTCCTTATAGTGAGTATATTTTCCTCAAACCTTTTGCTTTGCGTTTGGATTGACACTTTATATGTAATAATATAATTTATAGAACAGGTTTCAAATTATTATTATGCGTATAATTCAATTCTTTTAAATTCTTCAATAGAAAGTCATAATTTAAGTTAATAAGGTTATAAGGCGCGGTTACTGACACTACGTCTACTATAAACATGCATTATTTATTATGGTTTATAAGGTGACGGTTTGTTGAGCAGACGATTACTAATTGGGTGATAATGTATTAAGGGAAAATCATAGTTTACGTAAACATATGCTTATCCTGGTATGAGTGCGTCATGTTGAAAAATTATATTTAATAGTTGCTTCGTATGCCCAAGAATGCGTCACATCTCTCTTCATAACAAAGCGTTTTCCTTTAAACAACATTTATACCGGTTTCTGACGATAATTATGTTCTTTTTGTGTGCATACTAAACGGTCAACTTTTGCGTTATACTGCATGTTTTTAGCATGTACTGATCGACTTATTCGCCAATGTTTGACTACAAACATAGAGTATTCGTGTACAGAGTCTGTTATAAAATATTACTTACTTGAATACATCTTTAATTATATTTATATTATTTAAAAACTACAGTTTTATAATCTCAAACATTTGAGATTACAAAAGTTTATTTTTATTATTATATTTATACCGTTGAAAATATGTGTTGTACTCCACATTAAAAAAAATGGATTCGAATGGACAGGTACCTACATATTGTAATTACCCTAAAAATTGTCAAAAAAAATCGTAAGATTATTTAAAAGTTCAAGTCAAAATAATGTACTTACTTTTATCATTAAACTTGGAATGTCAAAAATGCTATCGGTCATAATTTAACAGGTAGATTTTGACAGGGGATATGTATTCAAATCCAAATATAAACTTTTAGGACTATCATAAAATGCCGATAAAATATTAATCATTTAAAAATCAATTAGTCTATTGTGCATACCGAAAGTAACTTCTTTAAATGTTAAAAAAGGCAGTTATATTATTCAAGTTTCGAATTAGTTATTATCATGCATAGTTTATTTTAATATGATGATTTGCTTGAGTTTCAATCTCAACTTTAAAAAGTTTTGTATACACAATAATTTTGTATTTCAATTTCAGGGCCCCAGACAAAAACGAGACTCGTATTTTACATATGAAGAATCAAGTAGCAGTTCTCAAGTAAGTTTCATTTTTGTAAATGTTGGTCCAATGCTTTAATGTGGATTTGTGGATGTGGATTCTCAAGTTACCAGGGTACATAATAAAAATATCAACATGACATATCATTAGCCTGGAAACCCCTGTAATATAATGATCAAAATTTTAAATTATGTTACTGGGCTTTTTTCCTTAAGCGATGTAAGTGCTCAATGTGGACTAAAATAGTATTTGAATCCCGCCGCCCGGGCTGTCACTATTGCAGCGTTACATACTCCTTCATACAGTCTTTGAATGAAATTGGAGTAACATTGCAAAGTTAAGGCATTTCCTCAATTGACATTACTTTGCAAAATAAAGATGTTCGATTCCTGGCTAGGACTATTAACTTTACAAAAATAAGATGATACATGCGAAATGTAATTGCGCGGTTAGTTAAGGTCTTAAAACTTTATATATTCACTAGCTTTCCGCCCGCGGCTTCGCACGCGTGGGCTACTAATTTCTGTATTTTTTAGAGGAGCACAACAAAAGTTTAAAAATATTACGGTTTCGGGACCGCTCATATATGCGCATGTT
>LQNK01000840.1:272103-342484 GCA_001586405.1 Phoebis sennae
AATGAAATTACCTTTATTTTAAAAGCTCTACCTTTGAACAATATGTGGTACTACCTAATTGTTGAATGGTATTTCTATGTACAAAGTTAACAGAAGAGATGGCGTTGAAAGCTAAGTACTCAATATTTTAAATATAGCGCCATCTATCGCACCATTGTAAAAGCATTACCTAATATTCAAACACTCTTTTCTTAATCTTGGCGTTAAAGAAAGTGAAATGTAAAGATGGCACTTTTAAAATATCGTAATATATCTAAAGTCCGAGATTTGTGTTTCACCCCTCGTTGGGGGACAAAAAAATTCAAATGTGCGCATAAAAGATTTGAAAAAGGCCCAGTTTTTTTAGAGATTTGGATGTTTTTACAAAATATCCCTAGACGGTGTTGATGTGTGTATTAGAGTGATACACAAAAGGTTGGGTAACACGAGAATTTAATCTTTACATTTTTTTATCATATTTATTGTTTTTAACAAACTGATTATTATAAAATAATTTAATTTTATAATCAGTTTGTTAACTTATTAAAATTGTTTATTTTAATATCAGTAGATATAAAAGGTACCTATATCTAACGATCATCTTTTGTTAAATTTCTTTGGTATTGCGGTTTAATGATGTATTTTCGTTATTTTTATTTCATTTTATTGTAATAATTATTACGTATAAAAATGTGACTACCTTATTACCCTACGTATAAGATTACCTTCAATTGTTAGGCTGTTTTAATAATTTCTTAATGTAAAACAAATTCAAATAGTATTTGTTTTCACCTAAGTACAACAGTAGATTGTCTATACTATGTATAATAGATAGATACTTAATAGGCACTAATTTCTTTTTTCTACTTATTAAAATGTGGGTGTCACTAATTGGACGAATAATAATAATGTGTTATTATTCATTTCTTATATTATACTACAATTACAATGGATAATATCTAAAGTTTTGTTAACCTTTTGATGCAAAATGACCCTACAGTAAACAAAGGATATTCTACTTCCATGAATATATCCTTTACTTAGACTTTCTTTTTCCATATTTGTTTTGACCTTGATACTTTGATATTCATTTTTACACACGTTAGTACATCCTACTAATGCTTTACCATTAATCGAAAGTTTGTGAGGATATATTGTGTGTTTGCTATTGATTATGATGTAACTTGGTATATAGGTATAGGTAAGGGTTCAGAATGACATATAGGCTACTTTTAATTCCGCAGTTGCTACGGGATCAAAAGCTAAGCAAATGAAACCAGAGAATTAAATTTGCAATAAAAAGTGTCTCAATATATATATTTTTGAGAGACCAATGGATCGCCAGATAAATCATAAAAACTATATGCAGCTCTTATAAAAGATGGTGGCAGCTGCTGGACAAGGATTGAAACCCTACATTGGATTTTGCGTTACAACTCACATTTCCACATAATTATCTAAAATTGCGTATTTCAACAAACGCACACCCAAATGTAATTATTCAATGAACTATGTATCAAAACAAAATACCATGAGAATCAAACAAATTAAAATATTACAATGTTGACAAAAGTATCGGTCTGCACTCTAAGAGAAGCGTGAAACAATATAATGATACCCATTTATAAGGGGAGTAAAAACAAATAATATTATGATTAAAAGTGTAAACTTATACTTTAATTATTTTTTTATTAATATGGGACAAAACTAAATACTGAGCAGGCAAAAGTGTCACCGTAAGTAGCTCTTAAAATAAGATAAGTGTGTTTTTAATTGCGTCATTTATCTTTTATTTAAAGTGTGCATTAAAAGTTAATATTTTCATACATTTATGCAGTTACATTTCAGTGTAAAGTAGAATTAGTACACGTTTGAGAAAGTCTAGTATAATTAGTATAATTTTTTAATTGAAAGTATTCCGATTATCCTAAAATAATATAGAAAAAAACTATTGTTGTAATTTGATTACTCAAGCTGAGTTGGTGCAATAGTATGCACGCAAAGAACATTCTTTGCAAGAAACATTTTTTACATATTAAAGAAATAATATTCTACTTTTATAAGCAGAAAACCCACTTTTATACGCAGAGCTCCAGCAAAAAACCCACATGCAAAGGCAACTACATACGATAAAAAATATTCGTTTACATCGAAAGATCTTACCGTATCCCACACAATATTATGACTATACCAGATCAGTTGCTTCAAGCCGCGCGATCTGTGAAGACGAGAAAATATTTTTAATAAAACAGTTCAATTAAATTTAAAATGAATTCAAAAATTTTATTTGTTTTTGCATTGATTGCAATTGTTTTAGCCGTAGATGCAAGACCACAATCTGAGTAAGTTACATATTTGAGAGATAACTCTACTTAAATTCATAAATTAGATAATTCATTATATGTAGAGACAAAACTTTAATGAAATATATTAATAATCCTGTTTAACATACCATTGAATAATGTTTTACTTACATAAACTTATAATTTTTTTTAGGCAAATTAATAGCGGAGGACCGGTTGTGGGGGTTAAGAATCCAGAGGTATGTTTTGATTTACTTTCGACCACTCATTGCTTGTTTAGTTTCTAAGAAAAAAGTGAATAAATCACGGTAAAAACTAAATTATATATTGATCCTTTAAAACAGTTAGTATTAGCATGATCTACTTATGGTAAGATATTAGCGGGCGATTAGAACTAATAACAATTTGACCTGATGTTGAAACAGATATTAGGCACAAAGATAAGGAATTAAGAATTTTTACATATTTATTTATTTATGTCTTGGAAACCCAACAATTGCAAACTAAAACTAGTAATAACATTTTAGCAAAGATATATGTTAACTAAGTATACTATATCATTTATAGAGCTAACATAGTTTGATATTAAAAGTTTAAGTAATATTAAAAATAGGTATAGGTTATCGTTATAGGTTAAATGTTATATATTATGTATATTGTGTTGTAAGCCATTTTTAGGTCATATGCATAATTTTAAATACGATATAGCCAAAAGTGTAACAGTATTAGAGTTTTTGTAAAAATGTCTCTTCATTACTGTCATTTTAAACTTGATAATATTAATTATTAGAGGTATTATTTTACCCTTGGGTATATATAGATAATAACAGCATTAAAAATCGAACATCGTCATTTGTTTATAATAATCTTTTTGGTTTACTAATGCAAATACGTTATCAACCATTTTCCTTATAGTGAGTATATTTTCCTCAAACCTTTTGCTTTGCGTTTGGATTGACACTTTATATGTAACTAGCGACCCGCCCCGGCTTCGCACGGGTGCAATGCTGATATACTATCACGGAGTTCTCTGTAGACCTTTTCATTGTGTACAATACTTAGTACATTATTTTGATAAATCTCGTAGGATTCAGCCTGCGTTTGCAATGTAAGCGGAAAAAATGTAATTATTTGCGACATCACATTAGAAACCTCAAAAATAACAGTATTTGTCCACTATTTAATGGATGATATTATACATAAAAACCTTCCTCATGAGTTACTCTATCTATTAAAAAAAACCGCATCAAAATCCGTTGCGTAGTTTTAAAGATTTGAGCGTTCATAGGGACATACAACATGACACATGACAGAAAAAGCGACTTTGTTTTATACTATGTAGTGATAATAAAATTTATAGAACAGGTTTTAAATTATTATTTACGTATAATTCAATTTTTAAAATTCAATAGAAAGTCATAATTTAAGTTAATAAGGTTATGAGGCGCGGTTACTGACACTAGGTCTACTATAAACATGCATTATTTATTATGTATGGTTTATAAGGTGACGGTTTGTTGAGCAGACGATTACTAATTGGGAGATAATGTATTATGGGAAAATCATAGTTTACGTAAACATATGCTTATCCTGGTATGAGTGCGTCATGTTGAAAAATTATATTTAATAGTCGCTTCGTATGCCCAAGAATGCGTCACATCTCTCTTCATAACAAAGCGTTTTCCTTTAAACAACATTTATACCGGTTTCTGATGATAATTATGTTCTTTTTGTGTGCATACTAAACGGTCAACTTTTGCGTTATACTGCATGTTTTTAGCATTTACTGATCGACTTATTCGCCTATGTTTGACTACAAACATAGAGTATTCGTGTACGGAGTCAGTTATAAAAACATCTTTACTTATATTTATATTATTTAAAAACTACAGTTTTATCTCTTACTTTTGAGATTACAAGAAAAGTTTATTTTTATTATATGAGTTTGAATGGATATAGCTTTAAAAGATGTTTTGTATACACAATCATTTTGTATTTCAATTTCAGGGCCCCAGACAAAAACGAGACTCGTATTTTACATATGAAGAATCAAGTAGCAGTTCTCAAGTAAGTTTCATTTTTGTAAATGTTGGTCCAATACTTTAATGTGGATTTGTGGATGTGGATTCTCAAGTTACTAGGGTACATAATAAAAACATCAACATGACATAATAAAAACATCAACATACATATATATTACCTTGGAAACCCCTGTAATATAATGATCAAAATTTTAAATGATGTTACTGGGTTTTTTTTCTTAAGCGATGAAAGTGCTCAATGTGGACTAAAATAGTATTTGAATCCAGCCGCCCGGGCTGTCACTATAGCAGCGTTACATACTTCTTCATACAGTCTTTGAATGAAATTGGAGAAACATTGTAAAGATAAGGCATTTCCTCAATTGACATTACTTTGCAAAATAAAGTTGTTCGATTCCTGGCTAGGATTATTAACTTTTCAAAAATCAAATGATGCAGTCAAAATGCAATTGCGCAGTTAGTTAAGGTCTTATATATTCACTAGCTTTCCACCCGCGGCTTCGCCCGCGTGGACTACAAAATTCTGTATTTTGTGGATTTTCGAAGTAGAGGTGATATGTCAATTTTTAAGATTTAGCAACGTACGTTTGTAAATATATCTCGTCAAAGGTTTAAGTTCGAAGTATATTCTACATTAAATTTAACAAAAGTGTCACTCTTCAGTTTTATATAATTCTAATAATTCTATTTTATTTTTTTGCAATATATTGAAATTTTGGAAATCCGGCGTATACTCTCACTATGAAATATTTGATGTTTGCATGTATTTAACGCATATTTTTTTATGGACGCAAATAATATCTTCTGCGTGTTGGTAAGTCTTTGTTCTGATTGGCCGCCATGATCGTAATCTACTTTCGAGATCAAGAGAACTACATTTGAGGCTACATTTATCCAAAAGATTGCTGTGCAAATAACACTTAAAAGATTTAATTTAATGTACCTACGCGCATTGATGATGTGTTTTGATGAATCACTTTGAACCCTTATATCTTTTTTATTTATTAACCGATTTAAATGAAATAAACACTAAAACCTCCGGGGGGCTAACCGTAATACATAATCGAAAACCGCATTTAGCCGTTTCGGAGTTCAGTGCGTACAAACGCCCGACAAACAGACAAACAGACAAAAATTCTAAAAATCATTGTTTTGACTTTAGAATCATAAATTAAACACAAAACACTAATTTTTTCTTGTAAATATTAAATGTACAGACACGGCTAGTCTATGATTTTATTATATGTATAGATTACACACCTTATATTTATTTTTTTTATTTCAGTCGTCTTCATCCAGTCACTACAAGAAAATAACAAGCTCAGGACCAATTGCCAAAACGATCATATTCACTGGATTCGGACAGGGCAATACAAATCATATTTTTGTTGAAGGTTAATTGTTAAGTGCTTATTTGCACATTCGGCTCATTATGATATACTTTTGACCCAAGAAGGTACAGATGATGAAAATTGATGTTTCAAGTTTCGAATTACAAAGAAAGGAACATTTTCGAAAATTGATCTTTTTTAATATAATTCGCAATATGAGAATACTAGTTTTGCCAATGTCATTTTTACTTATTGAATCTGTTTTGGATCAATAAGTAAGGACGAAAAAAATAGTCGCATTTCACCTAAATAATGTAGTACAATAATATAATTATTCTGACCTGAATGCAATTCTACCTCGCGCATTTCCCCAATGCTATAGGCAGCCTGACAGAGATCACTACTTTGTGATAAGCTGCCTTGTATCGCTTTCACTGCTTCTGAATATTTTTTTTAATGTTTATCTTGTATATAAGAAATAAAATAATATAATATTCCGCCTGTTCAGCCCAATTGCTCAACACTGTTTTTGTGATGTATGTGTTTTTCATCACTGTTTTTGAGTGGTGCTAAATAAAGAGTATTGTGTTAAAATGCTTATTTGTTATTTGTGTCATTTCTTAATCTCTTCAAAGAATGAATCATTCCATACTACTTTATATGGTTATTCAAGCAACAAATTTAGGTATAAACTATTTATAAGCGTAATCTAAATTCGACAAATATACTGAAGAAAACTGTTCTTCTTTTTGTTTGAAAACATTTTTTATAAGTATTACAGATACGGAAAATTTGGTAATGTGTCTTTTTGATACAGAAGAAAAATTATAATTATAAAATTGTCGGTGGTAGGACTTTGAAAATTATAGTATAGTACAAAATATAGACCTAGACTATTTAATATATAATTTGTAATAAACTTTTAATAAGAATTAGGGCACAAATATTTTGTAAAAGACATATTTTGTATTAACGTTGCTTTAAATGTGTAATTGTAGGATAAAGGCAAAGGCGTTTTTAAATGTCCTTGGCTCTTTGCTCGAATACACGAACAGGCGCTTCAATAAATAAATAAAAATTCGCGGTGATTTAACACAACGTCAATTAGGCGAATAAAACATTTATTTTTTATTAATTTGGAATACAGTAAAATACGATTTGTTTATCGTCATGTTTGTCTCTCTTAGCATGACAATATCAAACCTTTTTGGGTAAATAGTTGTTTGGGCATATGGAAATAAAATGCGAATAAGTTTCAATACTTGTATTACCGATTTTGAGTACAACCTTTCCCAACAATAGTTTTGCGAATTGTGGAGATGATTGATATGATGGCGGTTAACGGTTGATCCAGTGGTCCACGTTAAGACGTCAAACGGATACGTTTATCTAATTCCGCGCTCAGTCTCTTGCTAACAATTGTCCTAATCATCGTTATAAAAGACGTATTATAAGGAAACAAAATTAGCACTTATTATTATTATTTAATTTTTAAGAACAATTTGATCATGAATCTAGTTTCTATTTAGCTATTAGAAAATAAGATTAAAATGAATCGCTTCATAATACTTTGTTAGCTATTGGTAAGCTGTTGCTTTAATCGGATTTATCTCAATGAGATTCCTTTATTTTATCGTTAAATTCATTATATAGACGCTCTATACCGCAATAAAATTTACAATTCTATGCTAGGATACCAAACCCACTCAATTAAATGATGTCCTGAATACGTAATACGAATCGAGAATAAGTTGAGTGCTCTTTCTCGATTCACTCGGCGCATAAATTAGCGTTTCCACGTTTCCAGCACACAACGGCCGCAATTCCACAAAAACTCCAATCGTAGGGAAAACTTTGGTGATTAACCCGTGGGGCGGTGGCCAGGTCTGCTCTCGACAGTTAGTGCTGCCACTTGTTATAATCCGCTCAACTTCTCACCCTCGTCAGGTAACCAGGATGAATGGTATTGCCCACATCTTTATAACACTCATAATTCATGGCCAGAGAACGCGCAAAGTTTATTTCATTTCTCAAAGTCATTTTTTGTCACATTATTTTTGTGATGTATAAAGCGTTGTCCATAAAAATCCTTCAAAATGCCAACACAATATTTAAGATGTGTTAAGAATTATTTAAGGCGGCTTATGCAAGAGTGCTATGGCCGCTTTTTTAAAATATTGCACAAATTATCTCATATGAGGGAAACAACAGCAAATCAAACGGAAAATATTAGCATTGATTAGTTGCAATATATTAAAATGAATCTATATCTTTACGAGTTAATTTAGGTTTTCAGAGTTAATAGTTTTTCAAGAAATATGGTGAGGAGGTGGGGAGTGAGGGTGAGTTCGAGTTTCAAATAGAATGAAGGGGACAGATAATCGGACTGATCAATTGGTGGAGGAGAAGTAATTAAATATGAGTATTGCGCTCTATTATTCCTGCGGCGAACCAGGGTGTCGCAGCGCACAGTTTGGGAACCTCTGATATAGCCTATATTTAAAGCCTATGTCGCTCGGTCAATATACAGCTTTCTAATCATACAATATCCTTTGAATTCGGTCCAGGAGTTTTTGTGTGATAACATTACAAACATACAAAACATGAATTTTTCCTCTTTTTAATAATAGAATAGTAGTATAGATGAAATATAAACGCCCTGTCACAGAAAAGCTTTGTATCTCACCGACCGTAGTCGAGTTATGTAAGCACGTACTACGTCTTAATGTAATTAATTTGCATTCTCTTTTATGCTCCACATTACAAAATGTTTGCATAATATGCTTTTCATTGAATCAAGCGAATTTGAGTTTCCTTCGTCGATACATTTTGTTAGTCAACTGATACAAATTTTAGGACTTAGATGTCTGTGTAGTGTGTCTATGAGTACTTTGAGAGGACTTAGATGTATGATCTTTGGAACGATTGACTTAGGCTAATCGTTCCAAGGATAGATAGATACTTTCTAAAAAAAAGGTTATAGAAATGTCTCAGACATTTTTAAAGACGGACGGATGGACGGACAGATAGACAGACAGCATTCGGCTACGAAACTATAAAAATTATAATATATTTATAAGAAAATGAGTCTATTTTGAAATAAAATAAATAGAATGCGAAAAGATCAAATTAACATATTCAAACTGAACTGAATTTTGTAATTATTAAGATTCTTCGGTAGAATTTGTGATGAAAGTTAACCAAACAAAACTAACAGTTATACTAAATAAACTAGTCTCGATCTCAATATAGCAGGATTTGTTTCCTATAAAATTTTGATATTTCGTCAAAACGATTGTCCGTTAACTATTTATACACAATTGAAGATATGATGTTTCATTCGGAATAATTTTTTAGCTACAATTTAGTCTTGTAATATAATCTACAATGAAACGTTACGGAGTATTTCTGTAATATTTTGAATTGCAAATAATTGGAATTGTCGCAAAGGATCACACTGAGCTTGCTATAAATACATTTTTGTAATTCTTCACAAAATACCGGAAAGGAATGCCGGAGTTAAATTCTTGAAGTTATTTTAAAATTTTGCAGTCACAAGATTGACTAAGCTTTCTTTCTTAACTTACTAGCTGATCAGCGCGGCTTCGCTTCCATAGTATTTAAAATCGGTCCAGTAGTTTTTGAGCCTATTTATTACCACCAAACAAACAAACAACTAGACAAAGTTTTCCTCCTATAAGTGTAGATTTATACTTATATATTTTTGATCCATTGAAAAAATATCAACTCATATTCAAAACGATGAGTAATTATATAATAGTTTTGTTACAAATTTTATTATACTTTCGAATACTTTTATCTCCACTACACAAAAGTGTTCCTGTAATGTAAACAAAAACTTATACAGATAATAACAAGGCAAGAAAAGTGTTTCGCAAACCGTAGGTAATAAAGACTGGCAACAATTTATTTATATGATGCTTCGGGGAAAAGTTACCCGCGGATCCGGGCCAAGATAGAGGTAAAATCAAGTTGATGCGTGCTTGAATTGGAATGAGTAAATTATGTTCTTCTATCCGTCTCGATTACCTTTCGTTCTGGATTGTAAACACGACATTTGAATATGTAGATTTAGAGCACGAGTTTTAAAATTATTTAAGACTAGATGTTCCGTGGCTAAGCCTATGTTCATCAGGGTAAAAGATTTTTTTTAAATCGGTCTAGTAGATTAAAGCCTATTCAATTCAAACAAACAAATGAAAAAATCAAATCTTTCTTCTGCATAATATTAGTGTTGAAGTATAAGGTACCTTATTTAGATAGAAATATTTCTATAGAGCTGTAGAAATGTTAATGAACAAACACATCATACTGAAATAAGCTTTGTCCATATAATTCTATGAATTTATAAAGTATTGTCCATCGAAATAGAAATATACGAAATAATTCGATAAAATGACTATGAATTTCAATACAAATCCGTTTTGGGAACAGGATGGAATCGGGATTTAGTCCTACAACAGTACAACACCCACTCTCCGCTCGAAATACGATACATCGATGCTGTAAATAATTTACCATTTTGGCAATTTTGTTCAAATGATGGGAATTGCTTGTTTGGCAAAATTAGCTAAACATTTTTAACAACGAATTTTATTCAATTCAAATCTGTTTCATTTTGTGAAAATTGACGGCCGCAAAATAAAGATTATAAATTACAATCAGGGATTCTAAACAGATCAGTCTAAACAAAAGTAATATGTCAAAACATGCAACTATATTCAAAACGCCAAATTATAATTACAAAGCTAAACATTACCAAAGTCTATTTCAGTTTAAAACGCGTATGATTATATGTTAATAAAACTCGAATATGAAGCGTTGATGCACAGGGATTAAACAGTCAAAGTGGAATTTCCACAAGCTTTGCCTGTATGGGTAGACATCAACATCTGTCAGCGTTAACATACGGATTTGCGGGGATCGGGTGGATATTAAACAAGCCAGGCTCTGTGCAACTGATAGCTACGCGTCCCGCCATTGGAAACCAACTAGAATTGCTTTTGTCTATAAAAGGTAGTGCTTTTTTGTAACGCGATTGATTGATTGGGTAAAGAGTTTAGCGATTGGTTACGGGAACGGAGAACGAAATGGTTGGAGTTAGGTACGAAACTTTTAGATTGCAAACTTTTTTTGTATACACATTTAAAGGGATTTTATATTAACACGAGCAAAACGGCAGATTTAATTGTGTGGACCGGGAAAAGAGGATCCTATACGTAATCTAGATTATCAACTATCTGCATACCGAAATTCAATCTAATCCGAGGATCTGTTTCTGCTTATTCGGGCAATAAAAATTTTGATAATTCATTTGTAATATGATTAAGAGATATTTATGAAACATAGAAATCTATGTTACTAAAAATAAATTCAAACGGGCTGAGCTTTAAGCCTGAAATTTTTTATCAAAATTTAACTAGATACCATAATTACTGGGGCTAATGAAACGCGGGGCAAGTTAATTGGTTTCCACGGGTTTTTCCATTTAGTTTCGTAGCTAATAACGTAGTGGGAGCACGTGTAGTTGGAACAAGCCGGGCATGAAATTAAGAATCTGTTAGCTAGCGAGCTACCATGACGGTAGACAGGAAGCAAATAGACCCCATTTGATTCGAGGAGATCGGTTAGCGAGCACGTTATGTGAGACTGATTGAAACGGGCATTCACTCACTTGTATTGTGCTTTCATACATATCGGGTTGTTATGAAATGAATAACCGGCCATAAATCAGTCTTTCAATACGCGATGTTACGTAACTTTCGTATTTTTAATTAGAATATATTGCAAGGGAAATACTTTATAATGAACATTTTTGAGTTTAATGAAACAATACTACCGAGTTGGATGTTCATTAATCTCACCGTTTAATTTCGATGATTTCTGTAAAAATATTTTTTACTAATCGTTCTGCGTGACTTTACTCCTGAAGCATAATGTCGGTTCCTGAGATTAACGCGTTCAATCAAATTAACAAAACAAACAAATTTAATTTGGAATATGGATCATAATTGCAAAATATTTCTGCACATGAAAAATTAAACCTAAAATACCTTGACTCTGTATATTAAAACTAGAAGGGATTTTTTTATAACACAAACTTGTCCGTTTGGAATATAAATATAAATCCTATTGATTATTATTAGATGTGTCAGTATATTACTTCCAATATCTTCCGAAATTATCAGGTGTGAGATATTTATCGCTCCTGATTTCATCTCCTCTCCCTTCCTTTCGCATTAATGTCGCTATGTCATTACGATATTGCTTCGATAATAAACTGGGAGCTTGACGCAATGTGGTTCTAATATTATTGCTAAGAAACGTGTAACATGAGTCATTCAATAAGAAATTAATTGTTCGTAAAGGGTAAATTAAATTTACATAAAGATTTCCTGAAATTATAACATGATATATTATTAAATAATTTTTTATATTTACACAACTAACTTGAATGTACAAAGTTTCTTAAAAATACATTTTATCTCGACAAAATATTTTGAATTTGATGTTAAATGGACGTCACTTTAGGTAGGCGACCACTCTCTTATACAGACCAGGATAATTGCTTTAAGGTAGCTGTTTATTCTTATAAACTAAACATGTTAATGTTTCACCCTTTCCGTATAATGTAACAAAGCGTGTGTTGCCCTGCCCCGTATATTTTCAAATGTTTACAAATATGACCGACAATTGCCTCTGGGAACATTCAAATGTGCCCTGAGGCAATTTTCACTCATATTTGAGTGCGGACTTGAACTTGTAATGTTAAATTAACATTGAATTAGGTGCTACAAGATTCTTACTATACATGTTTTAGGTTTTTATTACAGTTGATTCATGTTTTAAACCTTGTTAGTTAAAAGGATGAGTTTTGGTAAAGAACAACGTATTAATTGTGTAAAATAAACGCTTTTGAACGTTTGACGTTGTTTATACTGTTAGAAAACATAATATTGTTGACCAACCCCTTGTAAATAAATACGTTTTTTAATTTTTATTCAGAACGCCCATGCTATTGATTTGAGCTTTTTTTAATACTTTATCAAATATTACCATAGTAAAACGCGAATACCCTTTTTTTTTCGTGAACTATCTTTCTGATATTTTTTAAAATTAACTGAAAGTAGTCGTGTATCGGTATTTCAGTATAAAACACTATAACATATTGAAGAATTACATATAATTTTTCAGATTAATACCATGAAAAGTTACTACTTTTCCGACTTTCCCCACGTTAATTAGTTGATGTTATTTTAAAAGATAGACCGTCCTCACTCTATATAGAAATAAAGTTCATTCAACAGAAATAAAGATAAAGTATATTTAATGTGTATTTATTTCCTCACAACATTAAAAAGCAGCTGTGTAAATTCGCAGCAAGCTGTCAGGGCAGTCGGACACGCGAGCGCTCCAACTCGGCTCCCAAAGGAGTAGTGACTCCGCGGTCACGTATAAATTACTCTCAGGGAGTGACCCTCTCTTTGTCCCGACTTACTTTCTTCTAAGGTTGGATCCTGACTTGAATTACGTGGTCCACAGCTTAAAGGACTTATTATTATAGAGTGTAAATGCTGGGGTGTGAACGTATAAATCTTTCTTTGTTGTGTTTCGTTTCCTGATCGCGCTTTTGGAAATTGGAATCTGATTAAATCTAAGCAATGGATGGAATCGTGTATGCGCAGTTTGTTTGTTTAATATATTAAAATGCGCCAGTACAAAACTGAATTACAATTTTACAAATTATTTTCTTAAAAATTGTATGGAGTTGCTATGGTAGAAGTTCCATGTAGGGTTTGAGAATAATTTTCCGTGTAAATCCTACAGGAACAGAACTTTTATACAAGTCAAATTTTCGAAAATCACTACATAGTGTAAAACAAAGTCGCTTTTTCTGTCATGTGTCATGTTGTATGTCCCTATGAACGCTCAAATCTTTAAAACTACGCAACGGATTTTGATGCGGTTTTTTTTAATAGATAGAGTAACTCATGAGGAAGGTTTTTATGTATAATATCATCCATTAAACCCGTGCGAAGCCGGGGCGGGTCGCTAGTTGAAAATAAAACAAAATAAATTTATAATGATAAATAAACCAAAAAAGCGATAACGGATACTTAATAACAAAAATTTTTAGTTGTATTGAGCAATATTTATCACCATTGCTATTACATTCTTTAATTAGAAATCATCCTAATTAGATGCAAGAATTATGGTGATTGTAAAAAATAAACGACACAATCTTTCAATATCATACGAATCACGAAAAAGGTCCCCCTGGACGTAATTTAATACTAATTAACCGTGGACGTTATGAAAGTGATACATCAACGCAACCTTACCATGCCTATTATTACAAACCAATGTTAGTTGAGCTTCGGACCCGGTGACTCGTTTAATGTTGTCATAGATTGTAGTACAGAATTACACCGACCGAAGGTTTTAGCATGCTGGTTATGAGTGAGTGCACATTTATCAGGGCAGTTAATTTGCGAGCAGATGAGTCACGACATCATCACTCATCTTGTAGGTAGCTCACAAGTCGGGCACACTTGGTGCCTATGACTAGCCCACTAACTCGTCTTGAGAAAATGTTCTCCATCAGTTGCCAAAATATCGCATACGCTTGTGTAATTGTAACTAAACGGTATCGTGACGTACTAAGATTCGAAGAGAAAATTTATGAAAATTGCAGATTTTGCTATAATGATAGGGAAGTAAAATCAGGGAATAAATTGTTAGGTCTTGCAGTCTCTCTAGACGATAATAAAGATTCCCAAAAAAAAATCATGAGTTGTAACTTGACCATAAAAACCAGTGATTATTTCCATCAAAAAAGCGAATCGTATTGTTTTCTCTAGCTATCAATATACAGTACCCTAAGATGGTAGTTATCCTAACCAAGTGTAAAAAATATATGATTCGCTTTCCAATTCTAATAATACAGTTTTGTAGTCAGCTTTATAGACTTTTACAATTACGCTTGAATAAAAAATAAGTATAAACGTTGCAAAGGGTAAGTAGGTGCCGTCGTAAACAATCCCATGATTTTACGAGCCAGTGTTAGCTGACCTTTCGTCTTGTAGTTTTTATTTCTAACGTCCTGTCTCGGCTTTTGCTTACAAAGGCTGCGTTTGGTCTAGCGCAACATGCGACATGTTTTTACTCTTTATTTTTTCCTTTATTTGCGCCTTCCAATGGATTTAATGTTCAAATACAATGAGTGATGGCTTATATTTCTGTCAAATCATATGCTATTTTCATCAAATAATTCAATTACGTGAAACGATCTTATGAAATATCTTATTAGCCATGAGAAGGTTTCTTCAGAGATTCAATAAATTGTGGTACATTAGTGGTATGTTTCATAACAAACCCTTAAACAATAGTTAGGTAGTTATAAATAAATTATATTATTCCATATGTTACACAATATGCAACATACTTCTAACGTTATAATCCTTTCGTGCATAATTTATGACCTGGTTTCTGTAACTGTAAGCAATAACTTAGTTTGACTTACTAAAGGACATAATATAACCACGTAACACAATGGAACTTATAATCGTAGCTTGTAAACAATTTGTGCGATTAAATAATGAATGTTTTAAACAATAATGGTAAGAACGTTAGTGCCCGGGAGCGGTGATACGCGAGGGGTAAAGGATGACAACATGCTCCTAAATCCACTCTAGAGGCTTATTTGCGCTTTAAATCTGAGATTATATTTCAGTTAATTTTACTTAGGGAGTGTTATTTTCATTGAATTATTACGATTTACTTTAATTTAGCTTTGGCTTTCATTGAATTGGTTCTACCTAAGAACAAGAGTCTTGTGCTGTGGTTTAGAACATGTATGTCATAATTAATAACGTGTCTGAAAAAATGATTTTAGGACCCGTTAAAAAAAACATAACATAAGCATTACCTAAAAATAATGCGTATAATTTTTGCTTTGAAAAATTAAATACACACCTTAGACTCAAGACCTTCAAACAACCTAAAATATCGTAAAAATCTGCTCACTGATTTACTTGCATGAAACATTAATTTGAGCAGTGATTGTTTTGTATACAATTGTTCAAAAATATTATATATAAAATAACTCAGTTAAACCATTTTCATCATAATCTTTATTAAGGTTTAACTGAGTCATTAAAATATATCAAAAATTTCACTTCCTATGATGGCTTCGCGAAGTCCCAACATAAATTTAAACATAACTTGATCAAACAAACTTCGCTCAATTATCTTATTCCCTATAAAATAAAATACTATACTAGAATTCAGTTATGTACACGTATTTAAAAAGTATACATAACATATAACTTTCAGAAGATTTTTATAGAAATATTTTGACCACAGTCATTAAAGAAAGGTCATTAATTTTCACTACAAGTCCCACGATGGCCTCGTGAAGTCCCAACATAAATTTGAACATAACTTGGTCAAACAAAGAGCAAATAGTACAACCCTTTAATGTGTCCCTAGTGACGGAAGTTATTTTGTAGGCTACAGTAAATAACTGAACTTCAACAGGAAAATAATTTCTTTCCTTTTCTTTTAAACTACGTTTGAAACACAATTTATTTTTGGTGAATATTTCCAAAATATTTTTGTTATTGTTTGCTTTTCAAAATGGCTTTTCAATTCATGGTGGTAAATATAACGAAATATCTTAATACTATGTCCTTATACTGAAAAATTGCATCAGCATTTGAATGTAATTTAATAAAGAGTTTTCTGTAATTGGTGCATGTTCATATACCTACATAAAACAGCCTTTAGCTGATGATAGATTCTTTAGTACTGTCTATTTTTATATAATATGTCTTTTATTGTATTTTAATAATATCATTATCAAGATAACTTCATCAAATATACATATGAAATGATCGTGGAAGTTTGAAACATACCACATATGTCACATTAATTGGATTCTAATTTAGTAACACAACCACGTATCGTTAGGAAGCAACTGAATTAAAGCGCAGGTTATAATTCAGAGAAGTTGCAGACAATAGAAAGCGCAGGGTTGGAGCACTATGTAGATACGCAAATAAACTCGTTTCGTTAAGGCGATCTACATCGGCGCAGCTTCGTTTAAAGTTTTAATCGCTTTCGAGCCGTGATAAACAAATTTTAATTAAGTTTTAATATCACCGCTTAATTGCTGAGGCGAGCGACTATCACAATATCTTTGTTTATGAATACTTATTTATTTAGTCGCGAACGTTCGATTCGGATTTAAACGTTCGGTTGCAAATTGCGTAGCCGATAATGTATGGTCGGTTTATCTCGTACAGATCTAATTTACTATAATTACAAATCGCTTTCGTTTAATTCGCATTGGATAGCATTATTTAGATTTTAATGGCGTTGTTCGTAAATTATTGTATTGTTTTGTTGACTTTTTCATGAGGTGGTAACGTTTAATCAATTCATTAGGAGATAATTACTTTTAATAAAGCTGTAGATAAAACAAAACGAATAATCATTCTCCAATTTATTTATAGGCGTTTAAGAGTTGGAATGTTATATATGCCATTTTAATAGCACATAAATACAACATTGATATGTAATACATTCATGTAGTTCATCATAATAATTTTATGTTATTTTTAATAATGTAAAGCATTGCTAATGTTAAACAAAATGTACAAATACGATAAATTTTCAACAGATAATAATATAAGCGTTTATTCATAACACTATATTAGGTAGTTTATCAAAGCACGAAATTCAGACTACAAATATTCACGATCCATTTATTCAATATCATAAAGACGTACAAAAACCGTGAACAATTCAACGATCTTGAGCAAAAACTATCCTTGTGCTCAACTTGACAAGTAAAATCGGGATAATACTCCCATTTTTCATTCTCCAGCAGTGTGGACGATGCGACGCTCTCTGAAACGAATAATACCTCAGGGCATGAATTTAATCTTAGAATTCAGTGTCAGATTCATAAGAACCGTCAGTACGACGATGTCTGCGTTCCCAATGTCTTTGTTATTACAAGAATTCGAATTAAATAGCACGCCGACCATTTAAATAAAGTTTCATCTATTGCAAGCGATTTGGTCGTTTTTCCGCAGTACTTTTAATATCAACAACATAGCTTTATTACCAGGTGAAAGGTATAAAAAATCGCTCCCGTTGAGAGCATCTCATGTAATAAATCATAAGTGCATTATAAGAAGCGTTCAGAGATACTTCGTTAAGGAAAACAAGCCTTGCTCGCGGGCGCTTAAGATTAATATTGCAGCGAGATGCGAATACGCTTCGTTATTTCCAGGCTGAAAGGGTAATATTAAAAGTGTAATGTTTAATTGAAGAGTGTATTCACGTAAAATATTGAATAAGCTGATGATTTATTTAAATGTTAGTAATTTATCCGAGCTTTAGCGTTTAAATTTATAAACGTGGTAACAAATTGAGGTTACAAATATTACTTTAAGTATCTTCAATATTGAAGTGTTAAAATCTATTTTATTGGATATTTTCAATTAATCAATGTCGCTTCATTTTCAAAGACAGTACTGTAATATAGATCAATAAAATTAATTAATTATTTAATTATATACTATTCAGCTCAGAAATATCACATTGAGAATTCTATTGTAAGCTTTTTGTTCTACCATTATAAAGAATTTAGATAAATCAACATTTATCTAATTTTTATAGAAATTAGATTTTATGTAATAATCGTCATTTTCTATATAAAATATATTCACGTCACTTGTTAAATTTTTACACAATGAATAATTACAAATTACATTAAATTAATAACCTATAGCAATAGATGGAAAGCTGCTTGCTATTTGATTATTCCAGATACCTTCCCCAGGAATGCCGCGAGTCCGGCGTCGACGAGAGATTATAAGTTGCAGTTACACATTAATGAATGCGAGCGGGATTACGCCGGCTTCGCGCACCCAATTACATAAAAGTTGGCTGACATCGGGAATCCCGCGCGATACATTATCCGTTATTACGGAAGCTATGTCGAATCGAAACTATTTATAACGTAATATTTTAGGATGCGACGCGTTAAAGAGCTTCCTATAAATGTCACTTTTTGCCGATTTTAATGAGATAAAAAAACCGAAAAAGTTAAACAAATCACAATTTACAATACATAAAATAAATTTATTTAGGGAATAATAACGGCTTGCTATTTCATTGCTTCCGATACGTTCCTCAGCGAATCCCGCGTGTCCAAAGTCGACGTAAGATTATAAGTTGCAGTTACAAATTAATGAATGCGAGCGGGATTACGCCGGCTTCGCGCACCCAATTACATAAAAGTTGGCTGACATCGGGAATCCCGCACGATAAATTATCCGTTATTACGGAAGCTATGTGTATTCATAACGTAATCTTTTAGTTTCTATTAAAAAGCGATTATATTTAAGGATGCGACGCGTTAAAACGCTTCCTATAAATGTCACCTTTTGCTAATTTTAATGAGATAAAAACCGAAAAAATTAAACAAATCACAATATATATTACATAAAATTAATTTATTTATGGAATAGTAAAACGTCTTGCTATTTCATTACTTCCGATATGTTCCTGAACGAATCCCGCGTGTCCAACGTCGACGTAAGATTATAAGTTGCAGTTACACATTAATGAATGCGAGCGGGATTACGCCGGCTCCGCGCACCCAATTACATAAAAGTTGGCTGACATCGGGAATCCCGCACGATACATTATCTGATATTACGGGGGCTTAGCTATGTTAAAATTTAAGGTTGACATATAGTTAAAAACCAAAACTCTCAATTTCTAAAATATTGATGAATAAAGCTTATTCCTTAAGTCATTCTGATTACTTAGGGGTTATTTTGTGTTAATCTGTTTTGATGATCCATAAGACTCAGATAGCGGACTATTTGACGTAAAATTTTCATTTACAACGAAATGGAAATTATTTTTCTTAATCTTTTAAATTTAAAAATTACAGTAAACGTTCTTCAGTCAGCGTTCTTCTTACTTTGCTATGTTTATAACGTGAAATATTTATACAATACTTTCATACTCCCTTCCTATATAATATCCTTTATGGGAAACGGGTTATTTTACCGTAGACGTTTCTTTTAATAACATTGTTTCTATACTCAGAATGTGTTTAAACTCTGTAGCAAATATTATGGCTGGATAGCGTTGTGCTCTTCGTTTACTGTTCCCTATAGAAATAACCGGCCATGAAAGCATTCCCCTCGACATTTTTATATTGTACATATCCGGGCCACTGTATACTGCTACTATAGCACAAAGTGAATAATTAACGTTGATTAAGGAAATGGAAAGTTGTTTCATTTTGTTATACTTATGATAATTCGTTTTATTGTTTTGCTGAAAATCTTTTAAGTGATATTATTTTTAAATAAATTTTAACTCTTTACTTAATCGTTTTGTTTATAAATTGAGTTTTCATTTCATTTTTACTATTTCAGCTATGGAATACACAGAATATTGTTTCTTTTTACAGTAATGAGGCCGATTACTTGCTTGTGTGCATGTTGTTCGATACATGTTATTTTTATTACCTTCTCCTTACTTGAATGATTGATTGTCAACAAATTCTTTAAAACTTCGCTAACTTCCTTGTCTAACTTCGCATAGTATTTTACTTTACATACACAGGTATCGTTGTAGTATTTCTTTAATTCCTTTACTCGCTGCTTCAAAAACTACCTCTAAGCCCGTAGGTTTTCTAGAACATCAATTAAAATAAAATAAATTAGAAGCTGATAAATAGAGGAGATATATCTTACAAATCCAGTCTACGTGCCTCAGTATAATCGCAAGGATATAAGAGGCGTGCTCGTCTCATTGTCGACAAGTTTGCTCAACAAAAAATTATAAATATGTGGAGCGGAAATTTTAAAGTAGGTGCATGTCTCAATTTTACTGAAACGTTTATGTACTTTGGAGGTGTTATTAAGTTGGCGAATATTTTAAACTGTGTTAGCTTTATGCAGCTTTACGATCGCTAATTGGAAATTTAAAATCTGGCATGTCTTTTTAGTATGCGTAAATAATGTATACCTTCTATATTTATTGTTTGTTTTTTCTTAATGCTTATCTTTGAAACTAACAAAAAAATTCAAATTTATCCGAGATTTGAATATTGTTTTCAGATTGTGTTATGCATACTATGATTGTGAAAATTACTGATAAGGTACGGTAGGTGAACAATACCCGTGTGAATATTTATTAAATTAAAACTTTATTTAACCTTTGTTCTATACTGCTTTGCGATTTCAACGATTACACACAAGGAGTAATACTGCACATGCAGTGTAGTTTAACAGATTTAGAAAAGTGCAGAAAGAGAGATTTTGATATAAATATTTTTCTCTTTTATTACATCCTAGTGAACGGTATATGATCGCGTATCGTTTTGTGCGACAGGAAATTGGTGTATTTCGTGTAAATGGGATCAGGGCTGATCACACATGGCAACTGTTGCTTCTGTCGCATTTATCGATAACATTTTGAATAACGATGCGATTTAGGCTTATATATTGTTATAGGGAATATATCTCGTAGCTTAATATCATATATCCTTTATGAAGCCTTCCTCGATTCATCGTCTATCTAACATAAAAAGACTTACAAAACGGACCAGCAGTTCCTGAGATTAGCACGTTAAAGTAAATAAATTCTTATTCTTTATATAATTGTGTTGGTTTTCTTACACAGAGCGTAGTAAGGATTTTTATGTAAAATTCATGCTCGGTCTAGTAGAGCACCGAAGATTGATCACCTACTTGTTCCTAAATAAAAATTTTAAAAGAATAAATCATTTTGGCAGAATTCACATGTTTGACGTTATAAAGTATCAAACTACATTTATGATGAAAATGTTAGTTCCTATCAAAACATAATTAGCAAATTGTAATCACAGTTTAGGGTTATTTTCAGATCTTTGTTGGAATAAACGTAAGACAAGATATTACATGTAACATTATCCCCTCTGGGTAATTATTTAATATGTCCGTTTAGTTATAATGTGCAAAAGTCAAGTTGGGCGTCGCACCCTCATCAAAATAACACAATGGTTAAATTGAACTATTTCCCTTTTACATTATAGCCCAGTGAAAAGCGTCGTGCCTTATAATGTTGTTTTTGAGATTAAATCTTTATTTAATTGCAATATGTAATTGTTGAATAAGAATAAAGCGTAAAAGTGTCGTATCTCATACTGAGCGACGATTGGCGTAGTGGACTTGGCAATGGTCTGTTGCACCTGAGGGTGTGGGTTGGATTCCCACGAGTGGAAAATATTATGTGATAAACATTGTAATATTCTATTGTCTGGGTGTTAATTTATCTAAAGTATGTATGTATTTACCAACAAAAGTATGTTTGAGTATGTCTATCAGTTATCTAGTTTCCATAGTACACAATTTGCTTAGTTTGGGACTAGATAGCGTTGTGTTAAATGTCCAGGAATATTTATTTATTTATAAATAACATCTAATTATAAGAAGCTCTACTTTCTTAATGTTATGTTGCAAATTAAACGGTTAATTTATCGATCCCTCTGAAATTATAGCTCAATACGTTAGAGTTACGATGATAATAACAGATTTAATAAACCAAAAGAGATTAGGTAGGTTTTTTTTAATTTTCGGAAAATTAAAAAAGAAATTGCTGCTAAAATCAGCACTGCGATGACTTTCAATATCGCAGTACAGGAAGAAGTACTGCGATATTGAACGAACGAAGTGGGTTTTTATTTGACGTCACTCCCATATTTTTCTTTATTTTTTATTTCTTTGTTTTGTCCTGTCTTGTATTATGTGCTTTTTTCTTTTTCTTTTGTATTGTTGTTTCTTTTTAATTATATGTTGTGTATGGTCTTGTATGATGTGAATAAATGTTTCTTTCTTTCTTTCAAAATGTCGATTATCTCGAAAACTTTCTGGACCGCCAAAACCTTCCCTTCTTCATAGCAATACACCTGTTTAATTAACATGGATTTTATAAATGAAAACCTCTATCGTTAATATAAGTATGTCGGTACGGCGGGTACACTAATGTCCATTGTAAAAGCAACAAATAACCCTCGATCAAACTAACGCCCGACAGCAATTCGTTTGACCAAAGAAATATCGCGCTCCTCGGCGCTGAAACCGCTTTGAGAATAATTCCAGGCAAAAATACAAATGTACTAAATAGCTGCACATCACTGTGCAAGTGTAATCAGCTTCATTAGTTACTTCTCACACATTTGTTTGTGTTAGAATGTGTTGTTTGCTACTTTCGTGAGAATATGTAAGTCGAAGAAAAACTGCTTACGATGTGAACGCGTTGATAACGAAAATATTTCAGTAATTTATGGCTATGCTATTTTTTATGATAAAAACATATTATACAAAACCTGATTAAAACGAAACTGACAATAATTTTTTAAGCATACATATCTACACTCATGTGCACTTAAAATTGTGTTTACGAAAATATTTTGATTAATACTCTATGCCTCGTCCAAATAGGCCTTAATTTAAATATAATATTCGAAAAAGAATAACATACTTCAATATACTTAAATAATAAAACAAAATAAACACACATGTCAAATTAATATAATAAAAAACAGTTTGTAGCAAATAAAGGAAAGCGCCCCGCGGGTAACAAAGTTTGTGTTCGGTTGCCACTCAGCATTGAAGTCCAAGGCAGAAGTTCAATCGCACTTTAAACGAGTTAATCCTCTTTTAATAAGTGTTGATGGTCGCTTCTGTGGTCTCGGGAATCTCATTTTGCTCTTAACTAGATGAATTTCGACTTTTCACTTTGTAAAAACTTTAAATACTTTGTTCAGCGAGGTTTATTCATGTTTTACGCAGGATATGATGAAATACTTTTGAGCTAAGATGGAATTGTGTAATATGCTAAAGTATAATAATAATTCAATATTTTATAACTATAACATTGATGAATAAAAACACGATAAACACACGTGTCAAGTTAATATAACAAAAACAGTTTATAGCGAATAAAGCGCCCCGCGGGTAACAAAGTTTGTGTTCGGTTGCCACTCAGCATTGAAGTCCAAGGCAGAAGTTCAATCGTACTTTAAACGAGTTAATCCTCTTTTAATAAGTGTTGATGCTCGCCTCTGTGGTCTCGAGAATCTCATTTTGCTCTTAACGAGATGAATTTCGACTTTTCACGTTGTAAACTTTAAATAATATACCGAGTTTTTTATACATGAAGAATTATATATATTATAAGATATAACTGAGGTTATTTTTATGTTATTATTTTTATTAATATGCATATATTAAAAATGGAAAGCGACGTCACAAATTGTGAAAAATATGAATATCAGTTTACATTACATTCAATTTGATATTATTAATTATAAATACTCAGTTCTGTAAAAATAGTTTATAATAACATTTATTTATCATACTATCAGTGCTATTGGAAAAAATATAACTAATTGAAAGGTATTACATGAGCACCCAGCTACATTTTATTGTAATTAAAGCTAGTAATGCACTCAGGTGCGGCTAAAATCGCGTAGAGCTGGGCGTGTTATAGTGACTGTATAACTTAATATCTCCCCTTCATAAAAGAAAACTCAACACTAATGTTTATTTGTGGATGGTAATTTGTAAATATATTGTACTGGATTATTTCAGATTTCTATATAAAAATTAAAAGAAAATACATAACTGCTGAGGCGTTGAATAGTATATATAATATTAGAATAATAACTGTGAAAAATACATTTCAATTGAGAACCTCCTCCTTTTTTTGAAGGTCTGTTAAAAATAATTTAAATGGAATTGAAGAATGTGGATTTGACTCCAGGGCTTCTTTAGCGTCAAATCCTATCAAATGGGCAATTTTTCCGTAGTATGTAATAGGCTTTGCTAATTTTCATTGACGTAGATATTCACATCTAACGTTAAACAAGCCTTGCTAACTATACAGCATTTTTTACGTCGATTGAGTTAATTTTCACGGAATCGTTTTTACGCTTTCCTCACTTGGTGTTACGGTTTATTTCACCCGGCGGTATCATTTCTAGGAAATTGTTTCCCGGAGTTTCGGGCACTAAAAAGAAACCGTGAAATACCAATCTGTATGTTTGTGTACTCTCTCCGTAATATTTTTATGTCTCCATCAATATTAAGAGGTGGAAAGAAACGAGGATTACTTCGTTTTATTGTTCTTCGTGTTATGAATTCCGATTCCTTGTATCTCATAACAGCAGACATTGACCACGAAAAAAATTAAAAAAAAAAGAAATGTTTATTTCATTTATTTCAACTCCCAACTCATTGTTTAATAATGAGTTGTGAGTTGTTGTGTATTGTGAGTTACCGAGTTCAATATTTAAGTCTGATTGATTAAGTTGTGAAAATTTACGAACTGATTTTAATTTGATTTCTATATGTAAAATTATTCCACATTTAAAATTGTTATGTCAATTGCTATTAAAATTATTATTATAGCAAAATTTTTTCTTCATTTACACATCTACACAATCTATTTAAAAATAATAAACCCCTCAAAAATATTTTAAAACTCACATAGTTGAACTCAGTTAAGTGTAAAAGAAACATTTGGTATATCAAAACATGAAGTGATGTATTCAGTGGCTTTCAACCCTTGGCTCTCGAGTGGATCGGAATTTTTTATCGTCCATGAAAACCGAAAACATGTGAGCTGAAAGTAGAGTAATCAGTTTGTAGCAAACATTGTTGTTTTAGGGTAACGTGATTTAAATCAATTGATGTTGTGTTGTTTTATTTTATTTATAAAAATACAAAAATGTTTTTTTTAGTATATTGCCTACCGTAATAAAAATAAAGATCGTTAAGGTCCGTTTATTATATAAATATGTATAGACTATTAATTTGTTCCCAATACCTCGTTGACAATATCTTAGGAATATTTTCTTTAATAAAAGATAAAAAAATACATCGATAGCACTAATGTTTTCTCAATTATTGGAGCACTCAAATCGGATCGCCAGGGTTAATATTTTCGTATCTCGATATTAAATATTCGCAGCAAATGAGTACCTTTTCGAGATAACGTCGCGGCAGGCGAATCATTTCCGTAGTGTCAGTCACACGTCTGCCCTGTCCGGTTGTGTGTGTCCACTAATGAGGTCTCGTATCAATATGATCAGAATCTGATACTACTCGCAATTACTAAAAATCCCCTAAATTATTGATTTTCGAATTCTTACAAACTTAAATATTAATGCGGTCATGGTGGCCAATCTCAACAGAGATCAGCCAGGTACGCACGAGATATTATAGAGCACAAGTATGTGTGCAAACACAGGTGAATTTTCTATGCCTTTACTCTTATAATCTGATGGGACGGCAGACCGACAGGACCGGTGAGAGATCAGGCGCAGGAGTTAAATATTACATACATATCGACATCTATACGACGGTATTATTATTATTTGTTTCAGTTCTAATAAAGTTATACTCATTTGAAAATAAGTGGAACTCGTATCTAGTAAAGAAATTTTAAATTAAGTTACTCCTATAACCATACCATTAAAATTAGCCGATTTAATTAACACCCGTATTAGCCTAAAAGCGTTACAGTGTCTCGTGAAACACATAAATGTTTCCTAAACGAAACAATATGTAGCAAGTTTTATAGGGAGCGTTCGGAAGGCTGTCGTGGCTGACCGCAAGTAGCCGTCCAAGTCGGAAACATTAAGGTTCCATCAGCGGCCATATTTTCCGGCGGGCGCTGAATTTTCACGGAGGCCGACTCCGTCCGGCAACTCGACACGCCTTTGCACTCAGACACTCGCAAAGGATGGAGTGGAATTGTGTACCCTAGTGGCTCCACGCCAATATTTTCACGTGTTTTAGTGGTGTTCAAAGTTTTAAATAAAAGACGACAAATTGACACTCACCGTACGTTCTTTTACTTATTGCGTCTGGAGGTCAGATTTTTCTTTTGTTGTTTGGATGTCTTGTGGGTATTCTTAAAAAAAAATCAACTTACAGAATACATTATTTAAAAAGAAAAGTTTAAAGGGTGGCTCTTCGCATATCACTGGTCTTCACAAGTGAAATATAGGTTTCTGAGGTTTTTGCTTACATGCAAATAATTGACGATGTATATGTTCCTAAAGTCGTAAAAAAATTATTAATATTCCTTGAAAAACCACAAAGTAAAATTTTTATACTCCACACGTGCGAAGCCGCGTGCTGAATGCTAATATTACAATGTAATATAACAATCTGTAGAACGTAACAATTAAATATATTACATTAAAATAGCTGTAATATGTTGCACTAATGTTTAGAATTTATACTTCAGACACGAAGCATTATGAAATAAAATTGACAGTTGCTCGTAAATAACTAAAATACAAGCTACTCGCACACTTTAACGTAAAAGCTCGCTTTAGCCACGTCATATAAGTTGAACTTTATTTGGGTTGCAACAAACTTTGACATATTTGCACCGTATCTTAACAACCATTATAACTTTTTCGTAGAAGCATGATTTTAAGTACTAAGAGAAATGTAAGATGCACTTCAGAGTTCGATGTAAGTGTAGTTCATAATATTTCGCACATATCTTAGACGTTAGAAGCGGGCTCGGGGAAGAGAGATTTATACGAATGATTCGTCAAAATGAGTAATGATGCGTATGAAATGAAGGGATGCGTGATATCCAAATCCATTTTAGGGCTAGTTTATAAATAGCTTGTAGGAATGTAGAATAATTTTGTTTAAGGACGGATCGAAATATAGAAAATGAGGCTTTGTCCTTTAAATGCATGGATCGTATTAGCCAGCTTTCGGTTTTATTCCCAGCTTCGAGACGTTAGTATCCTACAAGTTTACGTTGCCTTCAGTGAAACGACACCTTTGGGCGTCTTTGACGTCCAGCAAACACCCCGTGAAATTGAAACAGTTTCAGACAGGGCTACCGGAAAATTCTCTTTAACCATTTTCCTTTTTATACATTATCTTTCGGCTTTTTTACGACTTGTATTATCGTCATTTCAAAGTATTTGGTTGATATAAAATGAAGTCAATTTCGTGGTTAGAACTTTCAATCGTGTAAATTTTGATTTAAAAATTCGAAATTTCAAATTATATTTACATTAAAGTATTTTTCCAATAATAGATAGATAGGGGCGTAAATTATAGGGTCATATGTAATGAATACATTTTCGATCCATCAGAATTAAAGGCCCTTTTTCCCGTCACATATGATCGATGAGCAGAAATGAAGACGGCAATTTTCTAAGAGCGTGTGATAGGTCGAAGATGTGATACTTTATCGGGAATCTGATGATATTTGCGATAAACCTTAGTTATGTCGGATAATATTTTTGTTCTTTTTGACTTTTACTTCTTTGTTAAACTTGAAATCTGATATAGTTATAGACAATAGTTGTGAAGTTGATATAGAAGTTTATTCTATATCAATGAAAAACTCGGTAAATGGTTCGTTTGTTTTCGAATAATAAATTAAAACTCATTGCATGAAATGACTACGAATTTAAATTATTTAAGTGCAACAATCGTATAAATTGTTACATTATTCTTACTCTAACGCTCTTTTCAAACATTGTGTAGCAAGATAAAAAAACGTGGCCACAAAACAAATGTGAGAACACTTTGCTCTATAAGTGTAAATACAAAAAGATCTTCCCCGCTCCATGCACTCAAGCCGGGTAGAATAATTTATTACGGAAAGGATTTAAAAACACATATCGCGAACACCTCGAAAAATCTTCGCTAAGTACGTGTGAGAATTATAACAGATGGAATTTTTATGCTGTTGTTATGTAATGCTATATATTGCGATGTTCATATTTAACTCTAATTGGATTAGAATTTGTATTAAATCATGGTATTCGACGTAATAAATGAAACTAAAGCTAATGATAAAAATTATAGACAGAAACACATTCGCTAAACACAAACTATTTTAAGTGTTTGCAGATGCTTAACGCTTTGGACAAGTACAAGAGGTACTTCAAGTTAGTTTCAAGTTGTCATCTAGATGGGCTCGTTATATTTTTACTGCATCATAACCATAGGCCAATTAAAAATTCATGCGAGTATTATAATTAATATCTGCCAAAACATTTCCTTTCCAATTTCGCTAAATTGCAATCATAGCAATCACGCAAACCAAACGCTTATAAAAATCAAGAGAGAAATATGTTATTATTTGCTCTCCTCTCATCTTCGTTCGCGGTTCAATCGTTTCCATTCGAGTCCCAATGCATCGCTATTGTATTTGCAGAAGGCTCTACGGCTCATGTCGATTGCCTATCGAAAGGAATAAAAATTGACCGGGAATCGAGATGAAATCATTCGATAATCATTCATTGCTTATATTGGGAGCAGCTGACCGAGATCTATTTAGCGGAGTATTAAAAATCTGCATGGATAGATCACAATGGATATAATATGTGAACTATAAAAGGCTGTGATGAGTCTGGAAATGATTCCGAGGGGGAATATATTCTTTGTTTTAAAAATATTTTTTTCCTTTATTCCATCTTAATCAGTATTATATTCGTTACTATTCTACGATTTTCTACAGCTGGTGCAGATATAATTATTGCAGATATAATTAAAAATACAAGATACGAAAAAGTACCTTTATTCAAATATCTACCAATATTATAAATGCGAAAGTAGTTTTACTTATCTGTCTCATCTTCATACCTAAACCACAGAACTAATTTTGATAGTTGGACACCCGAGAAAGGACTTAGAATAGTATTATTCTGGAAATCCCAAGGTAACGGATGCCATACGGAAAATACGAGGGTAGAACCGGAGGTCATAACTCGGTGTATTACATCTCAATTTATATTTTACCTAGTGTGCAAATATAGTGCAATAAAAAATATCTAACAACTACTGAAAATGACTGCACTCAAAATTACATTAACTGCATTTCAAAAATTAAAAAGTTAATTAGAAAAGCTTTAAAAATATGTAGTACCGAGAAGCGAGCATCTCCTATGAGAATAGATATAACTGGTACGAGAGTAATTGCTTTCACATGTAGCGTACCTACGTCGCTTTAATTAGCTGCTTTCCTACGTGAAACTTTTAATTATTATAATGTACCGATATGTAAAGTTCTTTCGTTCTAAAATTAACATTTTACTTTGAACAGCGTTTTGTAGCCTAGTGTGTCTAAGGGAAACCGTTAGCGATTTTTATACATTGTTTTGTTTCAATATAGTGTAGAAAAAGTATGTTTGTTTTAAATTGAACATAATATTTGAGATCACTGCTCAATTTAAATTTTATTACTCGTATATTTTATGATCAATATTTTTAAAGTCAGCATTTATAGATTGTTGTAAAAATATATTATACCAAATACCTTGCATTTAATATAGTTTTCTTCATAAAATATGAACATACATACAAAAACACGAATGTCTTGAAGCAAAACGTTAGAATTGATTGATGGTTGAAAATTAATCGAAATATTCACATCGACGCATTGGTTTCGCGGTCGCAAGAAAGATGGAAACAATTATAAATTTCAATCAGAGGTCGTGCCAGTAAAAATCAGAACATATTGGTTATAACTGGACTATTCCACGGACCGCATGTAATCGAATGGTATCGGATGATGACCGTGGACCTGCGAGATTGAAATGAAATATTCACAATGTATTCACTTTTTTCAATTTAATATAATAGAATATGAAACCATGGGATGAAAGTTTTAAAATGAAACGAATCATCAAACTTTCAGTTTATGAAATTCAATGTTACGTGCTAAATAGAATGTGTTGAGATTATTTTTGTTTCTACTATTAATATAATGATAGTATAGTGAAAAAAACTGTAACGAAAACTACATATGATAACGAATTGACTTAGAAGGGCGACGAGTTAGAATACGTGTGTCGTCTCCCCATTTCTAGCCATATGTGTCGTAAACTCGTAAGAGGCGACAGGGTAATTCTGCTGCGTAACATCTTCAGCAATAAAAGAGTGGGAGCCGAGCATTGCACGATTGGGCCAAGCTCACACCGGTGTGATAACTACCCCCTCACCAGAAGATCTCCTTTAAGCAGTATTGCACTGTGTTTCGTATGGGGAGCGGGGAGGGGGGGCGAAGCCCTGTATTCCCGTTGCATTCCTCTCCCATTGTGTTATACTCTCAATTTCCCATCATTAATCCTCTAGGCAAGGCATCTACAACATCAAATTGTCGCAGATGCCTATGCTTGCAGCATGTTCATGGGCTGCGGTCAGTCACTTAACATCAGGGGAACCGCATACTTCCCTTACATAAAGAAAAGAATAAATTTAAGTAAATTATACAGACAATGAATAATAAAAAGTTAACAAATTTCGAAGACGATTTATAAAAAAATCATTTGTGATAAATATAAAACACATTCTAGTCCGAACAATGAAAACATTTTGTATAGTAATCTCAGTCTCGATATGAAACCCACGTTGCATTAAAGGGGTTCTTTAACCTTTGTAGAGGATTTTTAATACAGCTTCATTGTCGATAGCGTCTGGGATAAAAACAATATCAGGTAAGGTAGCCCACGCCGAGCTGCCCATAAATCGTGGATACTGCCCTCTGCGGTGCACAGCTAACTACCCCCATTTATTTGCAACGTCTCCGATTACAGCCACAAATGTACAAGGCGATAATGCTGCATCAATGTCTTGTTTAGCTAAATATAGCCACAAAAGGCCACGTAATGTTACGTTATTTCTTTTAGTGATTTTTTTATTGAATATAATTTATTTTTTTTATTTTTTGTGTTGGTTATTGTAGCGGCAACAAAAATACATTTTACGAAAATGTTAGCTTTCTAGCTATCACAAACACAGACAGACATACAGCGGAGGCTTTGTAATAGGATTCTACTTTTATCTTTTATGTACGGAACCCTTAAAGTACGAGGTATCAAGAAAAAAAATTCAGTTAGAAACTTAGTTAAATTTTTCTGAAAATTCATGAACCTTAGCGTAAGAATATCTTTAATAGACTTCCTTTTTATGTTTTCAAAATGTAAAAATTATATAAACTATTGGTACACCATACTGAGATAAATCAAAGGGAATCAAATGTGCATTGAAATTACAGATTCATAAAATAAATAGGGACTGGTGACTTCATGTTTTGACTGCGACTCTCTTCGGCGTCGTTTGTCCACCCTTTTTTCATCTGCACAGATTGAGTAAATAAATAAGAATTATAGAAAATATGTACGTTTTTAGAGGTAACATATTTTGAAAAGAGATAATCAAAGGGCCGGCGGCGGCGGCGGGTGGATACAGCTTTTGATGCAGCTTGTTTTGACTGCGACCCTCTTCGTAGTGGTTCATCCCTACCCTCCTTTATCCATCCTATTCTACAATACTACTAATATAAAACATGTGTACGTTCGGATATTTAGATGTTTGGATGTTTGTGTGTCAATCACCTCATAAGCACTGAATGAATTTCGATGAAAGTTTCTATATAGATAGGCTATTCGCTGGATTAGGTGACAAAAATAAGCACGAGCGAAAACGCAGGCAGCTGGTATAATTTAAATAAGAATGACAAAATTTTAGTTTTTTTAGTTAACAGTAAGTACAAAATAAAAACAAAATAAAGTATTGGCATATCATGAAAATAAATTATCGGCTCTGCATTAAAGTTTCAGATTCATAGTCAATAGGGAGCGGTGGCGGGTTGACTCAACTCTTGGCGCATCATGTTTCGACAGAGACCCTCTTCGCCGCCGCTTGTCCAACCACTTTGCATCTGCACAGATTGCATTTATACATTAGAATAATAAATTATTATAGCTTATTTTTTGTCTATAAAAACTAACCTAAAGTATTGGTGTACCACACAAATTTGTATAAAAAGGCGTGTATTGAAATTTCAGCGACCTTCTGTGCCGCCGTTTATCATCCACACACTTTGCACCTGCACAGATTGTATATAGAAATTAGGATTGTTTTCCCAGGAGAACGTGAAAATGACGTAATATTTTATAGCTCCCCAGACCGATTTCGACCATGGTGGCCAAACTCAACAAAGACTAGACTAGCACAGAATATTATTGTGCACAAGTGTACGCGCGAACACAACGTAATATATTGAATGTTATAGGAATAAATCAAAGGGTTAGTATTGAAATTTCAGAGCCAAAGTGTAAATAGTGAGCGGTGGCGGGTCGACTCAACTCTTGGTGCATCGTGTTTTGCTTGTGACCCTCTTCGCTGCCGTTTATCATTCACACACTTTGCACATGCACAGATTGTATATAAAAGCTCCCCAGATCGATTTCGACCATGGTGGCCAAACTCAACAAAAATTAGACTAACACAGGATATTATTGTGCACAAGTATACGTGCTAGTACAACGTAATATATTCAATGTTATAGGAATAAATCAAAGGGTCAGTATTGAAATTTCAGAGCCAAAGTGTAAATAGTGAGCAGTGGCGGGTCGACTCAACTCTTGGTGCATCATGATTTGCTTGCGACCCTCTTCGCTACCGTTTATCATCCACACACTTTGCACCTGCACAGATTGTATATAAAAGCTCCCCAGACCGATTTCGACCATGGTGGCCAAACTCAACAAAGACTAGACTAGCGCAGCATATTATTGTGCACAAGTATACGTGCTAGAACAACGTAATATATTGAATGTTATATGAATAAATCAAAGGGTCAGTATTGAAATTTCAGAGCCAAAGTGTAAATAGTGAGCGGTGGCGGGTCGACTCAACTCTTGGTGCATCGTGTTTTACTTGTGACCCTCTTCGCTGCCGTTTATCATCCACACACTTTGCACCTGCACAGATTGTATATAGAAATTAGGATTGTTTTCCCAGGAGAACGTGAAAATGACGTAATATTTTATAGCTCCCCAGACCGATTTCGACCATGGTGGCCAAACTCAACAAAGACTAGACTAGAGCAGGATATTATTGTGCACAAGTGTACGCGCGAACACAACGTAATATATTGAATGTTATAGGAATAAATCAAAGGGTCAGTATTGAAATTTCAGAGCCAAAGTGTAAATAGTGAGCGGTGGCGGGTTGACTCAACTCTTGACGCATCGTGTTTTGCTTGCGACCCTCTTCGCTGCCGTTTATCATCGACCCACTTTGCACCTGCAAAGATTGTATATAGAAATTAGAAATTTTCCCAATAGAATGTGAGAATGGCGTAATATATTAAAAGTTATAGGAATAAATCAAAGGGTCAGTATTGAAATTTCAGAGCCAAAGTGTAAATAGAGAGCGGTGGCGGGTTGACCCAACTCTTGACGTATCGTGTTTTGCTTGTGACCCTCTTCGCTGCCGTTTATCATCCACACACTTTGCACATGCACAGATTGTATATAGAAATTAGAATTTTTTCCCAATAGAATGTGAAAATGACGTAATATATTGAATGTTATAGGAATAAATCAAAGGGTCAGTATTGAAATTTCAGAGCCAAAGTGTAAATAGTGAGCGGTGGCGGGTTGACTCAACTCTTGACGCATCGTGTTTTGACTGCGACGCCTCCGCCGCCTTTTGTCCACCTGCTCTGCACAGACTGTTTGTATAAAATAGAATTTTATAATAGAGAAGACAATTAACTAACGATGCTATTGATTTTAAACTATTAAAATATTGTTAGTAGTTTTTATTGTTATGAAAAATAAATAATTGCTTATTTTATTTATATATGTTTTTCAAACAAGAAACACTGGGAACAAAGAAACGGACTTAAATAAAATTAGGATATACCTAAACTACATATAAAGATGATTGTATTAAATCATTTTAAAGTAGTCGATTATACGCTTAATTAATTCATGAGATGAGAGCGTTATTTACAAGGTTAACCTTTTTTTAATCAATTCAAAAGCCTCTCTCGTAAATTGAAAGTATACCTACGTTAAACATTCATTTGATGGTAAATTTATCCCAACAAAATTCAATTTAGTTGACGACAGTCGAACGTCCTTTATCTATGCACAGAAGGTCTTTTATTTGATGGGCTCTTTGGATACTGTTGTCCTCGTGAAATGTTAAAAATAATGGCAAAAGTATAGATAAGACTATCATAATACTTTACATTTTTAAAAGACTTTTGCTGTTGAAGATCGGATCATTTTAATTATTTATAATAGATATTGAATGTCTTCGGTTTACATAGCTCTTAGCTTTTTAATGACAAATAATAAAATAAATATTAGGAAATTATTTTTGTAGTCAACTATCTAATTTGACTTTAAATTTTATCCTTAAAATAACTTAAACCAACCCATCCAACAAACTTTAAAATGATATCACTTAACCAGTATATAACTGAATAATTATGAACACACACAGACAAACAATAACGGCGTGAACACACAAACCGAAATAAATAGATGACAGACAGAAATGCCATAGTGGCAATAAATATAAAATCGAGTTAATTTGAACGTATCTACCTAAAACCAACGCGTTGAATATTCATCACATTTAGATAGAGCGGCGCGATAGACCCACATCAGAAAAACATCAAAAATGCATCAAGCGGAAACATCCGTCCATGTTGTTACACCAATATTGTGTCTCAATTGTGCTTAGACAATGATCTACGACACAAATATCCTTTAAGCTTGAAAGGATTCGTACACCTATCAACCAATTATATCCAACCTATCTACCAATTGTAGCTGAAGAATTCGTCAATTTAATAGTAATACATTTTTCATATGCTTTTTATTTAACATGAATATCAACTTGTTAATGTAAACGCACAATTAGCTTTTTTTCTTCAAGTTTGATTTGTTTTATAGTAAAACTTATTAATAATAATGCTGTGACAACATAGAAAAAAAGTCTGTCCGCCCTATATTGTATCTCAATTGGACTTAGACTCTACGTTAAAAATATCCTTTAAGCCTGTTGAAGGATTTCTTTCGTTCACCTGTGTTATGTTTCTTCACGGAGGAATCAATAATCCAATAGTAGAAATATAAAATATAGTGGATAATATACTTTTATAAATATAATATTTTATATTTAACAAATAAAATCAATCTGTGACACATTGATGTTGTAGATGTTCATGGGCTACGGCCACTCACTTAACATCAGGTGAACCGCATGCCTCGCTTGCCTGCTATAGCATAAAAAAATAAGTTATAACAAAAAACATTTCACTAAAACAGTATCATTTATAATATTTGTGGTCACGATTTCATACATAACAATTTGACAAACTGTGAAACATTACTGGAACGATGTAAAATGAAATTAATTTATGAAAAGCATTACTTTGGCGAATTCGTTAAGGGTGAACAAATTGCCAGGACTCAACCCACGACGTGACAACGACCGTTCAGTCACTCTTAATGAGAGGTCACCACAACTGAACCCCGCAGACTTTTTTGCAGCTTACAAACGTTACTTTGCTTTTTAGTTTGACGATCTCGACAAATTGAAACATTTTTAGCCTCAGCCAACTTTTAACAAGCTCTAATTACCAACGCTCCGCCGTCTATTCTTTGCGGAATATTCCAACCCTTAATCTGAATAATGACAAATATTACAACAGATACGATAAATACAAACAAGAAAGATTTTATTACGAACAATAGTGCAGTTTCTATTTTCTTAAGCCATTTGAATAAATATATTCTGTTCCTTCCTACGATATTGTTTTGCGAGGTACAATACACAAAATAATCTCGTTCTTCGTAGTTTCTTCCGCGAGGAAACTATTCAAAATATTTGTACAGAAACATATGTGTTCGCTTCAGTGATTATTACTTTTTAAAAATAAAACGAGCAGTTTTCATCAGCCGAGGTATATTTTTTCGATTCACACAATGGAAAATCACCTGAATGTACTTACTTATATACTCCAAATACAGTTATAATGAAGCTTCAAGACTATACGATATAATGCAAATTTTGATAAAATTTTACAAGTATAAGAGATAAATTTCATGTACGACAACGGGTTGAAAGCTTGAAAGTGAGTAAACTCAAATTAAAATGTTTAATCTCCTTAGCAAAAGTTTACAAGCACCGAAATGTTCAGTTGTCATACACGAAACATGGAAAACAGACATCTCATTAATTGGCCTGGTGGAAGAGGGTTAAAACGACTGGAAATTGTCTGCATGTAAAGCGATACAAAATATTACATTTACCTTAATCGAGAATTGCGGAGGAATTTGTAAATCTTGTACACAATGCGGTAAGAGGGTTATAAACTAATATTAACAAGCTAGTATCGCAAACCGCAAGATCATGAAAATGTACCTCGATCCCTCTCGATATGGCACGGAGAACTTCGGTGTTTGGGCTACATACATTATTTATTATATTAGTTGTACCTTGTTTACGTTGGTTGCCTTTTGGAACAACCCTTCCGGCCACGTGCTTATGTTGCTCATATTGTTTTTCTCGTATACTTTCTTAATGAATACGTTTTCGTATCCAATCTTATAATAAAAGTTTTTTGTTTCGAGAAATGCCGAAGTATTTGTAAGGAATATCAAACATCATTGTATTATTTTTTGAGAAACATTTTCAAGGTATTTGATCCCTTTCAGATTAAAGAATTATTGTTTTACATTAAACAATTACGGTAAATTGTTTCCACAACAAGGTTTACAATCTAAAGCTTATTCCGAGGTCGTAAATCTAAGAATACTGAAATTTGCAATGTAAATCAAATAATTTTGTGGATACTGGGGCCCTAATAGACCGAGCCAAAGTAGATGGCAATATAAAGTGATTAAAGTATCATTTCGAAGAATTTGTGTAGTGTTTGAGGGAATTATAATGTTGTTATCGACATAAGCAATTGCGGTTGGCTAAATTACTGAAAATTTGTTGAGTTTCCCTTCAAGGTCTGTGGGGTATAGCATTTTAATTGGTCAGTAATTTATGGTTTATGTTGTAAAGGGTAATATTTGAACGAAGAGTACTTGGTTCTTAGAAGGATAATAAATACCGTAAATCTGGCTTGCGGGTTTGACGAAAGTGTTGTTTCTGAACTAATAATTGATTGCATAGAGTATTAGACTAGCTGACTAGTTGTCTACTTTAGGTTTAACCTTTAGCTTGCTATACATTCAGGCATAACTTAGTATGTCTGCATAAAGACTATTAACAATCCTTAACTTTTTTCAATCAGTGACCATCAATTAATATTATTTTCGCAAAATCAGAAAACAACAATTGAGGAAAAGTGGAGCAGAGATTATTTGTTTGCATTATAAAGGAAATGCTCAAAGTTAATATTCCGTACGGTAAACTTGGTGTAACTCGTAAAAACGTCTCATATGTCAATACCTTTTGAAATACGGTAATGGAAATACGAAATAAAACAGAAAGCAAAGTATGATTAGTGAGCGCCATACGTCCCATTGCGAGGCTTTACGGCCGCGAGTGCCATATCCATTTAAATTTGAAATATATTAAAAATGTTACCCGCTTCCGACTTTACTCATATATCGGTCATTGCGCGCTTTTTCATTGTGTTATCGAAATGCTTTTTCATATTGCTCTATGACTACTTAAATGTGTGTTGCTATAGTGTATGCTTGTGGTTCTATTTGTCGATACATGTTATGTAAGATGATACCTATTCTTCTTTTGTTGATTATTTAGGAAGCTTCTCTTACACGATTTTCTGTAGGATCATCAATGAATATTACAACTTATAAATTTTAGGAAAAGACTGTTACGTTTACCTTTATTTTAAATATAATATAACTTTATATTTTTTTCTTTGTTAACGAACATTAAGCATTCCCATATTTAATTGCCATATTCATCAACAGAGATCACCATGCTACCTTTTAATCCGTACAAAACCATTTAATAAAGAAAATAAATAATATCTTTAAAAGGATTCCGTTTTCCGTCGCATACACGAGCGGATAAAAAACTGTAAAGACTGAAGAGCGACCGCAGATGCAATCAGAGGGGGAAATAGGAAATGTCTGGTTAGCTCACTGAAATCTTTGTCTATAATTCAATGTATATGAGTTTTAGATTTAATTTATTGATGTTTCATTCTAGTATCGGGAAATCTGTTACTTTAACTAGTACAATTTGTTAGCTTAATAAATTGTTTCACTGGAAAATAAAGGATTTGCCTTTATTGTACGTTTGTGTATCTATCTCGTTGTTTATGGTAGACCTTAAAGGATATTTTAATACATTAAAATGACAGAATCATTTTGAGAATATTTTTTGTATTTTGTAATATATAAATAGTGAGTGAAAAATAATATCTTTAAAAGGATTACATTCCGTCGCATATACAAGAGCGGATAAAAAGCGTAAAGACTGAAGAGCGACCGCAGATGCAATCAGAGGGGGAAATAGGAAATGTCTGGTTAGCTAACTGAAATCTTTGTCTATGATTCAATGTATATGAATTTAGAACAAAAATGTATCGGTTGAAACGTCATTTATTATATCTCTACATTGTTAACTACAAAAATTTGCTATATAAACACATTATATTTATGATATGTATGAATAGTAAGGAAATCAAATACTTTAAAAATTATTGCAAACGCGGTTTATTAAACAAGTTATTTAACCCGACCTTTCGAACACTCTACATATTTATAGGAGCTTTACAATGAACGAGAAAATAATGTAAATAATAAAAGTTTATTAAATTAATATGTATAGCTTATTTGTCAATAATCACAATGTAACACCGATACAATATAAACACCGATGCAACTTTCTCAAGCTTTACCTTTACACAATGTAGCATCGAAATTTTAATTTTATGAAAACGCCTCGAAAACGCAAGCGATTATAAACCCGGTGTATAAAACCAACGATTAGTGTGTGCTCGTTCGGTGCTCGGAGATTAAAAGTCCGCTACACTTGTTTGCGGTTGGGCTTCAATACCCCGCATGGACGATCCTCTATGCACGTGCGGTACGGATGCACAACAATATGTTATGATTCATGTGCTGTTTTAGTAAAAACGCCCATTCGTCTATTTCACCCATTTATCTAGCCTAGCTTTTAGGATTTTATGACTGTGGTGTCCACCTGACACGTGATTTAGAGTTATAATATAATAAAGATTTTATAGGTTATATTTTTCACGTTTACCCTGTAACAATGTAGTCATTTAACATAAAAAGAAAGAGAAAGTACTATTGGGAAGAAAGATAGGTATGGTTAAGCAAGTTTTTCAGTTTTTCAGTTTTTAAGTACTTGTTTATGTAAGAATATAAGGCAAAAAATATACAAATTATTTAAATCAAAATTAAAAAGACTTAAAAAAATAATTTAACAACATTTTATTATTTATAAGATATCACTTGTCAATTCTAATTGTCATATCATGAAAACTGTACTCGCTGTTCTATAAAATTAAAATCAATTTAAGCTATTCTGCTTTGAATAAATAAATGAGAGCAAACCGATCAGCAGATTGTTTTATAGGCGCTGTCCTCAAGGCGCCGCCAGATTTATTGCTAGAGGTTTCGACCACTAACGACGGCCCAAGCGGCCTACCAACCCCGTGACTGATGCTGTACATTTGTTTCCACTGATTTACTTTGTACACACATTAACACGCCTCTCGAATATATATGTTTGTTTAATTAATTCGTTTGTAAATATAGTTTGTGAAAATAAATTAATTTGAAGGGTTTAACCTTGGTTTTTAGTATTTAACTATTACAAATCATTGGATGTAAAACTGTTTCAATGAAGTTCATGGATGTTTTCCAAAATAATTGAGAATGGAATAATATGTTATTTCATTTTGTGCACCTCTGAAACTTTTGGATTGCAAATGTTATGAACATCTGAGTTTCCTAACCACAGTTTTCATGTATTAGTCGATTCGTACAAATCGACTATAAGTTTCGCAAAGATTCTTTTGGATTAATACAATATCGACGGAACTATATGAGTAGAAAAACATCGCGTTCTCTCGAAAGTGATTCTGAGCTCATGTTCATTGTAAACAGAAAATGAACATTCATTGTAAATACTCAATCCATTATTAACTAAATGAAGATCGTTTCTTTTCTGTAAGCATTAAATATCCTACGGGGTTGTTCAATTTTTGGTAGACGTATAAGTTCTTTATTGTACTTTAACAATTTAAATCCTAAGGTCGATTCCACCTCGAGCGAAGTTTTCATTAGAGGGACATAAGTTTGCGGCGTATGTGCGGGGGAACGTTTGGCACGATACTGATAACACAACAAACAACTTGTTACAAACGTATTTAGTTTTAGTTATTGCTCCGAGTTCGACGGTTAAATTCATTGGTCTAATAATGAAGAGGGTTGGCTTGCGAAGTAATTAAGCTCGCCTTTGTATTGTAATTAAAATTTGAAACTATTTTCTGTGTGTGATTGTGTTCTGATTATATTATGTTTAACAATTATGAATTGGAAAATAGGATTATATGATTTATAGTCGGGCGAATTTCATTTGTGTTACCATTAAAATCAAAATAGAATTTAGGTTATATCCTTGGACTTTAATCTATATGATGTATTATTATTATCTATTATATATATATTTCTACCAATACTGTAGAAAAATGCAATACATATCACACCTACAACTTACACTGAATAGGTTGCTTGCTTCCAAAATTTATAATAAATTTTACAACTATCTCAAAACAGTTTATATCATTCTCAAACAGATTTGACCTCGAAGATTAATACAATTTTAGATCAAGCAACTGTCCGGTTAAATCGATTTCGTTGCTCATCAACCGCCTCTCACTAATATCAGCGATAATTTCAAAATCTCCCCGTTTGTGTTGCTTAACGTTTTTTGCAAGGCTTACTCAAAGTGCTACAAGATTAAATTACGTGCGGAGCGTGGACGCGATGTCCCGTTTCCGAGCGAATTTTATTTTTTCCTGCGTTCGTTTGCTGGATGTCAAACAGATCTGTAAACCGACGGCGAATTGAGAATTTGTCCGGAATTTGCGTACGTTAAAAGGTATCGTATATTATAGCCTTTATTTCATATCACTGTTCCTGCGTTTATACACAATCAAATTCTTATAGCACTGCTCATATTACGTGTATAAAGTGTTCGTGTACTCAAAAGGAATAATACTTTGGAGATTTGAAACAAGGACAAGTATGGTAAGGAAAAACAGGGAAAACTTCATCAGGCAAATAAAATTCGGATATTATTTTTCACCAAGTGACCGTTGTACAAATATTAGTGCTTTAACTCACACACCTTTAGTATTTTTATATACTATGCGAAAGTTCAGACACAAATTTGGAAATAATGTGAGTACGACATTGAGTTGACTAGTTTAGATATTTGTGTATCAATCACGCTACAACTAAACGGATTTTGATGAAATTTCGTATACTATATTATTTTTATAGGTGATACAACATTCTTTTTTATTCATCTGAAATTCCCGAATTTAACGTGAAGCCGTGGCCGTGGGCAGAAGATAGTTTATAATAAAATTTTCATAAGATTGAAACTAAAAGTGAGTTATACATGTTAAAGTGCACAGGTGTACGTATAGTCGCCTTTTGTCCGTTACACGATGCTAGGTAAAGGGACGGGAAAGGGAAGCGGTTTATCTGCGCTCCGGAACTCAGGAAGACGTGCCCTCTCCCGCCCGCGGCCTACCAAGGAGGTTCACATTAGGAACAAATCGCAATTATATGAAATTCATGTCCATTTTTAATAGTTCAGGATTTTTTTATTTTATTTCTGAAAGGAACCTACAAAATTTATAAGAAAAATATTACAATACAATACACCGATGGAAAGGCACACTGATAAATTTGTTAATTTTTAACACATTAAAAAAATATGGAAAACAATAAAAACTATATTAAGTTGAGCCTCAGTGTTGTTGTGCAAAATATGAGTGTATGGATGTATGTGTGTGTAATACTACAGATGTAAGGTAACCTACAGCAGTTCTTCGATTAATCAGAATTTTTCAAGAGGAAGAGGCTTATAAACTGTCCCGTGTCTGTATAGTGCGATAAACTGCAGGGCACAACTAATATACTAAAAACAATTTTACTGTTTACTCAGAGTAATACAGTCATTATTTAGTATTTTGTGACTATACTAAGAACCATATAATCAATAAATAGTCTTTCGAATCATCAAAATCTCCCTAAACCTTCTTTGAATGTTGTGTCTTCCTAAACCAAATTTAAATTTCAACTGTACAGGATAAACAAAACATTTTGTTCAAGTATAAGAGAGGTCAGGGAAGGTAAAACGTTACGGTAATCTGGGACAATTTATCTAGTTTCTTTTTATTCCCGTTGTATGGGACTTTGTTTAAAGGACGAATTTAAATGTTATGCATTTTTTACTATTGCTCTATTTTGTACGTTTTGTTTTAAACTAAATACGACGTGATACATTTGACCTTAACTAAGGTAAAATAGAACATCTTTTTGTAAAGCTATTTTAGTTACGTAAAAATTTTATTAAGCAAAACAGTAACTATATAAAACTCACTCGTAAGTATAGGGTGCGGTTAGTAATTAAGCTCTAACTTGTGCAAATTACTTTTACTATAAACCGGAAAAGCCATGAATTCCTGAAATATTTTATCGTTTCAAAATTTATGGCCTGCAATTTATAAAGTGACCTCGATTAGCGAAAGAAAAACAGTAACTTAAAGGTGCACGTAAATGTCTGCGTACAAGAAATACGATAAAAGCTAATGACGTTATTTCCTTACGCTCAGCCGCAGTGCAGTCCAAATATAATTTCCAAAGGTGTTCCCTAACTATAGGTAACACATAAATTCAAACTGCGATAGTAATAGCCTACTGCTACTCCGCTATGATTTAAGGTTTGAGCGAGCTGAAAATGCAGACGATAACCGACGATAACCGAACGATTTCCTATGAATTTATTTTTAGCTTTAAAGAAATATTCTATTTAAATGGGAAGATATTGTAAAATCTTCGTGTTCCATTGCACTTTATTATTACATTTTTAGTTAGAATTTTGTCGTGATATCAATTTGACATCGATGGGAACTTCTTGTGTAAACTACGGGTACCTAATCATTTTAATAATGTTCAATTAATTTAAGAAACAAACAAAAAGAGCGAGTAAAACATTTAGTGCTTATTTCAAGTTGCAATAAAAACGCAGTAGAGCTAAGAGATTTACACAGCAATAAATGTTACAATGCAAATTGGAGAATGCAGTCTAATCGAATTTTATTAGAGCAGTAAATATATAAGAACACAGAATCTTGGAAGGCCCGAACAAATTACGCTCGTCCTTAAAACATTGCCTATTTGCCTCGTATGGGAAGCCGTGAGGTATTTTGTCGGCTAACAAATACTTACTATGTGAAATTAAGTGCGCCACGCTTGGTCCATTTCGGACGCTTTGTTATGTTGCGGAATTCTTTGTCTAATACGTACATTAGTGAACTTGTATTTTTTCGAACTATGCCTATTTGTGTATGAATATAAGTTACACATAACTGTTTATATTGTTTTTATGATTGGGTATAATAATTATCGTTAAGAAAACTCTTTAAGATAAAATAAAATATATAAATTATTAACATTTTTTAATCAAATAATTTAATAGCCTCTGCCCGCGGGTTTGCTGGCGTTAATTTTGGGATCTTTAGGTCAATAAAAGATATTCTATCTTCCAATACAGCTCATACTTTTTTATGTAAAATTTCAAAATCCGTACAGAACCTATTCGTGATTGACACTCAAACATCCAATAATTCACATTAATTATATTAATATTTATATACAAGATAATTTATTATTTCCACTTCTTTCGGTATTAGTATCAGACATTTATGGACAAAGTTCATTGGCATTGGAGTTAGACCATGTGAAAAACGAGCAGCGCAATAATTTAAACCTCTCAGGAGCTGACCCGTCCACGGCTTTAATTAACTTTTCAACCAGTTATTTTCCAACGAGAATTTACGATAAATCCAAATAGTGCTAAGAATATTATATCTTTCGAATCTGCTAAATAATACTGCAAATTCTTATTATTCTTCCCGCTGTCTGTCTCTGTATACTTAGAACTTTCAAAACTATCCAACCGATTTTGATGCAGTTTTTTAATAGATAGGGGGATGCAAGAGGAAAGTTTTTATATAAATATCACGCGTCATGCATAATATTGTACGTACGTGGGCGTCAGTAGGTTACTACAATATTATATCTTTTTCGAATCTTCTAAATAATATTGTAAATTCTTAATATTTCAAAACAACGATAAAATAAAAATACTCTGTATTCAAATGAACTTATTTTTACAAACTTTTTTAATTATGAATAACAATTTAAATTTCTCAGTAAATATTACAAAAATATACTTTTTGCCTTGTATCTGAAGAATTTTATCCGTAAAATAAATTTCATAGGTACATAACCTTCGCGAGGACTTATGTGATCTACCATATTTCACAAGCCTCGCAAGATTCTAGTGGACTAAAGCGAAAAATGGGTATTCATAACAAAAATGTCTGTAATATTGCACCTGCCCTACACCTGACATGGGACGACTTCGCATGAATCACGGTGACGGCGCGAGTATATTCCTGCCACTTGAATAAATAATCACGTCCCAAAGATTTCGTACAACAAATTCGCTGCTGAATGCCTTAGTTATGATGTGTACAAATACATACAAAGTACTATAAGGGACGAATTTGATTAGTTGTAAAAATTATGTAAATTAATTTTTATTTTTATTTTTATTTAGAAAAGATTAGCTGTTCCCTGAAGTTTCGGTCCCAGGGCTTAATGTTATAAAGCCTATTTCAATGAGCAAAGATGCAGCTTTGTAATGGTTAATTCTTGAACATAAATTTCAAAATTTTGTTAACGGTACAACAGTTATTGTGTGAAAATATTACAAACATATTGTATATTTGTAATGTCTTCTCCATATAATATTAGTATTGATAGATCATATTAAAAATCAAATTGAATCTACGAGATTATTTTTATTTTATTTTCTTTTCGAACTTTCTTAATTAAATAGAGCGCTTCAACGTATGGGCTTAGATTTTGCTGCCACAGACAAGACAATCATGTCCGTATTTCTTTACCTTGATGCGAGATATCCTTTCTAGCTCTCACGTTTGTAATCCACCTTTGTGACCTACCAGATTGAAACCTTTGCTCTCTGCATACGATGACGTGTTAAGATAGATGACGGCTACAGCGTACACAAACACACTAATTCTAGTGATTAGGTAGGATACGATAATGAAGAGTGTCTTTGACGAAACTGAATTGTTTATTAAATAATGTAAGAGTGGTATCACCGTGTAAAGAGTGAATTTCCATGTCTACTATTAATGTAGATATTATTAACATCCGTTTCACTTATTGATTTTTCTTTAGGGGCACTTACTGTATTTTTTTACAGCTCAACCGAGGATCAATTCAGGTCTTATCGTTTATAATGCTTATGTACAAATATTAAATGGACGAGACCGTCGTATTAATGTAATGAACGTGTAAAATTTTGCAAATCTTACAGATACCTACTTACTGTTTCGCAAATAATTCCAATCATTGCTTTAAAAGTTGCATCAAAAATGAACACCAAAGAGACCGCATATTATCAGTTATTTAATAATAATTATGCAGTATATTCGGCTTGCATTAATGTTTCAAATATAAATTAGGTCGTTGTTTCAGTTGGCAAAGTTTTACGTGGAACAGAGACCTTTTGGCCTAGACATTGTTATATATTAGGTGTGGGCACGCAATAATGCTATAAACTCCTGCAGCGTGTGTTTAGATGGAATATAATGTTTGTCTTATATGACACGGTGTTATTTCGCGTTTGGTACCATAAATCGATAATCCATATTGTTTTGAGGGATCCTTTTAATTTTGTTGTAATAAAATAATCGATATGCATTCAAAATCGTTTTTTTTTTTAATTTATACAATTTTATACTATTATTCATAAAAAAACTCAAGGCTAATTCATTAATATATAAAATAATCTCTATTGTCTCTAGTTTTCGCGTCACGTGTAAATGGATGAAACAGTTTCACATATTATTTTTTTTTGTATCAAGGTTGTAACAATAAGGTTTTTTATGAAATAAAATATTTAGAAAAGTTTCCCCTTATTTTAAGTTTTTTATAATAACTTTTCTATGCTTATGTTTGTGTGCAATAAAGTATTTCATCTCATTTCATTTCATTTCATAGAAAAGTGATAAATTTGATTACTTTCATACAAAGAAGGGCAAGATGGCTAGTATTACCTACTCTCTTTTTAAAAATTTTGTTTGCGTTATCCAAACTTTCAAAAGTGGCTGGTTGGCTTTTCGTCGTATCAAATACTTTCGACTTTCCCCGTTTATGCGAGAGTATTTTGTTCTCTGAAATAGTAACAATATTCGAAACAAGTGCATTGTTTTATTTCGCAGAACACTAAAAGCGTCTGTTGTCGCTGAATGCAGCGGAAGTGTGTTCGAATGACTCGACGCCCTCCAGGGAGCGCCAGCCCTCCTGCTCCATGTTTATATCAGTTTAAGAGGAATCGCAACGTTTCAAAGAATAAAAGAATTTTCCAGAAATGCGGCCACTTTGAATAAATGTCACATATTCAGACGTTGTTGAAGCTGACAAGCGGCGATGGCGACTTGTGTAAAATTTTGAAATTCACTCGCGATTTATGTTTGACAATGCATGCTTGGGTTTGTTGACTAATGCGTTTCGTTTATTTAATCATTTTTCATAGTTTTTTTTGTAGAAAACGAGAAATTCTTGTTATAATTATTTAAGAAATGTAATTTTATTTTGGACACGTTTTTCGAACATGAAGTGTAAGTTTTTCCAAGTTGTTTTTATAATCGTTTTCTAAGTATTTGCTTATTAATTTTAATGATCTATCCAAAATATTGCTGAGAATGCCACTTAAGTATAAGGATCCTTATTAAAAAGGTCCAAAGCGTAGGAGGGCGAGGGTCGCCCCTTAAGTTAATACGCTATGAACCTCACTTTAACTGAAAACGAAGATAAACTGACTTGTTCATATTTTGTTAAGAACTTATTGGAATTGTGGATTGTTATGGATAATAAATTCTGAAGGCCTAATAATACTTGGAAAATTTTTTATCGTGAGTTTACTTTTCTAATCTTAGTAAAGTTCAATATTGTTATGACATGAGTGGGAGTTTCTTAATGCAGAATATTGAGAAATTTTCCTAGAATCAAACGAGCACGTGTCTGCAAATACTGTTCATTGCGAATAATTGTTAGAAGTGATGTTGTAGTTCCGTAAATAGCATGGAAAATGTTTATGTTTTCTTTTTATTAAAACAGTCAATACAGTCTAATACTACGAAATATTTTAAAAATAAGCAAGTAAAAGCAGTTTATTATAAACTGGTATCGTACGTTACGTTTGACGTGGGCCATTGCCTGCATACTTATGACTTCTGAATGATCGGCCGCTTTTGTATCACGCCTTTTGTGTATAAATCGACTGTATCATTTCTCAAAACTCAACGAAGATTCTGTCGTTTTCATCTGAATAATATCCAAAAATGGTTTATGTAATTAATATCGATACATCGATTTATTAAATCATAAACTTTCTTTTAGAAAGAAGAAAGTCATTTTTAACGCCTTGTATGAGGATTTTTCTAAAGCCCCACTCCTATTAATATATCAAGATTTCATATGTTCACAAAATCAATATGTAGCTTATAACATCTAAGCAAAAATATGTTATAAAGAACAAGTAAAAATAAAAAATAAAAAATTATTGTAACCTGATATCGTACGTTTGACGGGGGCCATTGCCTGCATACTTATGACCTCTGAATGATCGGCCGCTTTTGTATCACGCCTTTTGTGTACAAATCGACTGTGTTTTAAACTCCACTCTTTATGAAGAGGCTGTGATTTTCATCTACATTTATGGTTTAGTTGCCTGGAAGAGATGGCTATGTAGACATAAGGCCACCATTTTTGCATGTCCATTCTTTCTTTTATGCTTTCTATGTTCTATGTCAAATTACTATGATGGGGTGTACAATAAAATGTATTGATTTCATTTCATTTCATAACAAAAAATTATATCGAAAAATCACGTTATTAAATCATATAAACTATGTTTTAGAAAGAGCATGTAAAAGTAAGTAATTTTTCACGTCTTTTGTGAGAATTTTTCTAAAGCCCCACTCCTATTAAGATATAAAGATTTCACATGTTCACAAATCAATATGTAGCTTATTACATCTAAGCAAAAATATCTAATAAAGAACGAGTAAAAATAAGTAATAATTTATTGTAAACTGGTATCGTACGTTACGTTTGACGTGGGCCATTGCCTGCATACTTATGACTTCTGAATGATCGGCCGCTTTTGTATCACGCCTTTTGTGTATAAAGCGGCGGTATCATTTCTCAAAACTCCTTGAATATGATTCTTTAATAGCTTTTTGATATCTAATTTGGTTATTGTTCGGTTTTCCTCGTTTCTATTTTTATTTTCTATTGTGTGTATATGTATAGAGCTCTAGACAGACATATTAAATATTTTTACATATTAAATATATTAAATATTTTATTCATTTCATTTCATTAAATACTAGCCGCACACTGCGGTTTTATCCGCGTAATTTCTGATTTTATGGCAACTCCGGGATTAAAAGTAGTTTATATGTTATTCTGAACCTTACCTATAAGTATACCAAGTTTTATCATAATCGGTTCAGTAATTTTTGGGTGAAAGTGTAACAAACACACATACATACATACATCCATCATCACAAACTTTCGCATTTATGATATTGGTAGGATATGGTGGAGTACAATTCAACTAAGAAGATTGATTATTTATGAATAAGAATATTTATATCAAAAATGTGCTGTTTTATTTTCGTTATTTAGATACACCTGATCGTATTTACATCTACCCTAACACAAATATTTCCGATATATTTGTTAAGATCTTTTCAGAGTTAGAACCTCTACTATTTGAATCAAGTTGTATTGAAAAAATGTTCATAAATTTTGGGCATGAACATTGATTCCAATAAGGAAAATTCCATTTGAACATATTGTCTCACTTTGTAAACATTTTAATACCTGTCAGTCTTCTCATAAACAATCTTGGAAAGTTAAATCGGTAGCGAGATTTCAGGAAATTAAAATACTTTAAATATATTTTCGATACACAGTAAAGGTGAATAAACAGGGAGAAATTTAATTGAAATGAAAATTAACCCCTGCTTCTGAAATACATATAACTTTCTATTGTTATCATGTTATTTTTCTATATTTTATCATAATAGATTTCTTACTTTTTCAGTTACAATTATTTTAAGTTCAAAGCGGTCAAACTACGCTGCTTTTTATTTTTATTATAGGCCATTTATAAAATGAAATATGAATCTAAGATAGTTTTCTAAGACACACCCATATCTTATTTTTATGATTTATGTTCATAGACTACGACTAAATTAATAATTATGATTATCTTTATACATGTGTATAAAAAGTATTTATATTTATCTCCAATTCACTCCAACTATTGCAATGAAGAGAATACTAGTAGATTACAAGAAACTTTACACAAGCAAGTCTCGCTCCGTCTAAGCTGTACCTTTTCGGTCAGATTACCGCGACACGAAAATGTATGGGCGTCTGCAGTCGCACTACACCCGAATTACAAATTCAAAGTAGTGTTTCCAGACACGCAGGTTGCTAGAATTCTGTTTGTAGGATAATAGAAGTAAGTATCTATATTTGTCATAGTGTATTACGCTGTAGAGTTTATTTTCTTTATTTATTTAGAGAGGGTCTAATCTATAAAGATTATGCCACTCTTATTGAGAAGCAGAAAACTTAAGCTAATAAACTTAAGTTTACTGCTTTCGTGTTTGTTTCGATTGTGTAACCCGTCTCAGTCCTCTCCCGTCCTGTTCTACTTCTCTTCCAATTTCCTATCATTATCCTCTCCTTATCTCCTACCCTTCCTTCAAGCTGGCAAGGCATTTGCAACACTTTGCTGTTATAGATGTTCATGGTCTGCGGTCACATAACATCAGGTGAACCCAATGCTCTGCTTGCCCGCTGTTGGAATTTTTTAATTTAAGTTAACGAAATAATTATCTTAATTGCGGCTTCGATTAAACAAATACAAATTTGTAACGATTATCTAGCTAGGCCATTTATGTGTGATTAATTTTATTTTAATTAATTTAAAAAAGGCATTGGATTCATAAACTTGACATACTGATTTTTGATCAAATTGAGTTTAGATTTTTATATTCATTAAAACAGTGTTTGTACAGTTTACATAATTTGTACACTAAAACTGTACAATTACAATAATTGTGTTGTGTTGTTATTTGTGTATTGTACAATTACAGATAAACCTTTAAATACCTAAATAAATCAGCTGCAAGTATAAAACGTTGTGAAAATGTGTAACGTGTCTAGACACGTTAATATTTTCCAATAGTTTTATCCTAGGATAGATAGATATTTTCAATTGTATTATCCTAGACAAGTGTGAACGTTCTTATTTTAGCAGTATCTAATATGCATGCAAAATTTGAAGCATTCAAAAACGTCATCTTTTGTGAAGCTCAAGAGCGATTTGATCTAAGTGGCGGCAGCTTGTTCTCTCCAAATACCTTACGTTCTCTCGGTCGTTCATAAAAAAGACAATCTCCCTTATTGCTGCAATCTGTTACACATCTTCCGCACACGGTTATGTCTACAGCAGCCCTCATAAACGACAAAGTAAACCATAATATATTGCACAAATTTAGGGTCAAACGTTGGACTCATAAATTGCTTCTCATATACTTAAAGTGCTTAATGTAAGTTTATGGCTAGGTCTTGTCTAATGTAAGATAAACTATCGCTCGATGATTTAACGGGAGTTATTTTTAAAAATGTTCTATATGTTTCTGTGTGCTACATTGTTGGTTTAAACTTGTATAAATTTTCACCATTCTAATCGGGATTGAATTATATTGATGCCAAATCTCACCCAAATAAGTAATGACGTTTGTCAGTGATATCGTAATAAATATTCAGATATTCATTCTTTCATATTCTAGTACTACATTATAGGATTATCACGTTTGCATTTTACCGACTAGTACATTTTTATTTGCTTGATACAAATTTAGATTATTATTTCTTGAAGTGTTCATAACGAATCATTGAATAAATGAAAATACAATTGCGTAATTTTTTCTTTTTAATTTGCGTGAAAAGATATATCAGCGATGTATAAAGGCACTTTGATTTTAATGTAAAGCTTTACACGTAAATTTAGCCAGTAGTACAATAAAATATATATAATTACACAACCAATTTCGTGATAAAATACCAAACTCCAAATAATGTACAATGTACATTCTTCTATACCAAATTGAAAATTCTAGTTAAAACTGGTAATACAACTGCATATATTTAATACGGGAATGACGAAGCAAAGCAAGCCAGTTAGACTCCGCAAAAATGTAATTTTTTTCGTTATTTCCCAGTGTACTAAAGATGGGATTAGTTAATAGTTAAAGGCTGACAACAGAAACTAAATAATGGTTCTATCGCTAAATCGTTGTTACTTTAAGTTTCTTGTATAAATTTGAATAGTTTATTTTTAGACAAATGTTTATCATTAGAAAGGAAAATCAAACAAAACGTTACTAACTTTTAGGTATAAAACGTTAAGGAAAAGATCAGGAGTATAAATTAGAACATCATACTTCCGAATTAAATGATTATCGATAAACGGCCCTGGATGTGGTTTATTATTGATTGTTTGATTAAAGTTATACGATTATCTGAATGCCATCTTTGTACAATTAGTGGCCCGCTATGAAATATTGCTATGCATTTTAGAAATACACGCTAAACTTTTGAAAGTCGGGAAACATAGCTCTTCTTTTATTCATTTTCTGACATGTGGCGTTCTCTCCGTTGTGTACAGGCTTTCTTCTCTAACAAAATAAACAACATTTTGCTTTGACTCGGCTTCTTTGAGAGTCAACTTCACATGTTTTATGAATGAGTCGTATGCAGTTTTATCTATGAACATTTTATTTTACTGATATAACATATTCAACAAGCTTCAACTTGAAGCGACGACGTTGTTGCATGTTATTGAATTCTCACCTGGATTATCGAGATTTCTTATCTTATATCTTTACGCATTTTAAGATCATCCCCACTATTAAATTCGGTAGGCCGTTCCCTTTGTCACTAAAACTATATTCATCTCTTTCTATCTGGGAAAAATTTTCCATTCAATTCAAGTAAGATAAATATGTTCCACTAAATCTGTGTGCAAATGGCTATCAAAAGTCCTGTGCGTATCGTATAAAATCCAATAGCAATAAAGTTTACTTACGCCTTTTCAGCGCTACAACAGATTGCCTTTTACTCGCTGTTAAATAAAAAAGCCTTAAGAAAAGTTACGTGTCACAGTAAATACAACCATGTATAAGGTGAATAAGGTTTATTTAAGCTTGAATTTAAAAAGTCTCCTATGCCTGAAATGTATAACGCAGTGGTTGGAAAAGTTGAAAGATAGACCAGTCAGGACGTTTTGACTATGGGCTTCTATGAAACATGCCTTCAGTCGCTTCGCGCGCGTCTCAATAGCAGCACGGGTTTTGACATATCACGAAAATGGCGGGAACTTTACGATAACGTTCGAGCTTTTTCAAGTTACGAGCGTAGTATTAAAAACTGTCCAATTAATTTAATTGTATGTTTGATCGTGTTAAATAATTGTTATAGAAGACTATGATTTCGTTTAAAAGTTTTTACTAGAATATGTAAGTATATGATATTTCACCTTTTCCCATGACTCGTTATGACAATATTATTATTAAAATTTTCTTTGCTTCTTTATATTTAGCACACGAATAAAAATAAAATTATTTATAAAATATTCGCTCCATAAATAAATCAGGCGTACAAATTTTGTAGCCATTCTCTTTAACCATATTTTAAAAATAATATTTAAAGGCTAAATAACATATTTAAATTTTATATTTAAAATGTGTGATAACAGAACTTAATTTTTATTTCAAATAAAACTATTGAAATTATTATGACAAGTGGTAAATCATATGTTAATACGTAAATGCGGATGATATACAATTAAATTAGGTATATCCTATATCTTATTTATATTCAAACATTTAAATTCCGTAACCCAAATAACCTCATGTAAGGTTAGATAAAACTGTTAGCAATAGTTAAAATTAAGTAACAAATAACAGACGAAACTAAATAAAATTAATATAAATAAAACGTTCCAATAAAAGTCGCTAAATATCATGAGAGAACTATGAAATAACAGTAACAAGTCCTTATTAACAAAATTTATTTCGTTAATGAATAAGGATAGTTGCAAACGAAAGTGAAGTTGCCTTACTGAAGCAAAAATTCCTGAATTTAAATTATAGTATTAACACAGAGGCTGCCGAAAGTAAGAGTTTGTATTCACGAACTGATTATTCTCAACTCATTTGTAATGTTAATAGGAGGAATCTACGTGTTTGTAATATTAATTAAGTACAATCCCATCAATTTTCGTTCAAAGTGTTATGAAGTCGCACAAAATTAGATAATTCATAAAACTATGTAACGTGTGTTATAAAGTTTTATGATTATAGAATAATTATAATCTAACTCTCCATACCAATTTAAGGCTAAAAATAAAACATACTTTTTATTTTGTACTGATACTTCTTCGTGGAATTGCATATTATTACTTTTATTTAAAGAAAAACAATATAATGGAATCGAGAGTGTAAAAATGTGTTTTTCTTTAAATAAAAGTTAATAACAATAAATCTTAATTCAGAAAAGATGAATTCTGTTTAAAAAAATTACAACAGTTATTAAATTTTTCTTTGAAAAATAGCTGCAATTGTTAAGGCACTATGAACATTGAACACGCGTCAAATTCGACATAAAACACGTTGTGCTAGTTACTATTTCTATCGCCATTTCATATTTATTGACAGAAAACAATTTAATTTTCACTACAATCCTGTATGACATTGTTCAAGTTTTAAAATGTGCACGATATTCTTTGGCGATCCGGGTCCGTCAAATCGTTATGTGTCAAAATATTGTTACATAAATTAAATATCCAAATTGGCCGCAGTCCCATCTGGTAAGTTGCAACAAAATGAATCAAATGCTATCATAATTTAAATAGGCTTTGCAGAATCCCCTATGAAAATAATATTCGGGTAAATGAAAATTCCGATGCATTTGAAATCGCGAGCGCCGCGCCGAGGATTTAATTCCCTTGACTGTAGCGAATCGGCGCATGTTTTTTCATTAAAACGCATTCAATACGACGACGACGTGGCTTTCAAAAAGGGACCTTTTCAAAAAATTTTTCCCTGACATTCCACTTTGCACTGCTCCCAATCTATTCAACTCTTTTAACATAACGTTATTGACATTTTTTTGTTATTATACCTCCGGCGTTTACGAGACCTTTGGCTTCAATTACTGGAAAATTACAATATGAAATATCACTACAATTTAAACCTATTTTTAGATGCGATATACAATATCTTTCAGTTTTTTTTATACTAGTTGAAAACACAGACTATAAATTATTATTTAAATATTTAAATAAATTAAGACTACAGAATTTTCACCTGGTTGTAGTTTGAAGCTTAGCCGATCCAACGCTATTTTTATAGGACAATAAATTTCGGTTTTCTTCAAAAGTAGGAGTTATGAATGTTTCAGGCACGAATTAAATAACATTTCAAATCTCATTCGCTGAGATAATAGTCACAATTCTTTCTTCTCATTTTGTTCCACTCCTCTATTTTTCCGTCAACTATAGTTCTCTTATCAATTCGCATCTCGAGACCAAATGAAATAAAATACCTAGTACGACATAAGTATTTGTTCCACGAGTGTTAATCAGCTGCTCGCATGATCTTTTACTGCTGTCATAAAATAATTACAGAACCTTAACATCAATCTTGACAGTAATATACTGTAATAGACCGATAGTTGTATATCAGTTTCAAGAAACAACGAACAATAAAGTTCGTCATCATTAAATCCGAAACCGAAACCATACTTCTATTGAGCTTTGATTACAGATTCTTGGGTGACAAGGTGCGGTGTTGTGGTTTCCACCGACGCGTTGACACTCTCTAGTCCCATTAGTACCTCAGCCAGGGTTAACGACCCGTTCGCGTGATCCCGCTCTACTTTGAGCTTATTTATACAATAAAGCGTACCTAGCTAACGCTCAAGTGTTCCACACGCCGCCACCTATCAAATTTCCATTATCAAGACTCGCGGCTGAGATATGGCAACATTAGTATAATCTTGCTGTTGTTCTTTGCTTAGATTAAATTCTGTGCAATAAAACTTTAAGGTTATGAAATTTCGCGTCCTAAATTGTGCTGTTTCATTTGTATAAAGGCAAATTGAAAACATGCACTCTTTTTTAAGTTGCTGCTGTGTTTATAATACATTATACATGAATCACAACAAAAAGTGTATGGTAATAAAAGGCGTATTCAAAAATCACTGTTATAACTTGTTGGAATTTATAAATGAAAGGAATTAAAATTAATATTAGAATTGATTAGTACCATTCTAAGTCAAAAGAAAATACACATTTTTGTAATATATCTTTGAAACAAAATTTCAGAAAATCTTAATTTATCAAAGCATTCTCTTCTTACTGAGTACTGAGTAGGTACTCCAACTTTATTATATTGTTATCTGAATGTTAATAAGAAATTAGCTTTAGGAAAAGACGAGTAGAAGAGCTTCGCTTCTCCTCAAATTTTAGCATCGGACACAGACCTTGTTAAATCAATGTTATACGTGGAATTATTTTTATGTCATAATATAATTTTGTAGCACCGAGTGTTACACTGAATTTTTAAAATCAACTTAACATAAGGCATATTTTTTCATTAGTACAACGATACAAAGCTTTCCTACTTTAAAATAATTGTTATCACCGAACGTAAATAATGCAAATGCAAGCGGTGATACTTTAATAACACGTTGGTTGCATACAAAAAGTATATTTATGTATCAATACAAGTACGACAAAAAGTATATTTATTTAACAATGCGCGTATTGAACGACAAATACCACATTTATTACTATTTAGTCCAGTACATAAATTGTGATCCTAACAAAATGTATTTTGTTCCAGGAACAATAGAATCGAGCAATCGCACAATTTTAAAATTGAAGAATTAATGTTTTAAAGAAACAAAATGAATGAGGACGAATATTTGACGACAGAATCATAAAGGATTTCAGATGTCGTGGCCGAGAGACGTTGTTTAGACAATGCCCGGCCTGTTTGGAGTCGCTACAGCGTCTGCGTTTCTCCAGATATTACTATCTTTTGCGGGTAAGATAATATAACAAAACACATTACACAGGAATAATTTGTTAATTATAGTAAAAGTAATCTCATGAGTGCCTCCTACACATTTTATTAATAAGTCTATTCAGATACTTACCAAGCCAATTAACGTACTATAGACGTATTAATAAGCCTTTATTTATATTCCATATAATGGTTTAAATTGACTGTATTGCTCAGAATAACACCGACCCGCAGACAGGTTGTTTGTAAGCACTGTTTATTTTCGTATAAAGCTATAATTGACGAGGAGTAATGACGTCACTGCGAGGTAATTTATAGAGAAAATCTAGGGGCTTTTTTGTGTACGTATAAATTTACAAAGCCGATCATAGCTGCAATCATGGCAACATCAAACATACTTATCGCATATAACATTCTGCACAGCTTTATTGAATGTCAGAAGGGACAAAGAACATTAAATTATGACAATTTATTTTTTATATAAAATGTTATAGAAAATTTTAAGTACGCGTTTCATACACTTGTAAAACTTTAGTGTCAAGAGTTAAGAAAACGTTTTAGACTCATGCAGAGTGTGTATTAAAAGTAAAGGATTAATAATAATTAACGGGTAGTTTGATGTTAAGACAGTAAAAATAAGAATTTTTATATAATTTTATGTTGTTTGTCACCTGTTTATTTGCTGCAATATATTTGAAAACTAAAAATATTACTCTCGCTTTTATTATTCATAATATCGTTCATAGCTGTCTCGACCATTATACTATAAAATGTTTTTTTTCTGAAAAACCTTGGTTTTTACGAATTAATCAGTGATAACTTGTTACTACTATAACTTGATATCCTCTACAGCACTGATTAATTCGTAAAAGTGTATCAGGGTATAAAAATATGATATATCTTTAACTAGCCTTGTTGAAATAGCCATATTTCTTATTGATATAATCGTTAAATTATAGCTTGATATATTTGTTACATAATCACATAAAAATCGCTCAACGATTCTAAAATATATGTTACACGACCGTTCACAACTTTCCAACGTAACTATTTTATTTCTTCTTCTTTTATTCCTGGCCCTCCTGTCTTTATTTTATTTCGAAAAGCCAAGTTAATCACATCAAGTCAATTTAATTCGTCCCTGTCCATAATAGTTACTTCAGGCAAAGGTAGCCGGTATGAAGAAAGACACCTGGAGCACGGAAACAGCTGTGTCGCTCGCGTGCTGTTTACCAATTTTCTTATCTACTTTATCATACCAATTATGGTCTTTGAAGCAATCCGTACGAAGGTGCAAAATATTGCCTGTCACACGAAATGTCGTGGTAAATGAACCATACTTCATTTAAATAACTATTAAAAATATAACCAATGATATAGGAACTTCGACAACCACATACATTTTAACATCCAAATGTGTAATATTTTGTAAATTAAAATGTTTATTGAAAATCCAAGTGAATCACACCAAGCCCACTTAATTCGTACCTGTCCATAATAGTTACCCTCAGACAAAGGTAGCCGGTAAGCAAGACAGCCGGAGCCCGGAAGCAGCTGTGTCGCTCGCGTGCTGTTTACCAATTTATCACTAAGCTGATTATATATAGGCTGCTTCAGACGTGTTTTATCACCTTGTTTGTACTCTTTTTGTTTACTACTTTATTAACGTTAAATCATAGTCTTTGGATCTATGCGTAACAAAGCATAGAAATATTTTACAAGTACGGAATGTTCTGTTAAATAATCATATAATAATAATCCCGTTAATTGTATAAATTAGAAATCATCTTTTTTGAAGTATTTGTTATTTCATCACTTAAAAATTGCTCAATGGTTTTGGATGAAATTTTACATGAAGATAGTTCGAAACTCTAATGAATAGTAATCCTTAAACGACTTAAACAAAATTATTTTTTTATGAAAATCCAAATAAGATCAAGTTCACTTAATACGTACCTGTCCATAATAGTTACTTCAGACAAAGGTAGCCGGTAAGAAGTGGAACAGCTGGAACCTGGAAGCAGCTGTGTCACTCACGAGCTGTTTACCAATTTATTGCAAAGCTGATATATTATTTAGGCTTCAGACCATTACTAAACCATATTTCTTATTAATATTATTATAATATTAATATACACGACGGTAGTGCACAAATTCAGTCAACGTGTATATAATACTAGCCGCACCTCGTGGCTTCACCCGCGTAACTTTTGATCCCGGGGCAACGCCGGGATTAAAAGAAGCGTATATTCTGAACCATTACTTATAATATGTACACCAAGTTACGTCATAATCGGTTTAGTAGTGTTTACGTGAAACATATACATACATACATCCTCACAAACTTTCGCATTTATAATATTAGTAGGGTTATAGTAGGATATGCTATATGATGTTACGATACTATTCGAGATTGGATATCGTTTATTATCGTTTTATCATTTAAAAACGTTTAAAATTACAATTAATCTTCATATCCTTAGTACCTTTTTTAGAATGTTGCAGTTGAACAGTTTAAGTAATTTAGTTATAGATAAAATGAGCATAAATTGCCTTCTTGCCCGAGTTTGGTATTATTTTGAAATTTCGTTAAACACGTATGGCCTTATAAGCATGATTACATAGCCATCGGCTACGTTGCGTTGCCACTACGTTTAAACTAAACATTACTATTCACTAAACAATTTAAAAATAATACTTGTAAAATGCTTGAGATTGATCAAAATTTCAAACAATTTACATTGTGGAATTTAAATTATACAAGCGCCATTTTTTATACTCAAAGTTTACTGTTTGCTATCCATTTTATCTAGTTAGACTAATATCTTTTTAATAAAGTAGACATTCATTATTCATAAACGATTTTCTTTTTCAATATCACAATAATCACTGTAATTAGATTAAAAAATCTAGACTTGTTTATTTTTTCTTCAAATTCTGAGAAGCGCCATTGCTTATTGAAATCTGCTTAGTTACTTCTAAGAAAATATAAAACATTGCCTCTAATATCGTGATATTAAGTTGAATTTACAAAATTTTTCATCTGCTTTTACCTCGTTGATAGAAAAAGCGGGTTAATTTTTATTCTGCGCTTACACGATTCATAAAGGAAAACAGCCGGGATGAACATCTGGCAAATTAAAATAAAGCCATGAATGAATGGACGTGCAATGTCGTACATAAATATGAAATATAAATTGCATAAAAGTCACAAAAGGCGCACCACAAATTGTGTTTTCAGTACTGTTTCGGAGCGCAGGTGGCGGCTGGTCTTAAGCTGGAACGGACGCCGCCAAATCCGTACACGACTTTAATTTAACTTTGCTTCACTGAATATCGTTCTTGCACTAAAATTTCTAATTTAGTACAGACCTAGTCGTCATGTCACACCCGAATTAGTTTGTGAAGGCTTACTTAGAAAACGCTATCGCGTTGTCTGTATCTGTATTACTGTAGTGTAATTGACAAAGTTTTAATGACAGAATGTTCACAAAATTCGAATAATATACCTCCTTAATTGCTTTTTTGTCCGTTTCGTAGGTTCAATTGTCAGCGCGATACGCGTTACAACTGAGATATCCGTTACAAATGAGATGGACTCATTAAAAACTAAAAAACACTGTCTAACAGAGCATTGAAGGCAGATCTATATGATTTTGCCTCTAAAAAATAGATCAGTGAAACGGATTTATCATCCACCCCATGGCCCGATATGGTATATGAGAATTAACATTTCAATGTTTTTAATACACCACGTGAAAACTACATAATAACAAAATAGTACAGTTCCCATCTTAGCTACAGCACGCAAATGTTCGAGATAAACATTTTGTTCAGCGTCGGGACATTTATATGTACAATAAGAAGGAAATTCCATTAGGGATGATCGCTATTATAGATATTTGGGGAACACAAATGCAATAGTGTAGAATTTGCATAGGTAGAGTTCAGGCGCCACGCCGGTACGATACGGTTTGAATACGTAACTTCAGTACATCGATGCGGTCGTGAAAATAGTGTTTCATAAGCGACATCCCATATTTTTGCTGTGCTTTCGAAATTGAGAATAAGAATGGACGATTTTACGTGTATTGCACGTATTGGATTGGAGTAAGGAAATTCGTAATATAGACGTTGAATGTTTTTAAAAAATAAAGTTTAAAATTATATTCTACAATTTATGTATATGTATTTCTTTGTCATCACAATGAATAGAATTACTATAATCCCTAAACTAACCAAAAACAAAGTAAATATATTACCCCGTTAAACCATTTCGTCATTTTAACGATAAATACAAAACAGGTCAACTGCTAAATAATACTGAACGAACCATTGTAAGTATCGATAATTTGTACTTCACTTACATTGTGATAAATTTAGTTGGAATGGAGTTGAATTTGTTCGCACCAATGAAGCTTTTGTTGAGCGGGCGTCAAGTGCGACGCGATCGGCGCAGGCTTGCACATGCCACGTAAAGAACGGCCAATGCACCGTGAAATTGCCTATTTTCCACGTGAATTTTATTTATTTATTTCATACATCGATGACATTTCCATTCGTTCTATAACAGCTCACCGCGTCGGAAAATCAGCAGTGAAACTGAAAATGCGCATTCACACTAGCTGTCTTTCCCACGAACCGTTCAAAGTCACGTGATGTAACGCTTAATTGAATTACTCTTGAATCTTGAGCATTAATGAACTTGCGCTATGAATTAAAAATGCAAATAGTTGAGTGCGATACGTCTCAAATGCATCCCGTTTTAATTCCGCAAAATTCGCAATGGACGGTATGCCACAGGTATTAGAGTTTGCAATTGCACGGTTTAATTTCAGAGATATATCATTTACCTCACCGAGACCCTTCCCAACTGATTCATTTCCGATGCAGGGTTGAAGCTCTTTGTGGAGTTCGTCGGCTGCGAATTGCTCACGTTTTCAACATTTGATTGGGGCATCAATACCTCTAAAATATTGTTGCATTCGCTATTGTCTTTATAATGTGTTTATATGGTATGTGTATGTAAATGTAGGGGAGGTTGAATCAGATTTCCGCATCAAAAATATTTCATATTCCGGTGAGCATTTAGAGCGTACTAGAGTTCCGTTTGCCGAGAGTTAAGACTGCAAAACAGACGCTGACTGGCATCCCCCTGGCGGGCTCTTCCTCCATCACGTAGCAATCGCGTCTGCAAAATGCAACAATGCATAAGAATTCAATCTTATGTTTGTTTCAAAGATGCATAAAGATGCAATATTAAATTTCGTTGTACTGACATCAAAGAAATTATGATGCAGTTTGAAAAATGTATTCTGTAATTGTTCAACAAGATATAAGTAATTTCGCCATTAGTAATAATTTCATTAAAGATCTTTACTATAAGAACATAAAACCGAAGGGTTTGTTTGAATCACTAATCTTAGGAACTACTGGACCAAACTACTGGAATAGATATACATACATATGTTAGAATAGAGTGAGATAGACCATTAACTGAGGAAGACTATTGGCTATTTAACATTATGCTAATAGAGCGAAGCCAGGCGAAACATCTAGTATCATATAAAATAGGTCAATATCTATAATGCTAGTTACTAAACATTCCAAATCGATTTAAACATTGGAATTAGAAACAAATTTGGCAGAACTATTCTCGCTTGAATATTTCCCATAAAACTATATGAATTGCCGCAGGTGTTGTTCCCGGCTGTAAGGTTGCTGTAAGCCGCACTGAGCTGTATCATCCTGTTCACTAAATGTAGGCCGGTAAGCTTGCCTTATCCCGCAACACTAATGAACTTTTAAAATTATTATTAGACAAACTTCGCTCGCGGCTTTACTTGCAGATTTTTTCCGAGTTAATATCCAACGTCATATTATGATCGAATTACGCAAAAATATAAATTATAATTTATAGCGTACGTGTTATTCTAGTGTATAAGCTATATTGTTACTGTTAGGTTTCATCTAAATGTGTTCAGCATTTTTTTCGTGAAAGAGTAACAATTATAGATACATCGTACTAGGTGTAGGTTAAGTAACGAATGTGGAATCTACGAGAGATTCGATGAGAAGTATAAAGTTATATATATCACTTTATACTTCTCATCTCATCTTAGTAATTTCATAAAAAAGTCGAGAAAAATAGTCATCTTCCTTAGTAGTTAGTTAGACAACGTCTTTTCATAATGCGATGAACGTGTACTGCTCAATTAAACTTCTACAAAAGTGAATTCTTTGGCGCCAGTGGAGCACGTTGCAGACATATTTTTCCGTCCTGTTTTACTGATCGAATTATCAGCCCTTTGTCAATTTTCTTGTATGATTATTTCCAATTTTAAATTGTATGTAAGTACAACATATTACAAAGTTTATAACTCCTCACTAAGCGACGCTGTTATTGAAAAGGATCTTCAACATCAATAATATTCCGTATACCTTAGCATTTTCATAACGTCAAAGTTATCAAGTAGCATTAAAAGATTAAAAGTCGATAGTTCAGTCAAGTTGTATCGAATCGAAACTCGAAACGATCTCTCGAGTCAACTCCGATATATATTTGCAATGCAGGCGGCGCGTCCGTGGCGAACTTCGCCTGGCGAATGCAAAAATTTAAATTAAAAACATAAATCAGGCGTGTATCGAGTAAGTTTCGAGACCGGTATACATTTCAACTGCACGCTTCGAAACATGTACTTGTTGGCTTATCGATTTTTTATTCGAATATCTCTATTTTAATAATCCCAACTTGATATTAAACTCAAACTCAATAAACCTTAATTCAATTTAGCCGTTCGACGAATAAGGTTATTACATTCATTACGATGAAATCATAATAATCTGACATCCGTTTAGGTGAGAATATCTTGTTAAAATAAAAGATACTTAACAGATAATTACGGCGGAGGAATTTTGTTTAAGTATTTTTGAATTAATTGCTCTGAAACATAAGTATAATAATCTTATAATCTTAATTAAGAGAAGTTCACGACGCTCAAATTAGAAATTTTAATCTCTCGAAAATCCGTTCACCGTGAGGTGATTCTGCTTATGAATTTTGAATATTTACACTTTTGCTAGGAAAAATATTCGTGTTCTGCTTTCCTCTGAAATGTATAAATTATATAAGTTGAGTGGTCGTACTCATATTTTAATTTAAAGAGCTTCTCAGCGACTTACAACTTTTATGTTTTTTGTGTTTCAAGTTGTACTTTAGCTGTATGTACTATAGAGTTAACGTAATTTATTATACCTGTTCTAAATTTATGGACTAGGTTAAATATTATAAAATCAGTGGTGTTTCAATAAAATTGTACTATACACAGCAGTAATTAAGTTTGGTTTTTTTATATACTTAGAAAAAAAAGTATGAGGAAATGTAGGGACTAAAGACTTAAACTTTAATAAATCTAAAATTACTTTTAAAAGATTATGAACGCGGTTTATTATTATTAGCCCAACGTTTTGAATACTTTAAAGCGTTTAAAATCCTTTAGAAGTATTTTATTCAATACTAGCTTTCCGCCCGCGGCTTCGCACGCGTGGGCTACTAATTTCTGTATTTTTAGAGGAGCACAACAAAAGTTTAAAAAAATTACGATCGCAGGACCAGTGATATATGCGCGTGTCTATATATTTTTTTTAATAATTTTCTATGGAAATAGGTTTGACCAAAATCTCACAGAGCGCGCGCCTCTTTAAAGATACAGAAAATAAAAGTCCACGCGAGCGAAGCCGCGAGCAGAGAGTAAGTTATTTTTTGAAGGTTTTTGAGGATTCATTGAGTGTTTTAACGTCTTAATGTATAAGTTAAGAGTATAAAAAAGCACGTCCGCAACTCAACCAAAATCTCACAATCACGTGGTATGACATTTTCACGACTTTAGAAGCGTATATCTCAAAAAATATTTATTTTAGCAGAAAACGAATTTAGAAACCTCGATATCATTTTTAAAGACCTTTCCAATGAAACCTCACACAATGATGTATTCGCGAAGTTATTTTTTTACCCTCCGTTTACATGTATGGAGAGCCACCCCAAAAATATATTTTTTTGAAATAAAATGTAGCCTATAAGTTGCACCTAATATTGATCTATCAGCATGTGAAATGTTATAAAAATCTGCCCAGTGGTTAATACGTGATTGACGCACATATAAACAGATAAACAGATAAACAGACAAACAGACAAACAGAAAAAAAAAATTTAACCATGGTTTTGGTATCTATAGAACATACATATTGCATACCAATTACTCTTTTTGAAAAATATTCAATGTACAGAAATGGTTCGGTTACTGTTTTATTATATGTATAGATATATAAAGGAACTAACAACAAAACCGAAAATTATAAAAAAAATTTAATCCAGGACCAACTTGGTAAAAAAAAAACTTGTTAACATGGTGTAAAATGATTATGTGACATTTTGTAATAACCAATAACGATACAAATTGCATAAATGAAATATGAACTTGCAATTAAAAACGAACATTGATCAAGCGAGAATTAAAAAAGGATTGGTTATAAATTAAAACGCGTTGACGTTGACAGGAAAGTATTGGCGTAGGTTTGTATGTTCAGTGATAGGTTTCTATAGTCAAGAACCCCTTTTTTATAATGAGATATTATTTTGTTATATAATATTAATATTTCCAAAATTATTCCAAAATTAAACAATGAATTTGAGCACATGACATACGCAATTGGTCATCGTATACTCCTAGTATATATAATCCTAATATTAATAGGATTGCGATTTGCTGATCTATCATACTAGAACACTATCCAGTAGATCAAGAACTAAACAATAACTAAAAACACAAAAAAATAATTCAAAAATATAATATAAAACGTTGTATACTTCTCTACTATTTAGCTTTTATGATGTATCTAAGGTTTCAGTGAAATATTCTGACTACGGGAGTGATATACTCCTATATAATATATGACTAATATAACTATACGTACATACTGGAATAAGATACATATTATAATAGTCTGTATGATTCTGGGTTTGACCGTATTTTATACTTTCTTGTATATGAAACATAGTCACAAATACGCCTGAATTTATAATGCCAAAAATGTAGTGACAAATGTAAATAATTTAACTGTACAGACTTAATTAGTGTCGGTTTGATTGCAGCAGTTCACGGCGTCAGCTGGGAGGAATGGTGGACCTACGACGGCATCTCAGGTGAGCCAAATCCAAATTATAACTATTCCAATATTGCACTGCTTTTGTATTCCATTTGTTATCTGTATTCTGCATAAATCTGCACTATGAATATTCATAATCTGTGACGTAGTTTTATAGTATTCGGTAATTTATTTCTATATTTGTATCGCTGAACTTTATCGTTTTCAAATTTGAAAAATATAGATTTAAAATTTGAAAACGATCAAACGATTTGATTTGACACAGTATTTTTAAAACCATGACATAAATGATAAATTCTAAATTAAAAAAAAACGGTAAACGTTATGATATTGTATAAATTATGGGCATTATTCACAATTCTCGGGCATTATAAATAATGAAGAGCTATATCGGACCAAGCGATAATTGTTATCTAAACTTCTTTATTTGTCTCAATGTCTAATCATTATTAATAGCCCTAAATTAACATTGTGTACAAAATAGCATTTGATAATAGAGGTATATTGGACGGGGTTTGGATTTGCTAAATAATGACTTTCTTTGATCATGTAAATTTAAGTTTTTTAATCATGCATGCATCTTACAAACGTCTAACCACAATGCATGTTTTTAACGAAACCGCTCATAAAGAAAACTTAGAATTAAAAAAATTAAAAACAAATAGGAATTACGGCCACAGTTATATAAAACATTGGGCGAATTCAACATTTTTCAAGAAACTACAAAATCCTCAATATAGATTATTAGCTCAGCTATCATAACATCCTAACAGATGGTTCACTCATTACGACGCAAGTAAAAATTAATTTGACATAGAACTAAAAAACTGGCACCAGCCAGGTTTGCAGTTTGCATCTATGTCTGGGGTTATAATAAAAGAGGTATGCGACAAGTTTTCAGTTTGTCTCAAATGTCTAGCCAAAAATTGATCCTAGCTCTCGGAATAATACGCATATAGATGTGAACTGCAAATCTTCGTGACATAGAACGAAGTCAACCTTAATTAAATGTATTGTTTTAATTAAATGTATTCAGTTTTTAATGTGTGGTTAAACACTGGTATTCTTATACAATACTGAAAGCCTATAAAGAGATTGTCTTAATAATCCAGTCTAAAACAAGAGGGATTGTGCCATATTTTCTAATCAGTGTATAGTTATATAATTTTGCCTAATATAATACTAGGTAAACCTATTTGCCTATATGTCAAAGGCATGTAGATGTCAACTGCAAATTGTCGTGACAGAGAATGAAGTGAAACCTCAATCCATTGACCTACCGCAAACGCACCACAAATATAACGTTTCCCGTATCAATTTTTCGGTCCCGATAACATTTTTGCCAGTTTACGTGACATGGAATTTATACGGCCAATTTATCTTGCATTCATATTGCGTTACTCGCGAAATTGTGAGGTGTGTTATCATATCATTCCGTTACAGAAATTTCAGTCTTCCTCCAATTTTATGATATGCACATTATATTTCTGTAATAAAATTTTGATTTATGCGTTCCGCGACGAACTTTACAATGTGTTCCGTTGCTCACAATATGGACGGCGATATTTAAATAAACCGGTAAAATACGTTTAGATACATTAAGGCACTATACCAAAATATCGATTTATTAGACTGATTCTGAAAACGTTTTTGAAAATAATGGATACGAGGTTAAATTGACAATAAATATAAACACAGCTTTATATGTTTATTTCGGTAACGTTACCTAATCAAGTACAGTAGACATTCGTTAAAAATGTATTGAAGTAGCATTTTCGATACATCCAGTACTAGTAAAGTGATGTTGCGTGAGACCCTCACCCTCCGATCTCTTGTAATATTCAAGCCCATTACTAATCACGCTAACTACCTATACTTCGATCTCGTTTCTTTTACTTTTATTACTTTTTTTCAAAACTTTTATAAAGTTACGTAACATTATGTTACTCGAGCAATTCCCATAAGCGTACTTGCTTATTATGTTTTATAAAAGTCCAAAATCTATGTCTGAAAATCCGCTCATATTCCAGTCATAACTGTAAGAGCCGATAAAAGCTTAGAAACGGCACTTGCGGAGTACAATTCGAATAGCGCAATTAGAAGCCTGCGGCTGACGTAATTGCACTTTTTATCCACAACAAGCTCCATATGAACCGTGTGCCAAAAAGTATATACAATAAAGGAAAGTTCACTTAACGCATAGCGATAAAGTAGGCGTGACCGCAACCGCTGCGCCGGCTTACTCATGCAATTTTCAAGGTCATAAATAATAAAACCGTGAACGCGATCCAAAGCACTTTGGCCACTTTTCCGCTGTTTTCTCCCATATTGAAATACCTCGTAGACGTGAGCGGTTTCTGGATGGCGCTACTTACACTTTTTACGGCGCGAAATTTAATTTTACAATCCAATTTAACTTAGTGTATCCTTTTATTATTTCTTTCAACGAGGGATAGCTTAGAAAACCATAAAAATGGAATTGGAGCGAAATATGGGTCAAATAAAACTCAAAGATAGAATGAGTTTGTTCTCATAATTAAAACCCATACCAACGTACAGAAGAGGTTCATCAAACCGTTCGTAAAATATACTTAAAAATTGTTCTCAATTCTTAGGTGGGTAGGTTTTTTAATGCGTACAATGCAGTACACTCAGTTCCTATTGTTATTAGAACAAAAAAGTCCTATTAATTATTGCGATCTATCAAGTTAAATGCATATAAAAAATAGGACGCACATCTTTGTTCCTCCACTCTCATTAACGAAGAACATATTCTCTATGTTATATCACGTTCATACGATATCCATTGCAGCGCGTGTAAAATAATTCCATTTTTTCTCAATAAGAATCATAATTAAGCGAACATCGCGCTTGTATGTGGACAATAATAATGAACACGTGCGCATTCATAAAATATTATTTCATGCACATTTCATACATTCCATGTCATTTCACGTGAAATTTCAACAAATAATTCGAAAATGCCGGTGGATATTTTGTGACGTAATCGGAACAATGAACATTCTGTTGGTAGGATGTGAATTTATAATGTCCTAATCAAAAATCCATCTAATGGGTTAATTTAAAGGAATATTTAAAGCTAGATTAAATTAAATTGTGTGCGTTATGTAATTGCTAATATTGTATTGGCATGGCTTGGAGATGATAACCTAATAAATAGGTAATTAGGGAATGGCATGTTATAACGTGATTTGAACGATACATAATAGCGCATACGGGACAGATTACACAATGTATTTGGGATGTAGACTGTGATGTGTTATAGTTAGGTTAATATCCATACTTGATGCGTTTAGTTGAAAGTGACAGTAAAATACAAAACATAAAGTGGGTTATATCTTTAAATGAATCGAGCTGAATTATTCAGATTATCCATTTTACTTAAATTTGTAAAATATATCTACTATAGTGATTGAAAATAAATATGTACAATAAGATAATGTAATTTTGTTGGTTTGATGTCGTGAGGTATGAAGTTAGGAAGAATACGAAAATTTAAAAGCGCATCTAAATGAAGTCTAGTCGAATAAATAAATGCTCAAGTTTGACTCCCAAACCCATTCAGGCGTAACCAACAGTCAGAGCAAGACTTCGATGATGTTCATCCTTTTGAACAGTATTTTATAAGATGTTACATTTCGTTAACTAAATAGGAATTAACTTTTTAAAAGATCGAAACGCGATGTACGACTTATTTCAACTAGTGGTTTCAAATTAATTATTTATTTATTTCTATTTATAGTGAAATTAGAAGGAGTAGTCTCTTTCAATATCTTTTTTTTTTAATATTCAGCGAGTTTATTTAGTCGTATAAATATTTTTATTATATTCGCATTAAAATAGAAAAAAATCTCAACGACACTTTACTAATGGTAAATATTTAAATATTTACATGTTAAATACTTAAATAATTACCATATAATTATTTAATTATATAATTATTTAAATAATTACCTTTTTCCCATAATCCAAAATAAGAATATATGAACTAGTAGATTTTTTTAAATATAAATATAATTCTTAATAACTGTAATTGACAATCCGATTGGCGCAGTGGATGTGGCAATGGTCTATGGCGCCGAAGAAAATAGGTTCGATGCCCACGAGT
>LQNK01000840.1:349716-364667 GCA_001586405.1 Phoebis sennae
GGACCGTGACGTGGATCATCATCAATAAACCCATCTATATCACTAAGCAACAGGTGAGATTCAACTGTTTATTGATGAGTACAGTTAACCCGGTATCTACATGACGTACGACGGCTTCACCACCGCGCACTCCTGCTACGGGACCGTGACATGGATCATCGTCAATAAACCCATCTATATCACTAAGCAACAGATGAGATTCAACTGTTTTTGATGATTACAATTAACCTGGTATCACCATGTCCAACACCTGTTTCACAACCGCGCTCACCTTCTATCAGACCGTGACGTGGATCATCTTATACATGTCCAATGACAAGTCCATATATATCACTAAGCAACGGGTGATGATCATCTATTATTGGAGAATAGTTAACTGATTATCCGTGTGCACACTCATTGATACGGAATACTATAAGATATACGGTGGCTCCACCATCGCGCCCGCCTGCTACGAAACAGTGACTTGGATCCATTTATATCACTAAATAACGATTAAGGCCCAGACTGATTATTTACAAATACAATTTATTGATTATCCTTGGGTAGCTTGCTTAAGTGAAAGATAAAAATAATTAGGTATACCATAAAATACACAAAAAGAAAATTGAAAAACAAAAACATAATATTTTACATTTAATAATAACAGAATATAGGAGACAACTAATAAAATGAAATAACCGCCAATAGATAACTAGCCAAGAGTACTAATTTCCTAGTTTATTATATTGCGATTCAGCGTGGCGCACTAAAAGTTGCATCATTCAGTAATAAAATATTCCAAACATGCGGCACAGGCTGCAGCCCTTAACACACATAACTGCAATACCTGAAATTTTCAGTCCCACTGCCGCAAACGAGGTGCCACTTGTGAATCAAACTCAAAACCTTTTCAATGTTCACATTTGCATATGAGCACCCACCGCAACGGTAATATACATAAACAAGAACTCACTAGTTAATTTAAAATTAAGAATAGCAAAATAACGTGTGTATTGCTCATATAAATTACTTGCTACTATAAAATTACGGATTTCCCGTGAGTTTCATTCGAAATAATTTTGAATTAATGTTTATTTTGTTTTGTAAGTACTTTTTTAAATTGGATAGGTACACAGGATTGAAAAAGTGTGCAATTTGAATTAAAACTCAATGTTTCAGCTTGCTCTGAAATACTTTGGTTTACTATGTGGCGCTTAACTTTCATGATATTTATTTATTTATTTCTAATTATCACATGCCATTAAAGGTTATTTACCCAATGCGACAGTAACTTAAAATTATAGTGCGGTCTTGTACAGCTATCGTATAATGGTAATGCTTTACGAATATGTTTTTTTGGTTGTTGTTTAAAATATTCCCAACACTTTAATATCAAACAATAACAATCACAACACACAATTTCAAAGAAATATAACTCGATAGAAAATAAATAATTTTTTTTTGGCACAATTACCAAAATAATTTTATTTATTTGGTTACATCTTTGTACTTAATAAGTTGATAAAAAATTTTTCCTTCTTTTATATGCATCAGAATTAAGTTTATTTAACTACCTAACTACTTACGTAAAGGTAAAATATTCAGAACTATATAGTGGCAGTCATTACAGTACTGTTCTCTAGAAAATACTTAAATGTGTTTTTTCTACATAAAATATTCCATGAAGTTAAGTATTATGAAGCAGTTTTGAGTAGACGGAAAGTTGTTGCTTCGAGGAGTTTTCAAAGTTTCCAAACTGTAACTCCGGTATAAAAATTTGATTCCTTACAAGTATATTATAATCGGTAATTATGTTCAATTGAAGATTTTCTACAGATTTCTATATACTAGTGACATTTCACATATTCTTTATTTCTCATTTAGGTTGTTATTAGTTAAATTTATATTTATAACATTTAATTTCCTCAAATTCCATTTTTTACTTTTCACTAACATCGATCTTGTAAAAATTGGAAATAGTCTTTAAAAGATCCGAAGACATCAAATAATTCATACCAATAATAAAAATAATAAGCATATCAGAATGTTCCACAATCAAATAAACATATAACAACCTCTAGACACGAGACTATTTTAATTTTCTGTGAACCGACCTAGATACTTAAATTAGTTCATATGCATGCATAAATTTGTAGGTCAATATGACAGTAGTAAGTGCACAGAAAGGAGCCGTGGCTCGCACCCTTGCGGCCGCTTCCAGACTCCCCTGTGAATTGAGCTGTGGCTAGCGTAATAACATTTTCATTTGAGTTCACGCTACAATAAACAACTCACGTCCCTCGCCTTCAGACAAAGACTCCGCCGTGAATTATGTACGTGTTAAAAGTAAACTGAAAGTGCCGCGTTGTATGGCCGTTATTATAAATCATTGTTTATGTTTTCCGTTTGTGTTGGTGGAAAATTAAGTGCCTGCAGAAACTGCTTGCAATCTCGAAGTTGAACACCCTCGGGTTAAGGATCACTCTGAAAATTTCGTAGCTAGCCATTTTCGATTCCATGTAAACAGCGCATTGAATCTGTGGCGGTGAAATTGGAATTATTATCGAAAGTTTTATGTAGCGAGTTCGCGCGAAATAATGTTACAAAGTTGAATATCGTGAAAATGAGCCTTAACTCCAAATAGAATTTGGAGCGGGCCGTGAGCGAAGTAACGATTTTACTCATTTACGGCAATCTGAAAGTTGTTGGCTTTTAGGTGGTGTCTATAATCACAATCAAACGGTGTAATACGGCGTGAATGGCGATGGGTCTGAGATAGGGCGGATCGCGTGCCCAGGTCCCGTTAATCTCGCCGTCTATACCAACACTCTACTAAAACATAAATGGAAGAATTTTCAATTTACCGCAAATCGGTATTCCTGTTCGAAACAAATTTTGTTAACATTGAAAGACGAGAATTATTAAAGTTGAGAGATATAGATTAGCGTTACTTTATTTATCCAAATTATCTTGTTTTGGATGTTTTCAGTTGGAGAATTAATTATCATATAAATTCCTAATAAAATTACTTTACCTAAGTATATTATATTAAGATTCTGAATAATTAATTATTTTTCTTTTGTCTGTACCGTATATATTTATTTTATAGTATTTGTATTTTATGTTCATAGTTTCATATTTATTTAAAACTCATTATTTTACACTTTAACCTGCTTCCTACAATATTATCTCCTATTCTAGTGGGTTGTTGGGAATATATATTTTTTAAGCATTATAAAACTTTAAAGCATTCTGCACAATTGCCTATTAATTGTTACTGTAATTCATATAAGCTTGTTCTATACAGCTGCATGCGTTAAGGCGCCTGATGCAAGGGGACGCCCGGCACCCGAAGGCCCCGCTGGGAAACAACTTCCGACCCCCGCAGCCCTTGCACCACCGCGCCGTCAGGACTAACATCGACTTCGACTTGAGCAAGGTAAATATTTAAAACGGCTCAAATCCCACTTATATAGGTGGTGTAAAGAGTGAATAGTAAAAAACAGCAAATAGAGAACGGACAGTAGTTTTTTCTTAATTTGCCACTCGGGTGATTAAATTCATTTTATACGCCACGTTAGGTTAAATTCAAGGACAACGATAAGTAAAGAATGAAATTTGAATTAAATGTTTCTTTCGCCTAAAATCATATTTGGTAGTGCACGTATCGAGGGACATAATTCGAAAAACAGATCGAAACGGTTCCAAACATTGTAGTCTAGCCACCAAAAATGTAATAAGGGTTCAAAAATGTCGAATAGTTCTAAAACCGGACTTTTACTGAACTTCCATCTGCAGGTACCATATTATCCACTCATTACGTCACACCCTGAATAAGTTTTGCATCCGTTGCGTTTCAATGATAACTCATACTAAGATATTTTACTGTACAAATCTCTACATAAGGACGAAAAACAAATAAATATAAAAAATATGACAAGCCATTTTAATCTATATCGAACAGACATCGACTTATAAGCACTGTTTTAATTTTTTACATTATTAAAATGCGTTTTATTGTTTCAGTATCCTGGTAAAACTTGTCCAAGTATGCATAGAAATATGCATTACAAGGGTATGTATTTATTTAACATTATTATTTTTAGTGTTCCAAAAAATACTTATCGTAATAATCACTTTTATATTTTGTTTTAGCAAAAACGTGGACGCAGTATTGAAGTCATAACATCCGGTAGGCATTTGTATTTAAAATAAGTATTTAAATTTTGTAGAAGAATTATATTCTGTAAACCTCCTACGAGCATAAGCCTTTGTATATACTTTTGTACAGTCTCACTGAAGTATTCTGCTTATGATAGAATTGTATCTATAATAAATTGTATTATAGACGTATTAAATAGAAATATAAAATAATTGTAAGGGCGCTGAAATTCAATTATAACTTAATATTATGTAGTCGTATTAGGATATATACATAGAGCAAATATAATAAATATTCCATTAGAATTATATTGAATAGAATGATGTAACGGCCTCTTAATGTAAGATCCATATTTTCGGATAGATTATTCAGATTGCGCGAGTTAAGTAAATAAATAGTTCAAATATACGTATCTTGCAATATATAAACGGTTTTGTATCCTTTAAGCGAGTAGGGAAATAAAATAGGAAATCTTTAACAACCAACTTTGTATTGATAATAAAATACCTATTTTAAACAATGTATCGTTTCGCTCTTGTTAAATACTCGTAAAATTTAAGAATTTTATAATTTAATTATCAGTTTTAGAGCAAATTAAAATGAATTTAGAAAATCATATCATCTTATTAACGTATTTATGTAAATGAAAATGTATTTGTTTATAGAGCCACGCTGTAAGGTATCTACAGCTTTAATGAAATTTTATTTATGTCATTTATAAGATATTGTTAATATATTAAAATATTCCGGCTTCTAAAGGTCTGATATTGTGTGAGTTTTATTTGATTGTATGATAACTCCTTTCCTTATATTCTTTGAATACAAATCGTGCTAAGAAGTGAGCGTTGGAAGAATTATTAGTCCGAAAGCGACGGTTCCATGGAACGACCTTTTACCAGATCACAAAGTCAGCGATCAGGAGCTTAAAGTATACACCTCTACGTTTTTTCGTGGCAATGGAGCGGAACAGTCTGTTTTACTGTTCCTCCACTTCTGTGTTTGAATAAAAAGCTCATTTGAATTCTATGAGAATCGAAATTGCTCCCCTTTTCGCTGTAGTAACTTAATTTAATCGAGTTCTATCATGTCTTTTAGATTAGACGCTTGGATATTAGAGTTTAACGTAAGTATATATTTTATAGTGAAGGTAAAGAAAATTTAAAAAACAGTATTTTAATAAAATAAAATCAATGGAAAACAAAGATTCATATCAAATTATTCTATTTAGTTCACAATTATTTTTGTAAGTTGACAAATATATTCTCTTGAAATTAAAAGATAAAAAAATTACAATTAATCAAAATTTTACTGTCTGCAGTCTGCACACACACTGACAATATTCATTAATCTATACATATAATAAAACAGTAACCGAACCATTTCTGTACATTGAATATTTTTCAAAAAGAGTAATTGATATGCAATATGTATGTTCTATAGATACCAAAACCATGGTTAAAAAAAAATTTTTCTGTTTGTCTGTTTGTCTGTTTGTCTGTTTGTCTGTTTGTCTGTTTGTCTGTTTATCTGTTTGTATGTGCGTCAATCACGTATTAACCACTGGGCAGATTTTAATAAAATTTCACATGCTGATAGACCAATATTAGGTGCAACTTATAGGCTACATTTTATTTAAAAAAATATATTTTTGGGGTGGCTCTCCATACATGTAAACGGAGAGTAAAAAAATAAATTCGCGAATACAACATTGAGTGAGGTTTCATTAGAAAGGTCTTTAAAAATGATATCGAGGTTTCTAAATGCGTTTTCTGCTAAAATAAATATTTTTTGAGATATATGCTTCTAAAGTCGTGAAAATGTCATACCACGTGATAATGTGAGATTTTTGTTAAGTTGCGGACATGCCTTTTTATACTCTTAATGTATAGATTAAGACGTTAAAACACTCAATGAATCCTCAATAACTTTAAAGAGATAACTAACTCTCTGCCCGCGGCTTTACTCGCGTGGGCTTTGATTTTCTGTATTTTTAAAGAAGCGCGCGCTCTGTGAGATTTTGGTCACACCTATTTCCATAGAAAATTATAAGAAACTAATATAGACATGTGCATATATCACTGGCCTTGCGATCGTAATTTTTTTTACTTTTGTTGTACTCCTCTAAAATTACAGAAATTAGTAGCCCACGCGTGCGAAGCCGCGGGCGGAAAGCTAGTTATCAAATAAATCCAACTGATTTTATTTGGCTATTGGCGAAAAAACATTTATGTACACGAACACCAAATATGGAACTTAATACGGACCAAAATTTCAAAGTAAAGGTAAGAACCTATTAAGCTCATATAATTACACGTACATAGATTACAAAAAAATCTACATTTACAAAACTAGGATACAGGAAACACAATGAGACTCTAACTTGTTTATAATAAAAACTAACGTAATAAACTTCTAATTAAGATCTATAAATCGCTCGATTTTCCGCGCCGGAACCCGGCAGAGCCTGCGTTATTGGAAAAGTTTCCGTTCGATCTACCTTAATAGACTTACACAAATTGAGTTCATTAAAAATTATTTTATCTAGCCGTTTATTATGTTTCAAAGTTGTTGCAGAGCGGATGGAGCTAATCGACGCTTTCGATGCAAAAATGAATTTTAATTTATTACTTATAAAAATAATATAATATAGATTTATTGAGACTTTTTTGACAAAAACGAAAAAAGAACTCAAATATTACAAATGAATTCACCTATGAATACGACGAGCGGTGTTTACAAAGTCAAAACACTTGTGAAGTAGCGCGTCTTGAATGCTTACTCGAAGACGAGTCTGAGATCTACTTGAGTGTCAAATTTATTTGCCTTATATTCCAGTGTCAGAGATTTTGTATGTTTGTGTTCCTGCTATAAATAATTATAATAAAATTTTGTCATGATTATGTTATGACGCTAATGGTACAATGCAATTTACCTATAAATACGATAAGATTCAAAACATTTACTTGTGAAGTATGTTAAGACACTCGAAGAAAAGAAGAAAAGAGGTGACGACACATGTATTCTAACCCGTCGCCACTCGGGTGAATTTATATATATTGAATTTATATTCATAAAAAAGCTAAAGATTTATTGATTCTATTAAACACACTGATCAAAAACGGTAATTATAAATCATCACGCAAATATTACAAAGCAGTTTACACATGAATACGATGAGCTTTGATTATGTAGGTTTTAAGCTGTGTGATTTTACGTCATTATATCGCTACAATTTAATATTTTTTTACAAAAACGGAAATAAGGAACCATGACTCAAATATTATGTTTACAAAGTCAGCTAAACACTTGTGAAGAGGCGCGCCTTGAGTGCTCACTCGAAGACGAGTGTGAGATCTACTTGAGAGTCGAGTTTATTTGCCTCATATTCATGTAGTGACAGAGATTTAGCCCCAATGTTTGCTATGTTGCAGTTAAAAATATTGAGGTATATTTTTTTCTAAATTAATAATATTATTATTAATATAATTGATATGTTGTTTGTTTCTTTGAATTGAATAGGCTTCAAAAGTACTGAATCGATTTGAAAAATTATTTTACCATCTTACGTTTCCCTTGATGAACATAGGCTCTATAACATTTTCCCAGGAGATCGAAGGTACGCGGAACAATTAGTTGTTATTAAATATATTTTCTAATTAGACTTAATTTAATTTTACTTTTAAAAACTCACGCCGTAAGCAACTTTGAACAGGCAGGAATTTTTTTTGTTTAACCTAATATGTTCTAGTGTTTGTTTGTTTGTTTTCAAATATTGTGTACAAGTTGATACTGAAAATTAATTAATATAACAGATAGTAAATCTAACAGATATTTCAACTTTTATTAATCATAATAATAATAGGATAAATAACAGTCATTCTTCATCTTAACATACAGAGCAATTTGAAATTTCACAGTAACATAATAACAAACAGTTGCATTATGTGATTATAATATTATATTATTATATTTTTTTAGTTTTCATACCAACTTTAATAGCCCATAAGTTTGTCCTGAACTGTAATATCTGTAAAATTCATGTGAAAACATCGGGACCCATATGAGAATACAGATTCCATCATATAGTACTTGTGGTATATCATATTGAAAAAAAAATTATATATTATAATCCTCTGAGGGAAAATAATGATTGCATTTTAATATTATTGTTCAAGTTAACAGGAAAGCGTGGGCTTAATGCTTTTCAAAAGCTCACTGTTCAGGTACATTATAATACTTAACCTATATAAATAAATGGAAAAATATTACTAGAAAATTAAAACCAATCAAACCTTAAAATGTTCTTTCTGGAATCTTCTATAACTGTTGATTAGGTCAAGGTAACATCTGCCTTCTCTGTCACAAATATATGTATCGTTATTATCTAATCACGACGAATTAAGCTAGGGTTCCACCGTCAATCAGGCATCACGAGACACTAGATCACCTGAGTAGGTCTGTCGCGTCCTGTACTGAGCATTCTCAGCACAGGCCACATCATACTACCGTCCCATGGGATCGTGAGTATGGAGGAATAGGGAGTGCACCTGTTCTTGCGTTGTGCACTATAATAACTCCCGTGCAATTAGCTGATCTTTCTGCAGTGCAAATATAATAACAATGGTGATTTTTCTATGTAGTTAAAAACGTATTATCCTTATTCTTACCCATTATAAATGCGAAAGTAACTCTGTCTGTATGTCTGTATCTTCTTCACACCTAAATCATTGAGCCGATTTGGATGAAATTTTGTACAAAGATTGTTTGAAACCCGAAAAATGACGTAGGATAGTTATCCCGGAAATCCCAAGGGATTAGGGGATAGGAAGGAAGGGGAACCAGAATACGCGCGTGAAACCACGGGGCACAGCTAGTTTTAAAAATAAATTTATTATTCTTATGAGTTACATTACGTTAAATTACCTGATGATTATAAAATAAAGCGTTGAAAAATTATAATTTCAAAATGAAATACTTTATGTAAAATAAATACATGTACATATAACATGTATACGCACTACGTGCAAACTTTGCAAACTATGGCAAACATTTTCTTTTATCCATACACAAGAACAGATCACTTCGTGAATGAACAATTTCGCCGGTAATATTTCACATGAATAACAAAAAGAGGTCTGACGTTGGCACCAAGAGTTGCTAACTTAAAAAATATTCCGTGCGAACAGAATCGACTTTTACCTAACTCTTTATTTGTGCGGGTGATCCCTCAGGGAAGAAGTTAAAAACAGCTTTCACCGGCCGACGCGTTTGAATAAGTTTCGCTAAAGTTTTATTGAAGTTGTAACTTTGGACCCGTTTGATATATGTACTTCGGCCATCTGTAGCAGGCCCGTCGTGGCCGAAGTTAGTGCACTCGTAAATTATTCAGCCCCTCTTACATGTATACTTGTCGTATACAACTGGGGTTCGTGTAACGATCTGATTTTTGGAACTCAATTTAAGCCATTTCTATACGTTGATATATTTTAGTCATTATTATTCTATGCGCGTAACTCAAAATAAAGATAAGAACTGAAATACTCGCGGGCAGATGCTCAAAAAATAGTAAATCATTATTTTCTATTTTTTTTTATTCTTCAATTCAGGTATCTGGCAATTATCTCCTTGTTTCGTACCAAATATAAATAAATAAAATAAATAAATATCTAGTCCCAAATAAACAAAGCTTGTTATATAAAAACTAGACAACTAATACACACATCTGACATACTTTTCTTCTAAATACAAACATACTATAGATATATTAACACCCAGACAGTAGATAATTAAAAGTTCATCACATTATAATTTTCTACTCGTGGGGATCTAACCTACACATTCTAGTGCAATTCTTACTAATTTATCCACTGCGCCATTCGTGTCGTCAAAAAGTACAACACTATTTAATACAAACAACATTATAATAGTAAACAAAACTTAAATAAACGAGGAAAACGTTAACAAAATTTCCTGATTACCTCTCCATACAACGGTCAATTCGATACGGATACCAATTGGACTATTGGAGTTGCACTATCATCCTCAACGTACAGAAAAGTGCATTTCACAAAGGCTAATAGCATTGCATTCAAGATTCACGCTACGATATCGATAGTGCAAAGCTTCGAGATGCTTCCAGCGTGGGAACCGGCACACGTGGAGTTTATCCCGGATATATTAACACGACGCTACATAATTTTATCCAGTCGTGCCCATAAATATCAACTGTAACCACGCTTTTGTTACAATGTACCTACGTTTACGGTAGAACAAGTTTAACAGTTTAGATGATCGTGGCTATTATTTTTTTTATCTTGAAACTAAGTTTTAAAAAATATTCCAAAATCTGTAATATTACTTTAGTTAAAAATAATTAATATTGCGTGATTTTTTTAGTACTGGAATTTATTCATACTTACGTATATAGGCAAAGTAATATACGATATTTTTTTAAATAATTCCAAAACTGAATATAAGTATGACATTTTGTTAATCAAATGAAATCATAGCAGGGTTATCATTGGTGAACCAAACCATCCAAGTTATCATCGAGTGTTCATAAATATAAAATAATTACGACAAATTCCGGTACTCTCGCTCTAAATTAGTACTTTAAAACTATATCTGAATAAGATAAAAATAGCTTCAGTTTTCGTATATTTGAGTTGTAATTCAAGGCTACAATGGAATGTAATTAAAAGATAATTAAGGGATGGTGTCCATTCTAATCTCATGTAAAGCAAGGGCACCGAGTGCGCGTTCCCACGCCGCGCCACAAACATGAGACGTTTATTAAGCTCTTTCAGTTTTTGTACCTGCTGAGAGATTTATTACTTTTAATTACACGTCATTGTGTGCCAGTGTTTTTCCTTGTGTTTAAATATGCAGCTTCACACGATATGAAAATTTGAGGAAAGATTTAGGGAGAGTTTTGAGGTTTACTTATTATAAGTTTAGACGACTAAATCGTTCAAACTATTTTTATATATACTCTTTATTCCACTATACAAATACAAGAAATACCAAGTTATACATAAAAAGAAGAAGTATCGCACAAAGGGCGGCCTTATCACTTCACTTTTATTGTAAACCAAAAGGGCTAAAAGCTAAAAATTTTCACACTTCACATTATTTATATCCGAGAAAAATTTAATTTTTATAAAGTACCGAGTAATATGTCAAATAGGTCGTTTATTGGACTGCTTTATACAAATATAAATCATTAAGATTTTTATTTTAATACATCTTTTTTTTTTTAATTTCAGTTCACTAAGGTCATAAATTTTTGCTATAACTACGGATACCTCTGAAAAGTTTTGGCCAAGTTCTCTTAAGTTATTATCTATTAGAAAGTTAAACATTGTATGGAAGGTGTATATTTTAAAAACTACATGAATAGTTCATGTTCATGTACGCAATTAACGGTTTTAAAATTCAAAACACCCACCCATATATCCACTCAAAATAGAGCATTCATAGTATCTATGATAGTGCCAAAAATATACACATTATTATAGTACGTGCGTTGTTTAGCAAATCGCAGCCCGATCGGTATTCATCTCGACATGGAGGCTTCATTAAAATTCGACGAACAATAAACGCCGGGCCTCTGGGACCAACAGTTTCAACCGCGTTTCAATCTGTTACTCGTTATTTCACTTATTAATTGCCATTACTGGAGCCGAATTATAATATATTATTCATGTGATTGGCGGGTTCAATGATTTTATTTTTTATTCAAGTTTTGAGTTAAATTTTTAATTTCGATATAGAAAGTGAGTGGTATACGCCCTTGTAACAATTTAATTAACATTTGCACCGTTAAGTCCATACTAATAGAGTGTGTTTTAAAAAAGAAGGAAAAGAAGTATTAAATCCATATTACTTTTTAAAATGTTTTAATTTACAACACGTATTATTAACCAAAGAAAATTTCAGAAACTTATAGAAATAATTAAAAAAATAACTAAAAGCTGGCAATAAGCATTATATAATGAAGACAAATTATCAAATTTTATTCCAGTATGCAAATAACAACCATAGAGGAAATATAAATTTACAAAAGAGCTTAAATAATATTATGCGGAACATCACACAGGCTGGTAATCTCGAGATAAATTTTAACTTGCAAACCGTTTAAAATATTTATTACTTTGGCTTAGACTTGCACCTTTTTTACTGCTATACAATAAAATTTCAAATGCATAATTTAATTTAAAAACACTACCTACCAGTACGTTGACTTCTACAATATTGTAAAGTTATTGAATCTTCGTAACACGATGAATATTTCTTATTAAAAAATAAAAGTTCATTTAATGTTTACAATCATCTCTAACCACAACGCGTTATTGTAAAAATTAATTAAATTATTGGGTAGCAAAATCACTGGCCAATAAATTAAATTACTAAAGGTTTCAAGGATTAATTTTATAATTAAATGCGTACACAACACTTTACAGCTTAGTGTGACGCCCAGACCCTGTTTCTGATATTTAAATTTTCATATCAAGACTCGCATTACCATGCCATACGTAAGCCACGGAAAATCAATAATATGATAAAACTTTGAAATAACTTAATAGAAAAGAAAGTCTATTTAATATAAAATGTACTCAAAAGTGGAGAAGATATATGCAAGTGACAAGGTAACGTATACGAAATGCCATAGGTTTGATAGCAGCAAAATTATGCAAGAAATTTGGGTCGTGCACTAAAAGTATGGAACGAAATAATAATGTTACTCATGTCGACTTAAACGTGACGGCTGCTCGAACGCATTGGGCAAGATATTCTCCTGAGCTCAGACGGGCCATTCAAAAGGCGCTCTGAAAGGATACGGGCCGTAAAATAGGATTTCATGCATGCGTTGCTTTGTGTGAACAAATATGTACGGTTGACATCGCGCGACCTTTGCCAATAGTTCCCAGCTGAAAAATCATTTCCTGTGCCTTTTTTTTCAAATTGCACCTGATTTTTTCACCTCGTTAATCCGATTCATTAAAATGTAGATTTACCTTACCTTTTTATATTATGCAGATGTACCTACGGCGCGCGTACTTTTATGTTTGAATATTATTTTTATTTTAATGCATTCTTCGGGCCTGTGATAGGTATATTTTTTAAATAAAGCAACATATGTTTGAATGGCTTCATAAACACAATCAAAGTTAATCTTAATACACAATAGAAAATATTATCCGAATAACCTCACCTAAATTACTTTACTCTTCAGATAATTAAAACTTAACATCGCATACATAACAGTTGTTCAACAGAATCTATAAAATTGCTCAGGTGTAGCGTTCAGTGAATATAAAGTAAAAAGAAAATCTCATCCAGTTTCATTCTCGCTAAGTGCTCAGTAAATGCAAATAAGAGAGGAGGAATAGCTTTTTTGTAGTCAACAAAGTATAGCGGATTCATGCAAGGATATTCTCGGAGCAATCAGCAACATATACGTTTGTCAGCAGTTCCCGTGTGGCCCATAGCAGAGCCGTTTTGAATATTGCATTTAACAGTGTTGTCTCCCCACCGTCTCGTGACATCGGTCTCTCTCGCACGGCAACTGAAGTATGATTGTGTCATAAATTATTTCATTTGTGAGAGTACGGTGTGTTTGTGAGTTTTTTAAACGTGTGAATATTCAATGTTCGATGTACAATATACATTAATTGCAATAGATTATGATTATTAATAAGCTGAAAAATTAATTTCCATAAATTCATATTTTATGAAAGTTGGTATGAATGTTACTGAGTTGCGAAGAACATTGTAGATTAAGATAAAATTTGCCATAAGAAAAACAAGATGAAAATAATGTACTTTTTGAACCAGTATAGGTTGACTAAGTTGCAGGAAACATTATGAATGGAACATGAATTGAGGCAGCCCATTTAATGTTTGGATTGAAATTTCAAAACCATGACATTTTATTGACGTTTCATTTCGCAGCCGACATTGTTTGCAATTGGATTCCAAACAGCAGATCTAAGTTGCTGTTAGAGATTGTGGAGTAACTTAGCCGAGACTATGGACCGGAGTATCCATTTAACTAATGCATTGTCCGACTATTGGTCTTGGTGCAAACGAGGCACTTTGTTCTGCCGACTAACATATTAGCTACGTTCCTTATTCTAACTAAATCTACGACTTGTAACTGTATACTCTGCGCAGTTTAATTATCGTCTCCTGATTTAGTTATTTGCACGTAATAGTTGGTTTGTTTTCTGAGGAAAAATTGTCTTGTTTCGACTGGTTTTCTATTAGATTGTGCATTCAATTTTTAAAATAGTAACGACAAATATTTTACTCCGCTCTTTGTCAACAATATATTGTACTGTAGAATAATGTTAAAAATAAATTAAAATAGAAACAAGTTCGTGTAAAAGTAACATAAGTTCGTGTAAAATTCGGGTTTCGATAGAATGATAAAAGGTATCTTTTAAAACCTAGTCAAGCCATAAGCCTAACAGTTTATAATTTTCATTAAAATCTGTCTAGTACTTCCAACGTATATACAATTATCAACTTCTTTCCATATGCACAACTTTCATATTGATTTCTTTTCTAAGACACTCCAACGACTTACTCACTAATATATTCATGACAGAAATTACATCGTAGATATCATGTATGGTAAACTCGTCGTAGACGTCACTTATAAGAGTGCAAAGCACTTGTTTAAATTTGACAATTTTTACAATTCAATAAATATTAAATAATACTAAATTGTATATGAATAATTTAATAGTATCAAGTAAGATGTACTCCCTTAAACTTTTACAACAAACTCAATAAGCCTTAA
>LQNK01000840.1:371572-384532 GCA_001586405.1 Phoebis sennae
GGTTTCGGAAGTCGGAATTAACACTTAATTCCAAAGTCCGAGGAAAGTCAAGGTTCGATTAACACCCAAACTGCCGAAAATTTTCCAATCAGCCTCTGTAAATTGGAAAACTTTTATATGCGTTCAAACGTCCAGGTACCCATTTCTTTCGTGGGGTGCAAACTTTTGGACCCACAATGCTATTTGTTCGAAACATCGTGGGGTATAAATGATTCTTATGTTGATTATCGTATTGTTTTAACTCCATATTCGCATTTTTATATAGTTTATTACTCAATCAAGCATTAATAAAAATACGATTTTAGAAGATATTTACTACAAAAATCAAAATGAAATAGTGAGTTTCGTTATTACATGGTTAATCTTCATTTCACGATCCGCAGATAGTTCCGCGTCGGTTGAAATAATAAACGAATTATCCAAAACTATCGTCAATTCGAACTCAATAACCGAGCATTATAACAATGTTGTTATTAGTGTTGGAAATTGGTTTTTGGCTCGATATCGTGCGCGACCGCACGCCGTTCGCGGTCATTAGCAATTTTGGCAAAGCTACATCAACCCGCTTCTAACTTATGACTTTATGAGATTCCCACACGGATAAATAACTTTTGTGCAAAAAATATCACAATAAAAATTATGTGTCACCATTTTTGCACATAAAAATAAATACAAATTATGCGTATTTGGAATAATGGTATAAATCAAACGTAGGCATATCAATAGTTAAATTGACATTTTGTAGGACTATAATAAAAAAAAACTATAAGCAACTATAGCAAATAGGGTTTTAATAATCATCTCAAAATTTCGTCTTGCACATTATTTATCATCACTGTACAGTGCTTTCCACAAATTCCTCAAAGTCCCAACTAGCATTTCACAGCAAAATACAGCTTAAAAGCGAATGAAAACAATAACCCTAATGAAGTATCGTCGTCACTCGGAAGCTGCGGCTTTCATGTAAATATTACCTGCTAGTATTTTTAATTACATATTAGTATTCTAGTCCTGTACACCTCGCTCTCATTAGTACACCTTTGTCTTTACACTTTATTAACACGAGGGGACGGCTTCTGTATAGCTTAATCATAATTATGTAGAAATTCAGCTTGTTTTCCACAAAGCGTTCATGTTTAGTAAAAATGTACGTTATGATTTTTAATCTCACTGACTTCTACTGTTACTTTTTCTAGATTTTCATTGTTTTATTAATATACATTGTGCTTTTGTTTTAAGAGCACTGCTTGTATTGTTTGGCCAATGTCAATAGAGAACGGCCTGCTACGTGATGTTTTATGGCACAATTGGCATCCTAACATAGCTTCTCTCTTTATTTCTCTTCACTTACGAGACGTGACATTGTCGCTAGAGGTGCAGATCAGATAGTTTACACTTTTCAAGGTAGCGGAACGGCTTCGGTAACTTACTAAAATGTGCTAATAATGTACGTTTTATTACCAAAGTATCCAGTTTCAATAAAATATTGAACCGACACGAGATTCAAAATCTTGTGCTCTGCATTTACAACACTCTTATATGGCAATGTTTAAGTTTGATCAATAATTCGAAACTAGTAAATAATTTGTAATTTTAGTTAATGGATAAGTACATATTAATATATAAAAGCTTCATTCACATCAATTAATTCTATTAATAATGCAGTGTATTTATAGGAAGTAATACAGATAATTAAGTAAAAAAAAACATTTTATCACAAGTATATTAAATTTGAATGAATTTCCTTGAAAATTTTAATGCTGACATTTACGTTTTCCTACTTCGAATATTTTTCTTAAAATATATGAGCACTTTGGATAATTAATTGTAACTTCACTTTCATAAGAGTGCGGGCTTTAGAGCAGAAATATTATAAATTTGGAATTAAAGGGCCCTTGGTCAAATTAGAGGGTCCACTTGAGAATATTACGGAAAGGTGGTCTTAAGCACTCCACCGTCTCATTCAAAGATTTGATTTGAATTTATCTGTATGTGAATATCAATATTTGTGACCAAATTTATGCATATGACATATTTTAACGATGTTAAATTGGAAAATCACTTGATAAATTTTGCTATTACATAATCTTAGTTTTTTATAAAATAGCCAAAAAACTTATGTTATAGTCAGATGGCCTGGAAGAGATTGCTGCTTAGCCATAAAAACGGTTGTCTGTACAAAATTGTAGTTGGTTTCTTATTTTTTTTAAGTTTTATGTAAAAAAGTTGTCTATATATATAAATAATAACAAATATTTTGTCGGTCACAGTGTCACAACCCGACTTTGGCGACAAAAATAGCAGGGTATTTTTTATTTTAAGAAAGTTGTTTATTCGTAGTCTTTTACAGTCACAACAATCTTTCACTTAAAAATATTTTTCTTATTTCGGGGACGGGATAAAAATAATGATATAATTAAAAAAAAATTCTCTTTTATCTTAGAATAGACTTAAAGAAGTATAATAATACTTCTTATAATTTTCGTTCGATAATCAATTGTTATAGTCCTACATAACTAGCAATGCAATATGAAAGTCACAATACATTTTATCATAACAATAAATTGAAACGGCTGAAATAAATTATTCTTTTAATTTGATATTTTTATTCGGTGCCCGTAATAAAACTTAATTTCGCGTAATTTAATTCTTATCTACAGCGGCAAAGCATATCTAAGAATAAATTTCGTAAATTATTCATGAAGAAAGTTTTAACGGCGACATGATTTTAAAACCGACATTTGTAAGCCTTACTACGCAGATTTTTAAACTTTATTGCTTCCTATTGAACTACAAAATTACAATAAGTAACATCGGAAAAATAATATCAAACAAAAGTCATTGTCAACTTACATAAAAAATAAAGAATCCAAAAAAATATTTTTTTATGACACTTTAAAGATTTTTATTGAATAATTTATAATAATTATATTGTTTTATCTATATTGGAGTTGACAATGATATTAATTGAATGAAAAGTGTCGTAGTGATGTCGAGAATTAATAATAATTTAGCATATTGTTATAGATTTATAACATAGGAAACATCGTTATTAACTTTCACCTATTTCCATATAACTGAAAATTAATCAATGAAATAGCCAATTATATCCGTATGGGCAATAAATTTAATATGTATCTAACTGTGAAATAGACTCAATTTATTGACATCAATGACAAAGTGAAATAAGAAATCAAACAGAGAAGCCAAAGTCGTCGTTTGTTTATAAAAAAAGTGTAATCCAGCATTTTCTAAAAATGTCTTCTTAACTATTCTTAAAGACAAGTTTTGAAGAGTCTTTTCAATTTGAATCACTATGAAAAAATATAATATTTCTATTATTAAAAGCGCAATAAATAAAACAATGGCACAGTCGGATAGTTGCAACTTCAATAACAAAGTGAAATAAGAAACCAAACAGAGAAGCCGTAGTCATCGTTTGCGTTAGATGTATATTTTGCTATAAACAGCGTTTCAAACATGCTTACAGCCTGAACAAACTCGCAGTTAGTTTTGCCTTTAACTAACAGAACATTAAACTAAATGAATGTACAAGAGCATTACCGCATCGTAGCTTGTTTTACTTTTGGTGTTTTTCTCTTTTGTTTCGGGTTTTCGCCAATTAGAAGTTCTATTTAGCAGGATTAAACTATTAAATACGTGTTATTTTTTTTTAAATTAACCTAACTTTGTAATTACTTATCTATCGTATCAAAGTTCTCAAAACAGGTCCTTTGAACAGGGTTTTGTTTGTAAGTTTAATACAGAATATAATATTATGAGAGATCCAAAAGACGAAATGTTCTTTTTTCTATCGTGTCCTTTTTTCTGTCGTTATCTTTGGCGGCACCAGGCTATGACTGCAGAATGGACAAAAATTAAACTTTACACGATTAGTGTTTATATTATTGGTTGATTTAAATAAAGCGGTGTTACTGCTTATATACAAGTTTGATATAACAGCAGGTTGATTGTACTTTCTATCCTTCAAAACCAACCAATTGACGGAAATTCACATTAAGAATATTTCTATAAAAACGGTTTTAAAAAGAGTGATTGGCCTTTGTGAACCGACGTTCTATTTTTAAAGTTAGTGTAGCGTTTATTAACACATATTCAAATAAAATGACTATTCATAGATAGCTAAGTAGTGCAGTAAATGATTAATTGTTTCGAGCGTGATTTACAGGAAGGCTATTGTGATTTAAATGCAAATCCGCTTATGTGACAAGCGCGTATTGGCGTGGCTACGGCGTCAATGGGAGTCTAATTTGTGCAAAGCAATCAAATTTCTATTAATTACCGCACCGTAATTATCTGTATCACTTTATGGATTACACGGTGGACACGGAATATGACAATTTACTTCTGATTTTTAGGTCATTTTGGTCAACTAGGGATTTTTGGTAACTGATGTCATAATTTTCCTTTTTAATATTAAAATGAACTTACACATTCGTTCATGGTAAAAACATGAATTGTTATATATTAGTTTTAATGGATAAATTCCCTCTCTAATATATCTATATAAATTTTGAAATACTACTAAATCATTGCATATCTGTACACAAAAATGAACAATTATAAAATGTTGAAAATTTTATTGTTGTTGGAATTTTCGTGTGTTATGATATGATGTGTATAAATATCGTTTATGAATTAGAGCTAATTGAATATTAATTCATACTGGAAGATACCTGGAATATCAGGAATAACGGTGACGCACGGAACGCGTCTGAAGATTCATTGTGGTTAGCCGCAACACGCTGCTACATGCCAACGGCAGTACTGTCTCTATTATACCGAAATATGCTCTACACATAGTATAGCAGTAGAATACTTGATACATTGAGAGGCTTGGTTATTGGACTCACCATTTAAGTGTATATTTAATATACAACAATTTTATTTAACAACTAATCGCATTAAAATATGAATACATTTTTAAATGATAACACATGAAACTTTCAATTCCACCATATTAATTAAATAGATCTGATATATTTTACTAAAAATAAACGTAGTAGTACTTAAAGCAGTAAATTATAATCATTAAATAGAAGTAATAATAGATCCTTAGATGTTATAAAGTTGAGAGTACGAGGTGAATGATACATAATAAGCTTATGTCTGGCAAGTGGATTAAAGTATCGATTATTAGTACAACCTCTCCATCAAATATTTAATATTCTAATAAATAAGTATATTAGAAGTTATTAATTGAAAGTTTAATATATTTTTACCATATTCCCAAAATGCCTTCACTTAAATATTACTCATTTAAACATCCATTATTAGATCGCTAACCATTTAATTATTACGATTATTATAATGATTATTTTTGTGGCATTAGTAATAAAAAATAGTTATTCATTAACAAAATTAGTAACATTCTATACATTAAGAATGATATTGACACGAATAAATAATTTTTACACTGAGAGTACAATACTCTTACTAAAATAAATTTAAATTGAATTTTCTCAACGGTAAATCCGTGAACATTATTTGGAAATATCACTTCAAATATTGACCTTTTGATTGCAGAACGAAAACTAGTGATCGTGAGGAGTTAGAAAAGCTGTATAGGAAACAGGCGATTGAATTTGAAACAAAGCTAACGAACCGTTGAATCATGTAAACAGGGGCAAGACGGCCGTCTTGTTTACCTAAAGAGCCTTTGCTTCATTAGGATCCAATTTACTGACAACAAATTAATCCCCTTTCGGTAGTATTGTACTTATCTGTAGAGTGATTCCGATCAGATCATTTGGTGCAATTTGATACTTTTGTAGTTGCTACGGCGGACTCAATTAATTGTCATGCTAACGCAAAAAGTTTTAGCTAGCTATGCCCCGCGTTTTCACCCGCGTAAATTTCCCGTTCCTGAGGGGTTTCCGAGATAAAATGTAACTTATATTGGTACAAAATAACTTTAAATTGCTTCAGTTGTTTAGGCGTGAAGAAGAGACAGACAAACAGTCAAAGTTACTTTTGCAGTTATAATATTAGTAACGATTAAATCAATGACTGAAAATAAATTTTCAGGAAAAAGATATTATTTTACCTTATTATATAAATATTTTTTATTTTATCTAAAAGAACTGGATTAATCCGTAAAATTCTTTCTGATTTTGATACATAGATTCTTAACGTTAGACTATATACTATAAAACATTACTCAAGTGAAACCGCGGCACACAACTTATCAATATTACTGAATTACAAGATGAACATAGGAACACGTTTACACCACTAACTACGCCCGCTTATGAAGATCAACATTAATCCTACGTTATATTATTTCAATTATTGATTGACTGAATAACCGTTATTCTATTGTGATCATATCCAAAAATAAAACATTAATATACTTAACACATAAGTTTTCATAAGCTGACAATGAAGATTTTAAATTAATAAGCCAGTACAAATAAATTAATAATTCAAAACTAAACTTAGCTCGTATTCAATACGGAGCTAATAAAGGAATTATTGAATAAGCTGCTCCTAAAGAGGTGACAACAATGCCAAAAGACGGAAAACTTTCTATTATACACCTAAAATATTATGCTTTAAATGAGCAATGTTGTGATGAAATTAAAATTTATTAAAAGTACATCTAATTCACTTCTTTGGTACGATAAATGATCTAATAGATGCTCTTATAATTCATTTATTACGATATCAAAAATCTAGATCTCGAGATTCGCAGAATATCTAATTGCTTGTCGAAATTTGCAAATTAATTTAAAATACGTGAGCGTCGAGTGAAACAGTTGTTTGTAGTACCTGCAATAAATTGCAATTAGGAGCTGCTGTTGTGTCTTGTTATCGAGTTAGCAGCCTTCAAGCCCCTTTCGTAAAGCACTTCGATATAATTGATCTACAATGAATACATAAACTTTAGTTAGTTTTTGTTCGCAATGTCACGTATTTAATGTTTGTTCGTAACTAAAAATAGTATTTCAATACTGTTTTCTTTAATATCGACTTTGAATATCATGTTTATAATTAATTAAAAATGATTTGCGAAGAATAAGTAGAGTCATAAACTCATTCAATTATTATTTATGCAGACCACGGAGAAATCTCCATCCATCCTATAACAAAAGGAAATATGAATACGAAATTATTTTTCAAGATCTTGTTTCATTGCTTAGATCCAAAAAAACATTTACAGTTAAAATAAATGCCGAATATTTCCTCGTAAATCTGTCAGCAAAACAATTCGTACCCTTTCACGAGCAATAAAATGCTACCAAGAACAGAGGCAACGAAAAAGTATCATAAATATAAGATTCATTTATATTCTTTCAGTCGCCCTTTACAACTAAACCACTGGAAGGGTGAAAATTGAACACAAAACTCTTTAACGGTGGCGAGTTCACAATACATTTACAACAAATTAATTTTTAACATTCGCTGGGGATTTCAAAAGACCTAACTTTAAATTAAAATTCATTGAGACCGTAACAAGTTTTGCATTCAGTCATCGAATGTTTCCGGCTCTTTACGCTATTGATTTTCGAGTTCTTTGATCTATTCTAATTTCAAAAGCTCTCCGCTGGTACGTACCTACAGCCAATAGGAATAAAGGGAAGGCGGGAGGAGGAGGAGGAGTATTTCGATTAATATCGTATTCCAAATCAGCGAATGATATTATTTGCTATTTAGTAAGTGAACGTTAATTTATTTGATAGTTTGAGAAACTAAGTAAGATATTTCATTTTGAAAGGAATTATTGAATTTGTTCTCGTGTTTTCGGTGACTTTACATAAATTTGGTAGTGAAAATTAATAAATGAAGTAGTTAAAATTAATTGAAATAACTAATTAATATATCACTGCACCTCGATGTACTACAATATAGTTGTTAGCTAAACATACCTAGCCAAAAAATACACATGAAGCAGCATCCATTACGTAAATTGTCAAATTAATACGAGAACATATCAGTGCTCCGGCTGATTGTGCTCACAAAGAGAATCCGCATGTCACGGCTGTCAGGTGCCCCAGACTCATACGATAGCCCTGCTCATTGTATGCCATGTAAGTGCATAATTGAGCCGACCACAGACTGAGAGATTCCATCTACTTCATTATAAGATAACTCAGGGTATTGCATAATACGCAGCAATGAATTTTAGAATACTTCTGAGATTTCTTTAAAATGCTTAATTTTTCAAGAAGTAATTCTAATGATCGTATGATATGCTTAAAATTTTTTTATAGCTCACTAACAATTTATAATATTTACTGTCTTTCTTGGGTATATAAATTACAAATATAAAAATGTTATTTCAAAAGCCTTATTGTTAAAAAAGTTGTAATGAACCTATTATCGTTCACAATATTAAACTAATGATACTAGTGCAAATCATTGTATAATGAAGCGATCTATTTTCCCTAGACATATTTTCTATTTACAAATTGAGTGTTTAAATGTTTAAAAGATCAATAAATTGTTTCCCTAACATAATTGTATAATATTATCATTACCTACCAAACTATAACAATCATGACCAAATAAATCAAGATAAGGAAACTTAAACACAGTTATAAAAGGCGCTAGCGTCGGCAGAAATAAGACATTACCATAAGGGTTCTCGAGAGCCATTGAAAATATTATGATGATCTTGACCTAAGCTGACTTATGGCTCCCTGCCGATTTAACATTACATACTGGTGATTTATTAAATGTTATCGACAGGAGAAAAATAGGTAATACTGGGGAATGAAGTGTGATATAAAATATAATATGATAATAACTTTGGTATAAAATTTATTAATAATATAAAGAAAATCACGTAATACAAAGGCGTAAAATTGTATTAAACCTGTAAAATAGGATCAAACCAGAGCTAATTTTTTTAAGTCACCCATTCGAAAAATAAATATATATATATGCTATAAAGTTCTCAAAACAAAATAGTATGGCCATGACTGAGGACAATATGATTGGAAAATAATAAAAATGAAAACAACGTCGAGTGACACTGATTATTTATTTGTGTCTCATTAAATTTATAAAATCTCGCAAAACACATTATGAACTACATTATATTCTACATTATAAAACTAGACGATTTTAAAACAAACACTTTTAATGTTTTAATGAAAATATAAACTAAAAGGATGCACTTTGCAACAAGGTGTTAGGAGCTGTTTTAAACTTACAGCCCTAAAGCGCATCTTTGAGTTGAAGCAAAAAGGCGACGGAGTTTAAAAACAGGAAGCCAACAGTTCAGAGAAGTTAAGTGGAAAGTTAGCGGTCTCAGTTTTATTTTTATTTATGAACAGTTCGGCCGAGCACTGATGTAAGTAATGCTCTCTTTAGCACTTAAACTTTGCATATGCTGAAACTTAGCTCAATTTATTACGGACGAAATCAATCGCGACAATGAATGCAAATTGAAAATAAACGAACGTTTTATGGTATCTTTAAAGTTTGAATGGCTGTTAAAAGTATGGTGAGCACGTTTTATCGGAGAGCGCGAAAAGGTCGATAATGGATGCTCATAAAGAAAGTGAACGGGCACCGATAGATTCCGCAAGTTCTCAACTTTTCGGCGGACGTACCGTCATTACTGGGGAACTGGCGTTTGCTGTCCACCGCCCTTAATGTTACCCTCCATATAACTCTCCGAGTTACATTTTAAAAGTATTGGTCGTTAGAATTTGCTTTATTTCAGAGGTCAAAACATTATCCTGTTTTATGATGGAATCATATTTTAGGACCAGTCAGAATAAAATATATTATAATTTTACAAAAATTTGGCTCGCGGCTTCTTTTAGTAATACATTTTGATCGTCTATTCACTAATTTTATCACCTGAGAGCAGTATTTTACAGAGGACAACTGTAAATTAATAAATGTGCCCAAGATATTTTCCATCTAAATCTTTCTTAGTTCCTCGAGAAATAAATTTATACAATGGTTTTGTATCCATAAAACACGACATCGGTAAATTTTATTGCCTTCCTCCAAACTTGTTTTTACAATGCGAAAAGCCATAGGTCCGCTTTGATTCTCAACGTATTAGCATTGGATTTGAATAGAACAAACAAAGGGATTGCTCAAGACAGTATGCTTTCGTAGGCAATTGTAAATTCAGCGTATCGTAAAAATCCGAGCTCTAGAATACTATCAAAGTATTATCTTTTCGGATTTGTTTCAGACTAAGCGTATGGAGCTCAACATTCTTTAACATAAATGTTTATAAACTACCCTGATTTATATACGACCATCATATTACATGATGTATAAAGTTGTCTTTATCTAGCTTTTACTTTTAATTCAGTATCGCACCGGCTTTTCAATGCATTGCAAATATTTAAGACGCTCATGATGTTCGATGTCGCTATCTTTTTAACTTCCATATTAATATTATTGCTTAAGTATAAAATTTTCTATTTTTATATATACTTCTGAACTAGGGTTAAAAATGTCACTTCAAACATATATTAGCTTAGCGTATAATGTATGCCTACACCGCGTGTTTATTTATGCAGTCTGAAAAAAAGCAGAGTAGAAGCCAAGGGTTTAGCCGAAAATATTAGGGCGTTTTATTGATATAGCATTAAATTATTCTATTCATCATAACTAGTAATTCCGGTTCAGTCATTCATATTGTAATGAATATAAACGAAAAAAAATACATAAAATAAATAAAATTCTTTAATAGTAGTAGTAAATTATTACTAATCGCGTCGTAGGGTGTACAGTTCTATATATTTAAAATTCCGGGCAATTCTTCTATATCAAAGATTTTTATTGATATCTATACTTACTACAGCTTCCACTCCGCTTGCTTTATATCTCATATTTTTTTCAAGACTGCATAGATAAACACCCGGTAGAGGCAAATTTGTATAGACGAATGCCGGATAAAAAGCAAAACCGCCAGCAAATCCCACAGAGGACGAATATAGCAGGCAAAACCAAAGTCAAGCTTCCTACGTATTGATAAATCCTACAATCGTTTTGGCTTTGCAACATACACTTTGCGATGCAACTTGTTCCTTGTATTACATTCCCTTTTTCGTGATTACCTACTCTTTTGTTAACGTTTGTGTTAAAATAATATGGTTATTTTAAATTTTAAATACCGGTAAAAAATTGGTAGTAATAAATTAATTATAGTTCCTGTGACATATTATTTTAATGGGGTAAATAAATAAAAGAAGCGTCAATAAAGAGTATTGAAATGTAAATCTACATATAATTTTATATTATTTTTCATCTTTATTTTTCGAGCAATTGTAATTTATAAATTCATATTAAAAAGGTAGTGACTAAATATTTATCATTTTAAAAGTAAAAATATAAAATTTTCAAAATATATTTAATAAAAGTCTAATTGAAACCAAGTATTTTTGCAGAAATGTAATTACTTTCGCAATAAAGTTGGTAATTGAGAGATCGAAGTCACGTTCTCTATTCGGCGAAGGCATAAAGCTTCCTAATGTCGAGAGAACTGTCCAACTCCGACCATTTGCCGCACAAACTTCTCTTTTACACCTACAATTTATAAAATAGCGGTAAGAATAAACCTGATTGTGATTTTTATTTGGTAAAATGCTTGAAGAATTGAGCCTAAGAGAATTGCCAATTTGAAATTATACCACCCGTGTTTCTGATGCTACCTTCACGGATGATGACTATTTGACTATTTATTTTAGGGAGGTGTATAAACATAGTTCATCGAATATCCAGCAAATTAATAATTCTTTTAAGAGGAGTTCGCATCCTATTAGAGACTTTGGATCGACGTTAACTATATTAAATAAGCACAATGCATAATTCGATTAAAATTTTCAAATACTTTCAGACAGAGCCGACGGGAAGTATAAGAACATCAGTTTTTAACTCATCATGACTGTTAGGGTTTTTTTTAAGTATTATTTTGAGACATAATTATGTAAAGCACTTGAATATTTTATCAAACTTTTCGCAATAGATATGTTTTGTCTATATAAAATTAAAACTCCAATTCTAATCGCATTTCAAGCAGCTACATAATGCGTTTTTTTAAATAAGCAATACAACGTAACACAAATTATAGCCGAGCAATTCCGAAAAGTTAAGTCACAGATTTACGGCATTTCGAGATTACCGGCGGCTGGATTCAGATCACGTGGCATCACTTCGAGTATCAAATTTACATTGAACGCATATTTGTGGGAAGCGGAGGTGAGCCCACTCGGCTTGTAATGCAAGAAATTTCAAGACGTTTGCCAGTTCTGTACTATTATAATATTTTGCCACCTTCTTTATTAAACATTCCATTTATTTTAAGAGAAAAGTGTCCATATTATTGTATGAGTTAATAATAAATGACGCGATACCATAATATAACATACACCAACATTATAATTACTTAGTAAATTACCCAAAGTGTCACCACACTAAAGTTGCATCATTCCAATGACAGAATAATCCGTGCATTACATTAATTGAGACTGCATATTTAATCTCTGTATGTTATTTATACAACAAACACGTGCCAGCTAAGGCTGTTAATGGAGTTAGCAATTTGCATAAATACATTTGCTCAGATTTTGACACCTTTGCTTGACGACGTCACACGTCGCTGTTTAAACTAACAAACTTCTAACTTTCTTCTCATATTATAAGCTTTCTTGTATGTTCTAGATCTGATTAAAGCTAAACGTCTTCAGGTCAGTATGGTACGTATCGGATTCAATAATATGATTTGTGTTATCACTTTTTCTATTCATATACAATTACAAAAAACTTCCCTGTAAAACATTTAAAAAAAAACGAACCAAACTTCAGTAGTCTTTGATTTGATGTTTACAAAATAAACGAATTAAAAGTACTTCATAGTTATTCCACAGAGGGACTTCATTAGAAAAGTTTGTTGGTCTCAAAGCCTAAGCCGTCGCCGGTATTAATAAAGTTTTGTTAGGGAGCGTGAAAAGAAACGTGTTAATT
>LQNK01000843.1:0-163835 GCA_001586405.1 Phoebis sennae
AAATTTGTTAAAAATGATGTAATTATAAGTAGAAAGGTTCCTAAATAGCGGAAAATTCACCGTATTGATAAACTTTTTAATGTGTCTAAAAATTTATGTGCTGTTACGACGTTAGATTGCTTCTAGATTAAAAACATCTTTTGTACTAAGTATGAAATGTTTTTACAGTTTACATAGTCTTACTAGTCCAAACTTGTTAAATTTTGTATAACGGAAAATTATTCAAAAATAACCTAGATTGGTTTAGATTATTTTATTTCTTTTTTGTCAATCGTTTAAACGATTGCATTATGCAAAGCAATACTTCAAAATCTAGTATTACCCTCCTTCCTTTTGAACCAAACCCTATTATTACCGACCAAACTGATAACAGATATTTATCATATTGACATTACTGTGTGTGTCATTAATATATTTCACTCACTGCGTTTTTCCTCGTCGCCAATGTTATGTTCTATAGTTGAGCATTAAATAAAAGATTCAAATATCAGTAAGTAGGCACACAGCTCAACGGATACGTCTGCACGCCACAGATGACAGGTTTGAAGTGTCAGAAGTGACACTAGCGCCCCACTGGTCTGTGTGCTAACATTTATTATATATCGTGAACACCACAGTAATGAACACGTTTTATTAGCCCATGCGATTAAGTCCGACGTATGAGGTGTTTCAAAAACATTTCCAGTATATTATGCAAGAGAACACGTCTCAAGGGACTAGTGAGATCAAATTAAATGATGATCAGTCAGCCCTACTTCCTTATAAGCAATTTAGACATCTAAATCAAGAAATTGTTTCGTTATGGAGCGACGGCAAGGCATAGCTAGCATACCTATGTATGTGTAACGGCGGGATCGCGTGTCTAGCCAAATTATCACCATCATTTTACACAATGTGAACTGAAATCCAACGATAAATATCGCTTGTAATCCACTTACGACTGCTCCATTAATTTTGGCCATAGACTTAATTAACCATATCGTTACAGCACGCGTCAAAGCACTAATGTATATTAATTGCCATCAACAGCAAATACTAAGTCCACTGTTTAATGTTGTTTAGTATTAGCATAAATATTATTTTGCGTATATTCATGGGTACTTCGATTAATTATTTTTCAAATATACGCTTCAGTATATGAAACATCGACGATGTCGTTCCTACGACAATGCTGTGAAATATTTATGAAAATACGTGAGAATAATCGTTTTATTTAAGCAAATTCTACCTGCACTATTAATTTGTACAGAATAAATTTAATAAAACAAAATAAGCATAACACGTTCGTACATCCGAGGACATTTATTTCAACCCTTAACACAATGAAGATACTGAAAGCGCTATTATCCCGGCGCATTTCATAAACTATTTGTTGCCTTTGCTTTATCACCAGAAGCGAGGCTTTAAATCGCTCCCCATAAATTAACGTGTCGGATCAATCTGCACCTTTTGTTAAGATGTCGCTATTTGAATAGACACTGCAATGTTTCCACTGAAATCTTCGTTAGCGATCCATCAGGCTCCAACGAAATTGATTGCTCATTAAACTGCCGAATCGCTACTTTCATTCAGATTCAGCGGAACTTACCCCATCCTTGAGATAAATAAAATTATCAGTGTTATCTCTGTTGAATTATGTTAATGTCGGGAGTAGTAAGTACTTAGCCAATAACGTGAATCAATTAATTTTAAACTATCGCCTTACACACGGGATGATCTGTGTATTGCACATACCTGTTTGTCTTTTAAAATAAAACTACACCAATGTCTAGAAATGGTGTGGATTTTCAACAAAATGTTATACGATTTCAATCGTTACTCAAAGGAGCAGATAAAGTTGTCAGTGTTTAGAGCAAAGATGCGGAAAACGCCCGATGTTGGTTAATGGATGGTTTTTTTGCAGGGTGTGGGCATGAGATGGCACGAGCGGGTATGCTGCACAGGGGAGGAAAAAATGGAGCTGAGTAAGTGTTCAATCTTATAATATATTGATTTATAATATTTACTGTACCTAGCATAATTGAGGTAATTATATTAACTAGCCAATATACTCTCCAAAAATATTGGCGGACGATAAAATGATCTTATAAGTGCTTTTCTTTCGAGGAACGTATGATGTAAAATAAATATGGAAAATACTCGCGATAAAACAATACAAGAAAATACTATGTATTCATCTGAGGCCTCGTTCTTTGCTTCAATGCTAAGGTTTCAATTTTACACAACTCCACCACGATCTGATCTGTTTAAATTTATTGTATATCACGTATAGAGCTATCTTCAATTATGGTTAAACCTTATCTGATCCGTTATATTGTGATTTGCTATTATTGCAAACCTTGTCCAATAGAGTTTCTATAATTGTCGTAATATAATAAATGCATAATTCTTTTACGGAAAAAGATTACGACATACATAACAAGCATGTGTTATATCTTTTATCAAATTATACTCTTTCGGCTCTCTTTCGGACACGATTCAGCACTTAACATAATTGGCACATACTTGTCGTTAATGGCCATATATTAAACAAGAAAAGATGCTTTCTACGCAGTTCTTCCATAGCACAAATTTCTTCCATTGAAACATTTAATGTAGCTTTATTTTTGTGGTAAATTCACCAAAGATTACCGAACAAATTTTATCGCAGTCTTGTAAATTTGTGCTACTAATGCAGCTAATATCTGATACGTATACATACATAATCGAGACTTGTGCGTAGACAAAGTGGATTGAAGTTCACTAAAGGACGGTCCTCGACGCGGTGCTTAAAAAGGGTGTATTAGAGAAGGGGAAGTTTTCACCGGGCGTCAGGTGCAAGCTTGATAGAGCAATTACTTATTTTAATATTTTTATACGCTCCTCGGGAACGATCTCGAGATGAATTTTATCTTGTCATGATTATTTCATATAAATTTGCTTTGCTTTAAAAATGAATTTATTACTGCAATAATTATGCATTACCTAGGTATGTTTCTGGAATAAAATTTAACATTTAATCCCAAGTTTTTTTTTATATTAAAAACCCTCCTTCACTGTTAGTCTGTATAATACACTCTACTTAACTTAACTATAGTATTGTTTGGAAGTAAACATCGTTTATATTTAAGGAGCCTTTATTTTACTGCGAAATTAAACTATGTTGCCTAAACTAATCACATTGTCTTTACGGTAAACTTCTCAGACATCCCAATGGATCGGATGCTGGGATGGTTACTTACAATTCATGAGGGATTACCTCTTGTTAAATTGACTCAAATGGATCCTTAATTGTGTACGGAAATACGAATATATCTTGTTACCTGGTATTTTGTTAGTAATTTAATACATTGACAACAAACTCTCATTCATATTATTTTGTACATTTGATAAACAACAAAACGTTGCATTAATTAAGGTTGTTTTTTGGTCCGACAAACAAATACAAGTAAATTTCATATATGTGTGTTTATTCAGATACGAAACATCCATTTTACTTAAGGTGTAACAAAACCACTAGCAATACAAGTTGTGGCGGGAAAAGCATAGCTTAAGTGACGAAACTTTATCCATGATACCTCTACCTGTAAATTATATATTTAGTAGTTGCGGCTACAAACAACGTCTCTGCCGGAATTCCGCCTAACTCCCATATTCAGTTTGAAGTTCATGCGTTGTTTATTACCATACAATATTAAAGGCTATTTCAAAGTTAGACCTCGTTCAGTTAAGTCATTTATTTCTGGTTCGGTGCAACTTTATCAATGCAGCGAGTGCTCACACCGCCGCTGTCTGACCATCCCTCCCTGGCTGGCAGAGAGCTTTCTCACCTCGCCACACGTTCTCCCCCAGACTAACTTTTAATTGTCAAAATGTAACTTTACTCATAACTTAAACACATACATATTTATTTATAAAATTTAACAGTTTGTTCAAAATGTGTAGCACATCTATTTTTGTACGAATTCAGGTCTGTAACGAACCGTACTGTTATTGTTGATGGAATCGTCAAGGGGTGTACATGTATTATAATATGAAATGAGGGCGGAAATAAAACGGTTGTTCTTGCGGCATCTTTTGAGAGGCTTTTACGAGACACGTGTCAGAATAATCTATCAAAAGTGGGTGTGATATTGTTAACGTTAGACAATGTCACGCAAAGTAGAAAAAAAAATCATACAATTATAATAAGGAACAATATTATGGTAATCCTTTAAAAAAATAAAATTATAGTAGATAAGCCTACCTTGAAGATGGTCCCAATAAAATCATCACCAGCTAAAACACACTTGACAGCGAAGATAAAACGCTATTGAAATGCCAGCCGCCGAAGCCTACCATTTATGGGCTTGAACAATGTGAGCTTATGAATCTTAATCCATAATAATTCTGGTAAATGTTAAACTAATTAGAACTAAAGGAGATAAATCGATCTTCATACAATTTATACAAACTTACTAATGCAATGTTTTATTAAATCAATTGTGTTAAAATATTTTAACTTTTGTGTAATTCTATAAATATATACATATCAGGTGCTCATTATGATCGGTTATAATCATTGTTGTATACGTATAACGAAATTTCATTTAATTGAATCAATATTAAATTTTGAAACGTTATTAATTGTGCCTGATCCCAACTTGTTATTAATATTCATGTTTATGTTAAATAATTTTTTAATTAATTTAATATGAAAATAATTATATTAAATCTTCTTTAAAAAAATATCCTTATATGGGATAAGAATGATATTTCTAACTAGATTTTTCAAGCAGCCGCGTAAAATATTTTCAGCAGATAAGTAGGTGTGGGATTCGTTGATACAGTTGTCTCATTTAAATACGTTTCAGTTATTAATCTTAATAAACAAGTGATAATATCTGATAATGATATGCACATTCATTTAACATTAACGATTTAGACCTTTAGACTCACAACGGAGCATTCTGACCTTTCGTTTTGTACAGCCTCGACCTTTAGCAATAACAAGTGATTCTTGAAGATGGACATAATAGACCAGTTGATATGAGACCAGTTTAGAAGTGGGTTAGTGTCCCGTAAAAGGTGGAGATGTGGTCCGAAAACCCATTACGTGGCACATCAAAGACAACCCTTGACAACGATTGCCTCACTATAAACATCTAAACATCTCACTATTTTTCTATGCTCGCTTAACAGATTTAGGTTCCAACTATCTGATTAATATGATGATGTTTACAAAAAGTTATCATCCATTTCGAAGCATCAACTTTATTTAAGTCAGATGAAATTAATTTTAATTGTCCAATTAATTTTATTGCTTCTTACTTAAGATGACTTTTGGGATACCTAAAACTAATGTTTGAAAATAATTAAGACTACTTGAATCTGGTTTTAGTTTTTGGCCATAGTGAAGGTAAAAGTAAAAGTTGACAAAATGTAATTAAAGCTTGAATAAGTGATAAGGTAAAATACCATTAGAAATCGCAAATTACATCGCTTATTCTATAATTTTTATCAAGTTTACTTTAATTGCTCTATAAATAAGCAATTAAAGTAAACTTGTGACATTTTGTCAAAAAGTAGAGCCGACTTCCTCACACTAAAAACTAAAAAAAACTTATTTGTTTTTTAAACTTTATTGCCTTTGCCTTTACCTATGTCAAATTAACAAAATTTTACACCGACTTTGGATAGATTTTTTATTTTTTTCTATTTTAGTGATCTACTCATTCTTCACATCAGAGCTAGATAATTCATTCTCAGAGTTAGAGTTTAATGGGTATATACATCGTGAAAACTTAACCGCAGTTCTTATTCTATTGATTTTCGAGGATTTCTCTAGAATATCTTCCACATGGATGATTAGACTTTAACCAAATTTCTATAGGAACACGAATCACTCTACTTTTTCTGCAAGCATATTTTTATGAATGGCGGATTTATCGGTATCATAGATAAAAAAAATAAAAAAACTAAAGAGTAGTGCCCCGCGTATATTTGATTTCCCAGTTCCCGTGGGATTTGATTAGAATCCTTTCTTTGCGGATGCCTACGTCATAACATGTACCTGTATGCCAAATTTCAGCGCGATCCGTCTAGTGGTTTGGGCTGGGCATTAATAGATCACTATGTCAGTCAGTCAGCCAGTCAACAACCTCACTTTTTTTAGAATTTGCACCTTAAAATAATCTAACATATACCTCTACCCCATGAATTTCGATAGGTGCTAGGTGGTAGGTGATAGGTGCTTTGCAACTTTTATAAAGTTGGCCCTAATATTTGTTTAGGATGCACAAATGCCCCCACGGGGTCCAATATAGCGTGTGTACTTAGGGATTAACTGAGTCTAATTGGATCCTTTAACAGCCTTTCCTGTTTTATGAATCCTCATAATGTGTACCGTAGTACACAGAGCTAATATCATGAATGGTTTTCGCTATCAACATGTATACAGATTAATGATATGGATAGCTAATGTGACGGTGATCGATTGATATCGTTAGCAAAGCTAGTCCATGTTCAGCTTTAATCATTAGAGTGATTTTAGAACTAACGTTCAAACAAGTCTATACTAAACATACGTCCTAAAATCACTTGAATACAAACATAAAACACAAAGTTACTATAGATTATAAACATTGTGGGGCGCGATTGGAAACGGTTTCCAATTTAGTCGATTGCAAACGATGTAATTTCCGATTTCTGATGCCATTTCACCTTATCATTTATTCAAGCATTTATTACATTTATGAGGGAACAAGAATATGATTCACATACTATGGTGTAGATAGATTTTTTAAAAATAATTAAATATGAATTGTTATAATTTTGTTTAGGTTTATTGTTACTATTCATGTATTTTTGATGTCGTGTCTGGAAGGGGCATTTAGTTTGAAGCAGGACGCGAATTGAATGTAAATTTACATAGTCAGGAACATCCATTTGATGTAACACGTGTCTGTTAGTGTATTTAGGATCACAAAACTGGAGATATTTGACAGTAAATCCGATGAATAATTAATTTTACATATATTTTATATGCATGCTTTTTAAGATGATCATTTATCAAAGAATTTATTTTATAAAATCACTTGAATGACCTTCTGTGTATATGTACTTGTAAAATGACGGAACTGCAACACCTCCATCTATTTGTTTTTTTGTCATTCTTCTGGATCTAGTTATTATTTTAATTATCCTAAATTATGTTATACTATAGAGGGTGGGTACCTACCTTTGACCCTTAAACACTTAGATAGCCGTATAGATATGGCTAGAGATACCAACATTATGGTGTTATCACAACCCCTTACACGCCCGAGCAATATTTTAGGGTGTGCTATGATTTAGTGGCTATTCCTTTAATCAAAAATATTGTTATATTGCATGTAAATAGGCAAGCATCTATGGGAGAACTGCCTTGGAAAAATAAACAGTTATAAAAACTTTTAAGATTTAATTTTGCAAACACAGACTCTACGAAGAAATAATTTATTTTTTGTACTCTTATCACCGTTTGTTTCGGTAAGTCTTATTGTTTTATTATTTTAATTTACGATACAGTACAGGTACATTAAAGTTTGTTATAGTATCTTTAACGTAAATTCAAATTTTAACTAGGTATATATTTTTGGTTTAGGGAACTTTAATGAAACCTTATAACTATATTTATATCATGATTACTATTTGTAGCGCTTTGATTTGAATCCCCTTGAAGTAAGCGTTTTACAAAAATCCATTTTATCCAGATAAAAATGAATGTAAATGAGTCAAATAAGTTATTCGCTTACCAGCTGCCAGACATGAAATAACAGTACTCGCAAATAAAAGTTTTATGGGGACTGAAAGACAAAAAGGATTTCGAACACTACGGGAATCTCATTGTTCTATTTTAAAACGCTAAAAGAATATATGTGTTCAATTAATAAATCATTTTCTTTCTGACTGTACGAGCCGCATTTGCTCTGACAGTTTTATAGATTTTTTTCGCTTAACCCAACCGAATAGATTGTAACGGTAAACAGGTTTAGTGCATTGTTTTTCTTTGTTTTATCCACGGCTAAAATGCCCGTAAATAAATGTTGTACTATTTTTAAATTAAGAGTAAGTAATTGATTTATACTCAACTATTTTACGGTACATCGTTTTTATTGTTTCAGTATATTGTTTCGTTACAAAAGTTTAGAAGGTCAATGTGCGTCGCAAATCGGGTGATGAAAGTGAACGTTGGTTCGTACACCCCTGACTAAGCCAGACTCCACCGCAGACGTTGAGAAAACCTCGAGAGCAATGCTTGAATACATATCTCTGTAAAAAATGTTTTCATTTTTCACAATGGCTCCAAAGATGGAACGTAAGGGATGTATTGTGGGATTTAGCACGGTTTTATTCAGTTTTTGTAATAAGTACAAGTAAGATATTTTTTTATTGTATGTTTTGTTTGTCAATGTTTTATTAAAATCTAATTAATAATTTTGTTGACCATTGAAGTTCAAGCATGGTTTTTACGGCGAGAAAAATTCGAATTGCCGGGTCCACGCGAGCGAAATTTGTATTGCTTACTGCATTCATGAGCCACCCGTTTTCTATTTTTTTATATTATGTATAAATAAAACCAATTTGATTATTTAATATTTTGATTTGAATAAAAAACAGGTGTCGTTTGTACATTTTTATTGCTTTATTGGTACATTTTCACAATTTGAATAGAAATATTTTATTATCAAGCACCATATTCGTATTATAATACAAACTTAAAATAACAATCGCCAAGGGAATCTAAATTACAACTAGTATAATTTGCCTAAATTAATAGCTGTTCAGTCAACAATTTAATCCCTGGTGTAAGATTCGGTGTTATGATATATTATACATATACTCCGTCTTAAGTTAACACATTGATTATATGCATAGAAGATATTATATCACCAAACATTTTTACTAGTAATAATTTAAATTAAAAAAACCGACAACACAAGGCTTATTTCCACTAGCAACATTTTAAGTAAGTTACGCGTATGAAAGCACACAGATGTGGTATAATTTAGCCTCTTCTGCTAACGAGCTGGTACTCCCGCAGCCCCGTTCCTGGCCTACATGAATTGTTATATGTGTAAAAACTTTTGCTCTCAAAATTGTTAAAGAGAATAAATTATATTTACATACCTAGAACATTAGGATATCTTCTATTATAAAATATTTTTATAAAAGGGTTTACACTTTAAAGCATGAGGCAAACCTCATTGTAATTTTTGTCCGTCATTACCAATCAAAATATCATTTTTTTAATATACTTTCTGGTATCCAAAATAATATATTCCGTTGATCAGCCGATGCGATGTAATAATAACATTGCACCTAGGCACCCCATGTCTGATATTAGGAACTTCGAACTAGAAAAAAGATTAGATATATAAAGAAGTTTGTTTTATTTATAGAGACTCGAAATTGCACCTGCAATGCATTCACAAATATAATATTATTGTAATGTAAAGGGATTGAACAGATTTTCACGTGAGGGGATCCAGATAGCGTGTAAGATTTTCACTTGCAACAATGCCTACGTGTAAAGTGCTTCCGTGTCGTCGACCTTACAACGACCCAACTCTACATCAAATGCTTTTATCGTTTCTTTGGAAACCATCTATGACACTTTTGCATCGATTTACGATGTATTTTACAACGTTTCAATATGTTCCATAATGTGATTAATGTCCACGGTAAATTGCCCGTCCGTAACGGGGGTACTCTATTACGAATTGCTGTTATTAATGATATGTTTAGGGTGAATTTTTAAATGATTTTTTTGATGACAATCCTGCGGTATAAGAAATATAAACAGCTGAGAGAAAGTTCCAGGACAATTTTGTTGAAAACGAGAACTGTACTATAACATAAACATTTTATAGGTGCTACTTCTGAAAGGTCCTTGATACAAAAAATGGTAAATTGATGTGTTTTCTTTACAATTAATGTAATGAACAAATTCACAGACACTTATATCACAAATCAGAGAAAATATTAATATGTTACCTATTATTGAAACTCATCACATTAGCATTATCTTGTTTTTTTAAACAATTTGGTATATCAAATATTAAAACCTATAATATAATAACGTAACGTACGTTTTAATATTTGGGATATGTGGCGCGTGCCATTTTTATTTGGTTTGGACGATTAAAGATCGATTTAAATAATAAAAACTTTAATCCCACACGGATATATCTATTTTCTATGAATAGTTACTTTATTTGGAAGTAACTATTCATAATACTAAAATTTATTTCAAATTGTTATAGATTGTGACCAAAAATACCACTAAAAATACACTAAGTATCGTTATATTTATAAACTAGTTTTTCCTTATTTATATATCCAAACTGACATCGGTATGTTAATGTTATTTTTTAAATATTATTAACAAATTGTATAATTTTCATTTGACTTAAATAATAGGTACTTGTATTCCCTCCAATTACATATGATATTTAGCCTGTAAAACTGAAAAGATAATTGCTTGTGCAATATCTACTTAGAGGTACAATAGGTCATTTCGTAACATGTAAAGTATGTGAAGATTGTTATCAAGTTACACTTCAGTGCATGCAGGTCCCATGTAACTTGTACAGTGTACACTTACAAGTGGAAGCCGTAATATTAACGACAAACTCTTTCAGCTCGTCAGCACTTCGCGTTTTAGAGGCCGTTACGTGTTTCCATTAGCACCTGGCCGTCAAAGCGAGTGTGATTAATCTAATTTATCCGTTTGAAGCTTGAATTGCGCTCTCAGGGTGTACGGGCACATAAAGCCGTTCTATTCTTACCGGTTTTTGCCTCATAACGTTTTGCCTCCTTGCCGTCACTTAACTCAATAGCCTAACGCATTAAACTTTTGAAAAAAAACCGGCACTCAGTACTCATTGAAATTTTTATACATATGCTTACTTGCATTTAAAACACTCGACCTGTTTTCCTTTTTCTAAAATAAAATTTTCTACCAGAGGTTCAAAATTATTTTACTTGGGAGGTACCGCTCATTTAATTGAATCGAATGATTTCACCTTCCTTCTAGATGGCCGCATACGAATCTTTAGCTTGACTAGTTACGTCGGGGAGAAATTGGCATCGGCAACATCTTCCCCCTTCGTACCCCTCACGCAGATAATTAACTGCAGATAGGTACCCCATGTCGTAGGGTAGGATCAAAATTTTATATACCGCTTTTTAAAGAGCGGCGAGCGCCATCGGGCCTGGAGTGCGGTGATAGGGTTCAAACAATTTGTTAGGGTGGCTCAGTAAACGGATGTGATTATATTGATTTTCAACATGATGTTATGACTTATTTATAAAGCTACGGTAAACACTTTGACTACATGTGCTTACTTTTAAAAAATTCAAGTGGATATCTTTCGCGACATATTGTGTAGACATTATTAAAATGCGGAGAAAATATTTCCTTATCTCTGCCTACATAGCAGATTATGTTTTCATTTCCTTTCGTCTCTATTCAAATTCAAATCGTCCCGTAGGAATAATATCCATTCGTATGATATCTACTTATCCGATTTGCATATCAATACTGTTCTGTGAACACGATTTGTTCGAAGCGTCGTAAAAGGATGTTCGAGTTCCGACTAATACCGAACAGTGGCAGCCCCATTCATTGTTTGTGGAATTACGCAAGTACACACGCCGCCAGACAAATAAATCACGCAACTAATGCTGCAGCATCCGGCCCGTCTCTGCTTATTGTCGAGAAGAGGCGACATTTGCTTAATGCTGTGGCCCCGACGCCCTACGCGGGACCCTCGCAATACCATGGCAACAGCAACTAGGAGGGTGCCGAGTGCCGACGTACTTAATTTATTAATTCACGTTCACACTTATTGTTTTTCAAAGCGGGCTTTATTATTCCATGGTTCGAATCAAATTCGCGTATGTTACGCTCGATTGAACTTCAATGGTTAGAAAACTCCCGTACCCTTATACCTACTCTAAGCAATTAAAATAATAATATCATAGAAATCATTTGAAGATAAAATAAAATTACTCACTAAGTTCTTTAAGACTGTCTATGAAACGTTTTCATGACGGAAACATTTTTATATCTTGTGTATGACATACTCGTAAACATATTATTTAAAACTGTGAATGAGTATTATGGCTTGTAGAATAATAAAAAGAGCGTGAATGAAAGCACAGTTTTTATAGGCACGTCGCCGTCTAGCCGCAGTCTAGGATCGATACAGAATGTCGGCTTCCCGAAACCTAATTACGTTTTGCTTAAAGTAAAATTTGCATTAAACTATCTTCTGGTATAAAATCCGTTGGTTCTTGCAAACTTTCTTTAAAGCGAAGGCTTGAAAAAAATGCTAATATTTTAAAATGCTTTTCCTTTCACGAAATAAAAATTGAAACGATTAAAATATAATTGTTATTTTTTTAAATAATAATATATCCTTTCCATATATACTGGTGTTTATGATAAACTTATTTAACCCGTGGTATTCGCATTAGTCAAAGAATTACACGTCATCACAACATCAGTCAACATTAAAATTACAACAAGCAAGAAGTATACCCAAATGGTAATCATATTTGCATGTGTCACATCAGTAGCGTGAAAACGTAAATTTCACTGAGAAATTGCTCTTCATCGTAAAATGAAACTGTCACAGTGATATAACAAAAATTAGATATTACCCGCGCGCCCTTCCCAATGTCGCACACAAAATTCCTATAATTGTCTGGAAATGATTTAAGGCCCGCGGCACACTCTCCCCACATCCCCTGACCGTTAATGCGCAATAAATTACTTTGCTTATGAGAATTAAGGTTATAGGAGATGGCGGCAGTTGTGGATATTTATGAAAATATTTCGTTAGCACCTTAATCTTATCAAGCGTAGGTACGTGTAGAGAGAGATGTTATGGATATGAAATTTCGGATTCGGATTGGATACGAATTTAAGAGGTATTAAGAAATTTGGATATCTATGACATTATTTCGGTTTCGGTTACGGTTACGTACAAATTTTTATATATAATAAACGATAATTTTGGTGACGGTTTCAGTGCTCCTTAACATCCCTGCTAGACAAGGCGAGAACCCTCAAATTTTGGTAATTGATCTGCATCAAGTAATTCCTCAAACAGTTTCGTCGAGCCTCGCGGCGTGCGTCGAAGCGAGCCGCGAGCCTGAGCTAATTGCTTAATTAACGCCTCCAATCTGAGGTCGTCTGGCATCGCTTTGCAACTATTTACGATTTTACTGCATTCAACAGTAACTAGTTGTTAATATTTAAGTACAGGAATGCGATATAATAATTATAAAATATGCTTTATTAACCGACTTTAAAAAAAAGGAAGAGGTTCTCAATTAGAGTGGTCTCATAGTAATTTGGTTTAAACTCTGATCAGACATTTAGAACATCACACTGTAAAAGTGCTCCCCGCCTGATATAAATTTTACATTAACAATATAACAATTTACATTAACAATATAACAATTTGAATTATATTAGCTGGCATAAACGTCTTAAGTTGTAGAAGTAATCCTATCGTATTTATTTCAATGGGACACATCGCTCCCTTGAGTTGAAAAGTTCAATATTGACTTTCGAAATTGCTTTAAACCGCTGCAGTTGATAATAAAAGCATGATGTACTTAAATGTCTACCCTATTTCATGGTTTGAAAGCTTAAAGTTCCTTTTAAGAATTGTTTAACTGAAGTGTTGTTACAAACGCCTCTATTGGCTTGAACTTGAAGCTTTCTTACGACCGGTTAGATTATAGCGAAGTCGAGTGCCTAGTGTATATAAACGTGGAATTAATTTTGTGGATAAGTGGCTTAGGAAACGTTATATGGATTATGATAACTGCGTGAATGTGCCGGTAGGGAACGACGATAATCTCTGTCAATTAGTGAATAGTGTATGATATGCCTTTGATGCTACCAATTAGCGTTAAAATGATACCAACATTAAATACGTGGTAGACCTCCTTAACTTTTCAACAATGATGACTTAATTTAAATGCCAGACACTGCAACTCATATGTATTTGTCAAGTTTGAATTACTACGTACTTACTATGGGATTATTTGACCTACTGACGACGTATATTCAATTTCGTCAGCAAATAATTGGTTTTTAACGTTCAGTACAGATTCTTCAAAAGATAATCTTAGTAAGACTTTATACTAATCCATCTTTTCTCAATTTTTGAGGATTGTTAGTTGTAGTTGGACAATAGAATTTTTAAATACATATACAAATATATTCAACCTCATCTATTTAGGGTTACATCTATTCTAATAAACTAAAGCTGAAGAGTTTTTTTTAACGCACTAATATCCAGAACTACTGGCCCGATTTGAAATAAATATTGTGATAGATAGATTAGGAATCGGATAACATTATACTACGGTAGGTCGCGCAGAACAGCTCATGAAATAAATACAGACCACAGCGGGAAGTGAAAATAATGCAATAAAAGTCGACATACCTCGTTTCTGGGAATCTTACTGCAGTTTTCTATCAACAAAACTTGGAACCTCGGCTTACTAATTGGCCAAGTTTTATGAAATTCTAAAATTTGTTGCATTGAATCAAAACTTTTTGTGAAGTTTTATGAATTAGGAAGCTGCCTATTAACATTTAATTCTGATGTTAAGCATAATTCCTACACAAAACTATACAAATATTCTAAATCATGGCAAATAAAATTTGAACGTTCGCATATTTTTGAGTCGTTTCTCATACCTTATAGCAGGCAGCTGCACATGGAAATGTTTCTTTTAATTCACATATGTTAGTATCCATGGCTACAAAAAAATGAACGTATATGATGCGCCATACAGTGATTGATCGCAGATTTAGCGGTGTATTGGTAAGAAGACGCAATTCAGGCTGCGGCGCGTACAACTCGACATTGCGGGTCGACGTCCGGGGGTGCGTTTCAGGGTTGTCATTTGTTAAAAAAATATAGGAAAAAAATATAAATAATCATATTTTTTCATTTGTATAATATGCAGTTTATGATCTCGGTTGGAGTTCTATCAACATTTAAACAAGAAGCATCGTAAAATTATACATATTTTTTACACTACGCTACTATTATAGACGCGAGAGTATTTTTTTTCAACAAATCTAATTATAATCTTAATGTTGAATAGTTCACGTTGCAAACTTTATTATTGTTTCCTATTTACCGTTTTTAACTCATTGATAATTTTATATACATATTTATTTTCGCCTCAAGCTTCAATTTTAATCTATTTCTTAGACAAGTTCATGTAATCGTCAAATTATAAATATATTTCTCCATCTTCGAGTGTAGCTTGTACTGAAGGTCCAATCTCTGTGTTGTCTGTGTGTTCTGTCAATGGAATACAACAATAAAATGTCACAGAATACGATAAACTTTATCAAGGTAACCCTGGATCACGGGCGTACGGGGGGCTTTACACTTCCGCCTCGCTGCACTCATTTCCGCATAAACAGTACCAACCTCACTGCATCAAGATGTAGGCCTATGGATCAACAAATATTATTCTAGTAAACAATATTAATTATATAATTGTGTTAAGAATACAACAAATTTTTACAAACGATACAAAAGTTATATTATTCGCTAGTATTGAGTAACCTAATCTTTTCTTTTTTTGGAATAAACTAATAATACCTCCTAAACAAGTTTATTTGATATACCTAACTATATTTATAAAACCATTTTAAATAGTGCTAGTGCTGTTTTGTTACATACACTCATATGTATAATGCCTGATTTACGTATGTATCTTTTTACGTTAAGTTCATCACGCAAAAATCACTAAACGGATTTGGATGAAATTTGGAACAAAGTTAGTTTATAAGCCGATTTACACATAAAACACATTCTATCCCAGTCCACGTAGATAAAGTCGTGTGCGTAATCTTCTTTTAATACAGTTTACACTTTTAATTTGCAGTTTTACGAAATAAAAGTTCTATAATACTCAATTTCATAGTTTCATTAAAACATGTACGCGGCATCCATTATTTGCTTGAATACCGCACGATTGACTCAGAAATAAAAGTTTTAACGAACTTCACGTTGCAACTAATCAGCGCAAATCCAGCGAGTTAAAACAAGGAACGCAATTTAAAGACGCTCTTAAAAGTTTCGAAAGCGAAGGAGTGTGGGTGAAATAAAACAAAGGCAGGCGCGCGGCGGCACTCACCCTGAGTGCTCTGCTTTGTGGCAGGCCGGCACAATGTAATAGGCGATACACGCGCCAGCCTACCTCGCCGAGCCTACCCCTGCTTCCCTGACACGGCTTCCTCTTACACGCTCCACGAGAATACTATCTGTCTTTCACATTTCATTTCATGTAGACTTTCATTTCATAGCCTCTATTTGCTTTTAATTCCGTACTTTTGAAATTCATCCCCACACGCTAGTGTTACCTAAGGGTTGTTTTTAACATTTGACATAACCTACTCAAGGCAGACAAAGAACAATTTCACTGCACTGTTTATTTTTTCTTTGTGATGTTGTAGCTTTTTTATTTTTCTGCTGATAAGCGATGTGCATACGAAATAGGTTGAGCCAGACTTACAAAATAGCATAGTGAGCACCGGTTTAGTACGCTGGACCGGATTTTAATAAATTGGAAAATTGTTTCCTCGGCTACGTGCCTGACAAGATTAGTCTGAGGAAAATAAGTCTCTGCTGTCTGGGAAAGGCGCTTGAAAACAGCAGAGATCATTAGTGAGGTGAACTCTAATGAACCACTCGATCGCTACTAAGATCTGGAAGCAACAAGGGTGTACGGACTTTATCAACGATCGCTTGCTCGGATAAACGCATGGCTGTGTGAGATAAACTTCCATGATTTTCCGATAATATCCTGCTTAGCTATAATTAGCTATAATTGTTTATCTGTCATGATATAATATATGAATGATTAGGATTTCCTTTAGTAAATTTTATAATTCTATTATACATGAACCATACGCAAGAAATCAATCTCAACTTCTGCAAATAGTATAAATGCAATAAATAGTTCTAGATCTAAAATAGATCCATATATAAATAACAAATTAAAACGGCTGAATGGTTGGCATATGACTAAAACTACATTTATCAATGTACATCCGTGTTTCAAAAATAATAACTTTTTGTCAAAAAATAGAACCAACTTCCTCACACTAAAAAGTGCAAAATAACTTTCACTTTATTATTGTTGAAATCTATACAAAATTGGGGCAAAATCGAAGAAAATACGAATTTTAATGTAAAAAATAGAGAAATAAAACTCAGAATAACAACGTGTATTCAAAAATCTCGAAGTTACAATCGAAATGCATTGATAAAAACAATCGCGCCTCTGTTCGTGAGGACTTATCGAGAGTTGGCGTGAAAGCGGACGCCTCTTGGCTCAAGCGGATTGCTTTGTGCCAGCCACTAGGACCACTTCACAGGTATTGGGAATGTACTTCCCTTTAAAATCTAATGCATACAATTATTGCCATGGATGAGGTGAGATTAGGTGTTCAAGTATGCGGATTTATAATACTTTGCGATAATACTGTTTACAAAGTATGTTAATGATTCTCACATAAAGATGCATTTTGAAGTTTTTAGACTCATTTACATTCAATTATAGTGAGTGTTACTTCAATATATTGATGATTTTTACGTCATATATTCAAAAAATATTTTATATAGCTTCTGCAGTTTTCGGCTCATGATGATTCTACATGCCTTCTCAAAAGGAACAATCTGGCCGTGACTTCCATAATAATATATTGTACTTTAAATCTACGAATTAATCCTCCCAACTAGGAATGTTTTATTAACCCCATTAACATTAATCGAAGCGAGATAAAATCACAGTAATAGATATTAAGTGAGAGCGGAACATAGCAGGAGCCTGCATCGTTATCTTCTAATTCAAGTCTAATGGTGCAGTTAGCGGAAACGTTCTAGGGTCAAATCCAATGTACCTCGTGAAGGAAATGAGTTCAATTTAACATTATCGTAGGAAATTTACTGCTTTGAACTTATCTGCTAGTTGAATTTATTCGCTTCTGAAATGTTCAACTTAAAGTATTTTATATGTTACTCGACGAGTATTAAAACAGAATGCCTACATAAAACCATAGCATTTAATTGTTCTACGAGTAAGAATACATCAGTAAATATCTAGGAATACACAAATAACAAATCACCATACTCTGTATAAATAATGAACTGGAGTTATTAAATATTGATTAAAAAAAGTTTAGAATAAAAATCTATTTGATGAACAGCAGACGAACAAAGCATCTATCTAGGGTCCTTTTGTTTCTATTTAAGATTGTTTCCAGTAATATTTGTGTCACGCGGTTTTCTTTCATTTAATCTTCAACAATTTGTTAAGACATCGCATCATGTTGACTTTTCTCATAATTTGGCTATCGATTGTAGCCAAGATAAGATACACCTCAACTTTGTTTTCTTTAAAGCACAAAATGTCCTAAGTAATTCATATTTTGAATCACTGATGCTCTGGCTAGAAACTGGAGGTTGGCGAAATCCATCTTATGCCCAGTTCCTATAAAAATAAACGAGTCGTTTTACTTACGGACAGTACAATATCCTACTAGGCGTAAGTCAAAAGCGTTTCTATAATTAACGTGACGTTAACATAACTACCAAAACTTGGTTCTGATTGGTTGATTAGAACCGCCCGTTATGAAAACCATTCGTTTGTGTTATACTACGACGTTCCGTCGTTTATAGGAATCGGGCATTAATCGGGAGAGGCATAACCAAAGAAAGACTATAAATTGTCACATAATACCTTTTTTTAACCGACTTTCAAAAAAAGGAGGATTTCTACTTTTTAGAGCGAAGAAGTCGGTTCTATTTTTTGGCATTTTGTATATTTGGTAAATATTAAAAAAGAGAACTTCAATTCGCCTTCTTATCGATTGAAAAACCTTCTGAACATATGATTAATTCGCCACGTTGCTATTCCAGAGGGTGCGATGACGTACAGCGTTCTCTGGAGCTGCTAGACCAAGTGCTGAGCGAATACGACGAAGGCGAGCCCCGGTCGCTGGAGGCGCGCGCGCCGCCCACGCCGGCCACCCCCGCCACGCCCGCCACGCCGGCCGCCGACGACGACTCGCCGCTCGCCGGGCACACGTCCGAGGACGATGGATACATGAGCATGAACGGAAGACGGTTAGTATTATTTGTGCTTTTATTTAATACTAGCTGATCCACGCGGCTGCCGTAGCATAATGTTATTTATATAGCCCAAAAATACAGCCTATAATACTCGTGAATAATAAAGCTTTTCGGAGTGAAAGCATTTTTAAAATCGGTCCAGTAGTTTTTGAGCCTATTCATTACAACTAGACAAACAAACAAACAAAGTTTTCTTTTTTCTAATATAAGTGTAGATTAAGCAACACTTTCATATAAAAATTTTAAATATTTATATGTATAACCTGTGGCAAGATTAACTGACAGCTGTCTATTCACCGTTCGCGCCTTTTTTACTGTTAGTAATTGTTCTCATTATTTAACTTTAATCTTTTCATGAAATGTATAAGTTTTTTTAAGTCAATAGAAGTACAAAATAAAATAACATTTTTTTTAATTAAATTTTTGATTACATATTTTGATCTAGTTGTGCATTCAAACATAATTTTATATCTTGAAGCTAAGGATAGGTTTATCGCTCGTACATTGTAAAGTTTTATAAATCATCGATTCTATATATCTATATTACAATGCGCACCCTATTTAATATTTTACTGATGTTTTTAACATGTGATTACAGAGCGAAGTTCGCGCTGGGCTTCAGACCAACAGAAGAACGGGAGGAGCCGTCGCCCCCGGACCCGCCTTCGCCGCACTCGCCACCTCCGCCAGAAGAGGCTGAAAGAATTATCTCAACATTGTTACCAAAGTAAATATCACCATAAATAAATATCCTTGTATTCCCTTTATATTTTAACACTAAATTCGACACAAGTTGGCATATTCTACTCACATTTAAAAACTTTTTTGTTAACAAAATTGCGGAGAACGGTGGAACCAGCATTTAAGCTGTTGTTTGTTATTATATGTGTGGAAGATGGTATTATTCCTCCATCGAAATGGGAGGATCCTAGACCAGGCTAAACCACAGGACTGGCCGGCCGTTAATCCCCAAGCATTGATGTTTGGAAGTGAGTGAAGATTTCACCATTGCGATTTAGGAATTGTGACGTCACGTGACGCCCGCATATGTATTCCTGCTTCAAACTTAGATTTCGACTATCGTCCAAGAGTCAATGGCAAAATTAATTTTATAAACAAATGATATTCACCTTAATTTACTTACATAGGCAACAACGCCCCGCGCACTACCCGACAAAATATATTGTTAACATTTCCACATAAGTTATGTTAGATTTCTTATTAATATAATATGTACTTAATATGATCGGAAATTTCAGACAGCGCCATCTAGTTTTGACTCGAGAAACCTATACTATGCATCATGTTAACTCGACGACTGATAGATAATTTAAGATTCCTTTTCCTATACACCGTGCTAGTGATTAGCCTGTATCTTACCCTGTACATGTATTATTAAATCGAAGAACGCCTATATGCTAATAGATGTATCTACTAATGAAAACTTTTTTATTCACAGAGTATCACCCGCCAATTCAGCGAAACGCACAATTTCAATAGAACGTCGCGATGCTGAAGAAAAACTAGACTCAATTATAAGCGTTAATGGCATCACAGCAGCTACACAAACAACATTTGTATGTACAGTTTTTTATAAACTTAAATAGTCAATTGTGTATGTATCATAACTAACATCAAATAATATCGTTTTTTCAGCCAAAAACTAGGCACCAGCGGCCTTATGGATGGGATAAGGATACAGACGCAAGTAACTTCCAGCTACAACAACCATCAGTGCCACCGTTTAAGTTTAGTTCCCTTCAACACGGTACGAGACCACCACAACCCGATGGCACGCCGGCGTGGCTACCTCCACGTCATGGCATGCAACCTACCGTTAAAAAATCACCTAGTCTCGAAAATCCCCCCATGTTCCCATTCATGGGATTTTCAAGCGAATTCAATGATAAACCATACAATGAACACCCAGTCACAATTTATCCGGGACCGAGTATACAATATAGTAGGCAATCACATTCACCCACTTACAAAATTTCACCGTCCAATATTAAAATTGTAGATAAAAAGAACAATTCCAAACGAGACAGCAGATCAGACGATGAAATTTTATCACCTAAAACGAAAATACCTCCGCGAACTCTCGCCGGTTCTATGGAGCGACATAGAGAAGTGTGCAGAGGATCTTCGGAGAATATCATGGAAAACTGTAAGATGAGAGGTTCGAATTTGAGTAATGACGACGAGCATTTTTCGGATGATTCTTTAGAAGAGTTGTTTCCGCCGCCGCCGCCTACCGCCAACACGCCTTCGAAACGTAATTCCATAGCTTGGGAAGTGTCTCTCGATGGTGACGATCCTCTACTTACACCGGGTAGCACAAAGGTAATTCAATTGTAATGGTATGTCATTTCAACGATTCGTTGTTACTATGATTGAAAAATATGAACATTTTTATTATTTATTGCAGGTTATTGGTAGACGTAGAAGAAAATCTGGAGACCAATCACATTCTAGTACGAGTTCAATTCCCCAACGTTTAGACGATGATTGGGGAGAAGAATATTGGCCTCCGCCACCGCCCCTTTCTCAGTGTGATAGTCAAGCCTCGCCGCCTTCGGACGTCGATCCAGAAACCCGCCGTGCTAATGATTTTGCCTGTGGAACTTACGTAATAAGAAAAGGCAAAAATCGTAAACAGTTACCAAGTTTCGCAAAGAGTCCTAATAATAAAACTAATATATCCAATAACTTTACACAAAGCCTGAATAGAAGCACAGAAAAGTCTTTAGACGGGTCAAGTATATCGATAAGCGGCTCTGGTTCGGTTGGTTCTTATAATTCCAGACCAAGCTCTGATTTAAGTTTACCTCAGTCTAGACATAGCGTTGACTTAAATTCTAGGTTGAGTCGGGAACTCAACACACCCAATTCAAGATATAGTATAGACTTATGTACACCGAATTCTAGAATAAGTAAAGAAATGACATCTCCTAAATCTAGGCTTAGTTTGGATCTTAATAACAGTCAAGATAGATACATTAATCAAGATTTTTACGGTCATAGTCCTAAAAGCAGAAAAACGCCCGAGAAAAGAGATCCTAAAAATAGCGCTACTCAAAGCAAAATTTCCCCACAGAACAGATTCACGGATTTCAAAAAATATTCATCGACATTCGACAATATTCAATCACTTATTAAAGAGGGAAAAGTTGAAGAAACTCCTCAAAATGAATGTAATGAAACTGTAAGCGAACTCTCTACAGTCCCACCCAACATGGTGCGTGTGATATCGTTGCCAGCACTTGGAGCAGAGGCGGAAAGCAATGGTACGAGCAGACAGGCTCTAATCACCACAGTGGAAGAGGAAGAAGATCAAGAAAGCGGAGAGCCTGAATCTAGCGGCGAAACTTCACCTCTTCGAAAAATTGAAAATAATATAAGCGCTATATTAAGTCAAGGTCGGGACCAAAAACTTTTTACCCCATATTTACCTAAAGACTGGAATATACATAAGGATGAATACTGTGATGAAGTTTCTAAAGATATATTTGAAAACAGTTTCCGTTATAGTTCTAGAGAAAGGCAGAAAAGGCACGACATACAGAAATCATCGAGTCACAATGAAATCCAGAATCAGCGATCAATAGAGCGACGAGATCGATCTTCAGGACGAAGATCTAATAGTATGCACAAATCGACGAGTGCAAAAGATGTGCCAGTTAATTTAATGGGTCAGCCATCATCATCTGATTCGGCAGTATCCAGCGGCGGTGATTTCCCGTTGAATGTACAAATAGTTGAGCATTCCTATAGACACAATCAATTACCACTTTCACCGAATCTAAACCATGAAAGGGGACCTTTGCCACAAACCCCAGAATCGCCGAAGTTTCCTCCGTTACCGCCTTCACCTGTACAAGAGGTAGAAGATGAGTACACAGAAATAATGCAACCAACGGAAAGACGACATGTTAAAAAAGCTGACACGTTACCAACTCCCACAATGGAGGCAAGGCGAAGGTATGTTACTTATTGGTATTCATCTACATATTTATGACTAGCTGTTTCGCGCGGCTTCGCTCCCGTAGCATAATGTTATATAGCCTATGTTCATCAAGGATAATGTAGAATTCCAATGGTAAAATAATTTCTCAAACAGGTCCAGTAGTTTCGATGCCTATTAAATTTAAACAGACAAACAAAAAATGAAATCTTCCCTCTTTATATTATAGTATAGAAAAGGAAACTAGTACAATCTGTTCCTCGCTCTCCTATTAACATTTAGTAGTGTAATGTTCTTTTTGTTTGTCAATAGTCTTAATCACATACGACTACGCACAGTGCAGTTACATACTAAACCACAAGAATAAATTTTCCGTAGAAACAAGGCAGGCATTTTGGTAATAAGTAATTCTTGTAGTTCCTAATATACCTAGTTGTTAATAGTTTTTATTAAAAATCCTAAATCTAAATAGCATTATGTTTTAAATAATATATTCTCTCAAATTTTCAGGCCTTCAGAACCCCCCGCAGTACCACCTCATAGAGATACCACAAATAGTCTTAAAACGAGATCCATGGAAACGAGTTACAATAAAAATAGGAGAAATAGTAACTTTAAAAGTGGTTCAACGGACAGAAGAACTTTACCGACAGGTAAGGGATATTACTTTGTTATTCAGAAATTAGAACCTAGATGGGCTGTTACCGATGTTAACAAAAAGTTTACTTAAAAATATATAAAAATAGATAGAATAGATATTTATTTCTACCTCTCTGTCGCCGTCTCTTTGTTATATGATTACGTGTATTCTAGTACATTTATTTTAACGCGAGTACTTTCCATATTAAAAATCAATCATGTTTTTTTCTGCCACCCACTACTTATTTATTAAAAATATACAAAGACTCATCCAATTGTTTGTAGTTGTTCGGTTGTTTGCTGTTATATTTATAAGTTTTAGACATTCTACATTATAGATCAAAACTTACAAATACATCGTCATTACAGATACAGGAGCAAGTGGTGCACGCCGACGCACACTGCAGCGACAAAACCGAGAAGTGTCTGGTCGCGGACAACTGCAGACGTCCGCTAGTCTACCAGAGACACCAGTGTTCGCTCGCGGCTGTGACGTACCACGCACCCCACCCAGGAACTCTACTGGACCACCGAGAAATAATACTATGAGTTCGATGCAAACCATTGGTTAGTACTGTACAAATTTTTGTAAGTATAAGGTAAAATCTTCCAGAGATATCGACTTTCGCACCTGGCAGTAACGTACCACCACAAACACTACCCAGCAAGTCAAATGGACCACAGAGAAATAATAAAATGAGTTCGATGCAAGCCATTGGTTACTCTTCATATTATGTTAGTAGTTAGGACGTACAAAATGATGATATTTAGAAAGTACGGAACTAGAGTAAAATCTTCCAGAGCCACCAACATTTCCTCGCGTTTGTAACACGCATTCCACCCAGGAACATTACTAGACCACCGAGAAATAATACCATGAGTTCGATTCACTATACTTACTTTACTGGCTAGTCTACCAGAGACACCGGTATTCGTGGCTATGACGCAATAGCTCCCCTGACCGATTTTGGCCAACTGTAATGGAACACGTAGAAATAAGACAATAGGGAAAAAATAATTAACCTACATACATCAAGGTTAAAGCTTTCTGATTTTTCGTTTTCCTAGATTTATCGTGACACTAATCAAGCAAGTATCAAGACACAATAATCAATAATGACTGTTTAATAACTGTTGCAATAAAAACCCTTATGTTGATACCATTGTAAATTAAAATTATTAAGAATATAGGAATTTTGCCGTCTACCCAATCTAGAATCACAATTTTGTTCACAATATAATAGTGTATGTTGTCCTAATGAAATCCATAAGTTTTTGCGCTGTATGTGTTCAGTATATGCATGACAGAAAAATATTTATTATTTATTCAGCCCGGATCTAGGAAGGGGAAAGGGGGATTCCAAAACATTCCAAAGGGTGGCGAATTCGTGGTAGAAGAAGAAATGCCTCTTTATTCACATACTTTTTATCCGACTGCGACAGAAGGAGGGTAATGTTTTTCAATTGTATTTTGTATGTCCATTTCTTGGATGGATGGCTTAGATGAACCGCGCTGGAAAATTAAAAAGGCGAAGCAATATTTTTTTCGCTGTCGGGTTTTTTAAACTATTAATTAAGCTTGTTATTGTTGTTGTTACAGGGAGTAGTGCGACTCTGGGTGGTTACGGCCGGGGCTCGGTGATGGGCGCGTCGGGCGTGTGCACCGGCGCCGACCTGCTCAGGCTGGGCGGCCCGCCGCGGGGCTGGTACCCGAGGCAGAGGCACAGGTGAACTAACCACTTCTTTTTAAGTTTAACCATGAGATATGTATTATTGATTTTGCGAACAATTTAAATACTGTCAATTTTTAAAGTACTGCGCGTGCGCTTAAAGAAATTTTTTCCTTTTATTTTTGTCATATTTTCTTCCTTTTGCGGTATGTGTCGTCCTGTTACTTTTTTTTTCTTTTACATTTGGTCACATTCAAAACTATCTGCACTGGACTTTATGTCGAATTTAAATTCAAACTTTTTTATTATTTTGCGCATAATGCGGTGGATTACATTATTAATATTATTAGAATCGAAATACAATAATGCAGTTTTTATTTCGTTAAAATAGTCCTCGAGACTCCGAGGTCTTGGCTAATTATATTATTATATTAGTATTTCATATATATAATATAATTGTCGTTATTTTTTGTTCATCAGTACCAACAAGTGAGTATAGACGCTAATAGTCTGCGAGTGAGCGAGAAACAGCTGCACCGCAATTTAAAATACCATTAACTGTGTCCCGCGGTTTAACAAGCGTGTATCTCCCTTTCCTCTGGGATTTTTTAATAGCTATATCCTATGTCCTTTTTTGGGTTTCAAACAATCTCTGTATAATTTTAATCCAAATCGCTCCAGCGGTTTAGGCGTGTAAAAGAAACAGACAGACAGAGTCACTTTCGCATTTATAGTATAAGTAAGGTGGAAGGAGAGTAAGGATTCTTTAAACACATGGACAATAGTAAATTTTCGCGAAAATTACTTACATGAACGAAAATCCGGCACAAATGAAACAAAAACAAATACTGATAAGAAATTTTATCGACTATTAATGTATTGCGTGACTTGCAAAATGTCCTATTAATACGCTGAACATAACATAGTTTAGAGTTATTTTTTTGAATCCTCATTTCTTTTGTCTCCGATAGACCATGTTTGAGTCCAGTTAATGTGTATTAATATTACCTGTGTCGCGTAGAGTTAAAATACGTCACCACGCGATTTCTTCCCGGGGATGTTAAAAGGCAACAGAAGATAATTCTGCAGCATAACATCTTCAACGTGAAAAGAGTGATAGCCGAGCATTGCACGATTGGGTCATTCCTCTTGTTAAATTATGTAACAAAATGTTACCAGTAGCGCCATCTATGTTCAGTTGTTGCCCGTACACTGCGTGTATCATTTATAAGTTATAGGCCCAGCACGCTTCCACTTCGCAACTCTGCTCCTATTTTACTCTTCTCCCTTCCTTAACTTTCTCTTTCACTCCCTTTCTTCTCTGTACTTACAAAATTTCATCCAAATCAGTTTAGGGTTTAAATCGTGAAGAAGAGACACAGTTACTGTCGCATTTATAATATTAATAAGGATGAAGTAAGGATTATTGAAATCAATTATACCCATTAAGTATAAATTTCTTCACCAGGCCGGCATCAATCGAACACTTGGACAGAATCTCCGCGTCGTCCAAAATGGCAGCTGACCATCCCGTCGCATGGGATAATGCAGGGGCCCGCAAGCCTCTCACGTTACCGCCAAATCTAACGCCTAAGTTCTTTCAAAAGTCGCCCAGAGAAGCTCTGCGGAGGGTTACGAGCTTACTAATAAGAAAAGGTAAGTTTTATTTTGAGCAGAAAAGTGATTTTTAATGGACAAAAAGAACTTAAAAATATATTGGTAACAAGTATAGGTAAAAAGTAGTAGCTCAGCTTGTGTCGTCTTGCAGATTAGTGTCAGTCAGGACTGTTTTTCAGCCACTCCTACTTCCCTAAAATGTTAGGTGGAAGCCGGGTCGTGAGGGGGCTTAAGAATGTAAAAAATGTTCATACAATTTCATGAAATTAATGAAATGAGAAAATGAATATATTGAAAAGATAAAAATAATAAGTTATCGGTTCGACATCTTTGTAATGATAATATTTAAGTGTGATGATCCATTTACGCTTACAAGCACATACGAGTATGGTGAGGAGATCCTTGTTAATTTAAGTTACATTTCAACGTAAGAAACAGTTAAAGTTTCATTAAAATTCTGTTCATTAGTTTCGGTCAATTAAAGTTTAGTAAATAAATACAAGAAATTACTAAGGTTCAGTACATTAGGAAAATATATATAAGTAGATAGTTTTATAGTTGTGTGAGGAAGTTGATTTTATTTTTTGGCAAAAAGTGATTTATTTATGGTTTTATTATGTGTTTAATAGTAAGCACTATTATTCCCTATTTCCCCCGTGTGGCGATGGGTTAGAATACGTGTGTCACCACCCCATTTCTACCCATAGTGTCGTAAAAGGCGACAGAAGGTAATGGGCTGCATAACATCTATAAAAGAGTGGGAGCCGAGCATTGCACATTTGGGCCAAGTTCGCACCGGTGTAAGTACCACCCCCCTGCAGAAGACCGGCGTGAAGCAGTATTGCACTGTGTTTCGTACGGTGAGCGGGTGCCCGGAGGCCTGTATTTCCTTCCCATTTCTTCTCCTATCCTGTTCTAGTCCTCTCCCAATTTCATCATTAATCCTCTCCTTATCCCCTCCCCTTCCTAAGCCGGCAAGGCATCTGCGACATTTTATGTTGCAGATGTTCATGGGCTGCGGTCAGTCACTTAACATCAGGTGAAACGCATGCTCCGCTTGCCTGCTATAACATAAAAATAAACAAACCAATGTACCTGATGCGTTCATACTAAATTTACGAGAAGGAACCGAGCAGACATGTAACTTTTAAGCACACTCAAAATTAAAAGACATGTCGACCACGTCAAATAGATTTGCATTATATATCTATAATGCAACTCTATTTGATAAATAATCGTATCGGATTGTAGAAAGGAGAAGGTCAGGACTGACACATTAGGCTTGGTCTGGAAAAGGTTAGGTTATCTTATGAAATGTTAACATTTGAAACTACACTGCCAAAATTCATAGTTATATGATGTCATTAAATCTACTTTATATCCAACTAGCGACCCGCCCCGGCTTCGCACGGATAACAGTATTTGTCCACTATTTAATGGATGATATTATACATAAAAACCTTCCTCATGAGTTACTCTATCTATTAAAAAAAACCGCATCAAAATCCGTTGCGTAGTATTAAAGATTTGAGCGTTCATAGGGACATACAACATGACACATGACAAAAAAAGCGACTTTGTTTTATACTATGTAGTGATTTAATGGATGATATTATACATAAAAACCTTCCTCATGAGTTACTCTATCTATTAAAAAAACCGCATCAAAATCCGTTGCGTAGTTTTAAAGATTTGAGCGTTCATAGGGACATACAACATGACACATGACAGAAAAAGCGACTTTGTTTTATACTATGTAGTGATGATGCTATCGGTCTTATATCGCAAAAGTAAAGCTTATTTTCAAATGCCCTCTCATAGTCATAGGCAAAAGTCAATTATTTATGAGTATTTCATATATTATGTTCAATATTCCCACAATAAAATACTATATATTAAAAAAAAGATCATTCTCTTTTATAATCTGTCTCATCTTATCTCGTATATTATATCCTCAGATACGAATGATAAGAATTGATTGAAACTTATTGTATGGGTATTTATATTGGGAAAGCTTTATTTTTTGAGTATTGCGCGACTGCTCAAAGAAAACATCCCACATAATCAGTCGAGCGTAATAACCAATTTTAAATTTGATACCTAAAAGATTCAGAAAAAACGCTTTCGTTGATACTGATTTGTTTATTGGATTTACATAATTGTATTTCGTGAGGACTAATAATAAAAGACTAACGGCCATTTTCAATAATGTATCAATGATTATGGATAGATTGTTATGTCAGATTATATGACAAGAGATAGTCAAAAGTCATAAATGTATCCGTCGTTAGGATATTGAAATCAAAGTAGGTAAGTGCAAATAGATAGATTTGTCTGACTTTAGTAAGCAAAACAAGAGATAGATAGAATATTGAAAACGGCCGTACGAGGATAGTTGACTGCTTTTGGCGCGGATATTTTCAGTCAGTAAGTAAATAATGACGTATGAGGTATAATTAGTTCATAATAATGCTGAGTCATCGCCTTTTGCCATAATTGTTTATTATTAACATTATTTTTAATTTTTTTTTAATTGTAAAAACCTTTGTTTTTCTATGTTAACCTTTGTTTTTTATGGCAATAAAAGTAATTTTATTTTAATAAATATGATGTCTTACATTCTGTGACCATTTATGGTATGGTAAAACTATGGTACTACACAAATATTAATAGATCATTTACGAAATTGCATTAATAATAATACCATAAATGGACTTATAAATATATGTTTGTTATAACACATGACAAGGAATGCCTTGTTTACGTAGGAAAGGGCAATCTAATGTTATTATTCGCTATAGTTTAGCGAATATTGATAAACAGAACCAAATATTAAAGTACGAAACTTTAAGCAATCGAGATTATTCCAGTGTTCATCGAAACGTAAATATTATTCCCAGCTAATTAATGGTCCAAAACCAAAATAAAACTGACGTAAAAACCCCGTCATCAGTAACATCTGTTAGGCTTATAAAATAAACAAAACACCTACTGATATGTAATTGTACGGCAATGATAAAGTTTAGAAAATATTTTTAATGAATAATATTAACGAATACAAAACGCGACATAATTATCGTTTTTATGGTATAATAACCTATCCGGTCTCCAATTCACAGATCATCATGATATAAGTAATCGATTACGCCTAAATACAAATACATGTATTTGAGCGATAAGTAAGTATGTATTCTACGAATTTTATTTTACTACGAAATTTATTTCGGTGTATTGCTATGATTAGCCTGAAAACGTCTTATTATTATCATTTTCAATTTTGCTTAAATTTCTTGATAAATTTATATAGAATTCTTTATACAGAAGTTACCGGGGCGCTGCGATGGAGACAGTTATATACTTAATATTAGATAGTTTAGAAGGAAAACTTTGTTTGCTTATCTGTTTGTTTGGTTGTAATGAATAGGCTCTACTGGACCGATTTTAAAAATCTTTCATCATTCGGAAGCTACATTATCCACAAAAAACATAGGCTATTATTTTATAAAATTCAATAATTTCATCACGCTATGGGAGCTAGGCCCCGCGGATCAGCTAGTTTACGATAAAGTGCATAGCAACATGGTCGGCTTGAGATTTCGCTCGTAAAATTCGTAAATTATAAATTGCATTATTTCGGGTATTTAGGGGTCAATGATCAATCATTTGAGACTACATAATAGAAAGAATACATAAAAAATAATAATTCAATCTACGTAATTAAGGTGGATCATCTACGCTTCGATGAATTCACGAGGAAAATGATAAACCAAAATATATCACTGTCGTGATTATATACTTAAGTATATACTCGTATTTAGGTATATAATTTTCTCTATTAAAACTTCTTAGATTTATTAAGTAAAACATGCTAAATAAATAAGCACATTTTAATGACCACCGCTAGATGTCGCTACTGGCATGATTATACTAATATTCTATAGGAATATAATTCTGATAATACTGCAAAATATAACATATTTGTAATTCAGCTTACAGGATAATGACCGATAATAATAACAGGATATTATGTACTTATTAATAATTATGCTACCGAATATAGTAAACTTCCATAACCGTTAACTTGCAATTACTTTTCTCTGATGATTTTTTGTGTTTTAATGGCAGTTAATACTTTAAAGAATTGATTTTATATTTTAAGACTTTACTGAGGTCATATAATATCTCCTAGATACCTATATGAATTTCCTACCAATAAACAATTTACAAGCCTTCTGTATGCTCGAATTGATATTATTATTGTTCCAATCTCGAATAAACCTACACATTCGACCTATTGAACATTATAACAATGAGGCGCTAACAATTGGTTAGGGGACCTCAAAAGTTTGGCTGCACAATAGCATCTAGCATACAATGGCGATTCTGTTACCTGCGGCATCAATATGTGCATAATAGTATGGCGTGCAATGATTCAGACGACGCCAACCGTTCGCCCTACATGACGGTAACCGTCGGCTGCGCCGTGACTCACTCGAGTTTCACTGCGAGGGAGGATGCCTTTACACCCATGTTCAATGATTAATTCTATCACAACTCCTAGAAGTATCAATCGACTCATTTTTATATCACTACTGATAAATAATTACCAAGTATCTGCATTTTGCCGAATTAGCATTTCGAAGAAAGTGCCTATGCCTCGTGGTAGTTTCGAGAAAATAAATGTTAGCAAGAATACTGTTACGTTCGAGGTGCGCGTATGCTGACGAAACCGGTCTCTGCCAAAGATGGCAACCGGTCAGGCTTTGAGGCCGACATGGCCGTGCCAGCGCCCTACATATGACCTAACTGCTGTCTCTGCGATAGGAGAAATAAATCGCTTCTCACCTAGACACACATACTCTGACCTTGTTGTGTACCAAGGGACGCCTATTTGTTAAATGAACTAAAATTAACAGTTCTTAAATAATATATCATGTTTGTTCTCTTTTTGAACGAAAGCCAGAAAATATTTCATGAAATTCAGTCAGGAGAGTGCCCTGTCAAATCAAAATTTAAAATACACATACTTTAGCAACTGTCTTCTTGAAACAGATGTATGCATTGCGTTTATATACTTGAAAATTAACTTATGTATATAGTAGGAGTAATAAGTTCTAGTTATCATTATAACTACACACCTTTTACTTTCCTTTGTTCATATCCGATGATGATAAGAGAATTGATATGGCGACCATATCTCGCAGATAAAACCGGTAATCTTTTGTGTATGTAATCAACCCAATCGAGAAGACCAATTTGTTGGCACAAAATTTGAACGCAACAAATAAAAATTGATAACTTTTAGTTTAAATAGCAATTATCAAGGGAAGCTGTGTAACGGAAATACGAGCTCCTATCTACTTTCCGTTTGATTAGTTATTCAAAGAAGGAATTTTGGCGACTTTTTATCTATTTTATTAAATTTAGTTTAAGTTAAACCCATAAAAATATAAAAAATAACATCTTATCTATCATGATCACACTACGGAATTTGGCCATTTTGTTTTTTTTATACTCTGACTTTTTTTATACTCTTAACACAAAATTTTATTGAATCATTGATATTAAGTTTTTAATCATAAGATTGTCGACTTTGTTTCGCTTTCATTGAATATTCCGATCCCGATCCCTTCTGCGCATTGTCGTGGAAACCACGCCACGCATGCAAATGGCGACACATCCGCCTTCGACCAAATCTACGACTATATCCGGTCGATGATACATCCACTATGCTCGCAAAAGTTTCATTCGTCATGATCTGTAATATATAAGAAGTATTAAATATTAAATATACATAATCGACTCGGCATTCAGTAATTCAGAATTAGTATCATTATTCCTAGAACCCACATATACATGTTAATATAAAAATCACCATTTTTATTTGTTTTCATCTTTAACTATTAATATTACCAGTAGATTAAAGTGTAATCAATAATGTTTCCATAAGTGAGAGTAAGAAATCAATTTTGAACATTAGTATAATAGTTTGACATATTATTTTATGATAAGTTAACAGTTGTATGCTTCATAAAAAATACTTTAATACAGACATTCGACATTTATAGTCGTATAACCTAAAAGCTTTTATGGTCATGTACACGACTTTGACGACAACCATCAAAGCCATATGGCACTGTACAGTCGTGGTAAAAAGTTGAGGATAAGATTAATACGCGATACAAGTCATAATTTATCGTTAAAATTTGAATGATTTATAAAAGCTTCGCTTTAAATCGTCATAGTGAGTTTATGTCTTTTTCATAAAGTATTTTATATTTACGACGGGTAAGCGTTGCGCTCGATATTACTAAAGTTGAGTTGTTTGTATCGTATAGTTGTCCTTTTGTACAGTACACTCGAGTAAGGCCACATAGTAATTCAATACTTCGCGGCGCCATGCTTGACTTAAAGCTCGTTCTTTTGTCATGTCACTTATTCAACTTGTCTCATAAAGGCACGTCAAACCCGTATGTTAATTGTTTTCTAAAGTACATGGAGAACGATTTAACAAGGGCAATATGCAACTTTAAAATATAAAATGAACACGTGTTCGCTAAACGTTTCCCCGCAACGTATATTCAATAAGTTAATGCAAAGTAATTAGTGGATTTATACCTTCACATGATTCATGCCCTACTTAAAGTAACTCAGTCAAGACTCAAGACTAGTTTCAAGGAACGTATTAGTCATATATGGTCATAGACTTACTTAAAAATCTTTAGATACGTGACACTGTTATACCTATAACGTACGAGCAATTAAATTTCAAATAAGGACGTTACCCATATGTAAAGTATTATTCACCTGAACACACACAAAGTATGCACATTTGTAAAGAAAATAGTTTACTGTCTATGTCATTTGCAAGCTATATTATCGCGGTACACATCTTGAATCGCAAGTTTATTGGTCACCTATTGTCAATTAATTAATCGTTGCATTAATTAAGGAAAACATTGTATGTGGTATAATTAAGTACACTATGCATAACATGCGTCAATTCCAGAAATAACATATTTCCGTTTTCAACTCTTGATAAATCGTATTTAAATGCAATAATAAGTTTGAATACTCTCAAAAACAGTTTTTGCTGTTGTTTAACAACCGTGCCCAAAATAAAATTTCAACGGCTATAGCCGCCGTATATTATAATACAAAGCCATGATCGAGCGATGACTTTATCGGATATTATTAGCAAGATTCGCATTTCAGTTTGTCGCCACATCTGGTATAGTATATGTCTAACGTTGGGGTCTATCGTACACATGGCGGATACTCATGTGAAGTCATACATTGTCGAGTATCGCCGCGTCGACGGTTAGATACGATTTGAGGCCGTGCGAGAGTCAACGCCACTGCCAAGGTCGATTCGTCCGCCTCGAATGGACAGTCGTAAGAAGTCAATGCATTAAAACAATTTGTATTATATCTATATATGAAAGACTCTCGTATGATTGGAAAGTTACATATTTAAACGTATCAGGTAAAATCATTGCAAATTATTTTAAGTTCCTAGATACTGTTCCCCATTTAAATCAATCTCTCGATTCTAAATTTTCGATGTCGATTAGTGTTCGAATGAAGTATCGCATGAGTCTACATGCGAAGGTCCAATGTATTGTTAAAAATTGTTCGATGTTTTGCGAATGGTCTGCCGGGTTGAACGTTCGCTAACCGGTCCGACGGGCGGCCGCCGCAAAAAGGATCCTTCAGGGAATGCTCTGCGACCAACTACCTCCCACCTCAGACCTCTATCTGTACCGAGATGTTTCCGGCCGCAATTGATATAAAACAAGTCCCAATAAAACTCGATAATTGCATCGGATTTCATATTCGTTTGCGATTGTCTCTTTTTGAATCGCAAACGTGATATTCAGATACGTATATATTTGTGAAATTTCTCATATGAGGCGATTACAAGCTGTTATTTAAAAGGTATTTTGATATGTTTAAGTAATCATATTGTTATATCAGCTAAAGATAACGATAAAGAACTTTATCTTCTATAATATCATGATTCATGATATTAAATGGAAAAATAAATGCATAAGTTGCAATTGTCCAAATTTTTTAAATGTTAACTCTAGAGCACGTAATACGTTACATCAGTTTGTGCTTCACGTAATATAAAAACCTAATATGCATATTATGTATTTTTAGTATAATTGTCATTGGAATGATATTAATATCCGAAAATACAGTTTTTTTTTAGAGTCCGAAGTTACATTACCCATTGTAGTATAAGATAACAAAATAAATCAATGGTTTCTAATGATTATAATTACGTATAAACTTTATAAAACATTTTCAAAAGAATGAATATGTTTTATACAAATATATTATGACTTCAACTAGGTAACATGATTAAAGTTTTTACATATAATTGGTAAAAATAAAATTTGAAAGAGGAATGAAAATTAAAAATGTGATCACATATTAATTTTGAATACCAAATTCTTACTTCCTAGAGTGTTTTTACAATTATACCTCTTTGTTTTTTACTGTGTTGTTTAGAGCCCGTGTGTTTTACAGTCTAAATGCAATATTTTTTTATTTGTTTAGGAAACAATGGGAAGGAGAAAGAAAACACTCGAAACAAGGAGGCAACTTCGCCGGCAGCGCGCTCCGCGAACGGTTAGTATTATTATACGTCCAAATGTCTTCTAAACAATGGATGATGAGCCATCACGTCTCGTGAAACCTTTAACCTGTTAGATGGCATAATAGAGGCGGTATAGCAGCGTGAATGGGTGCTTAATGATCGCTCCGTTTCCACTGGCGAGGGTAGCGGGGAGGTCGCACACATGCTGCGTCTCGCTGGGGAGGGTAGCCGGTAGCGGCGGCGCGCGCAGCCCGGCCACCCCACACGCTATTCTCCCCGACGCACCGCCAGCCGCACCCGACTGCGCCCCACGCCCGCGCCCCGCGCCCCGCGTCCTCCGCCCCGCGCTGCAGGGGTGTCAGCCACTATACGACTGCCCGCTCCACACAATTTTGCGGAAATTGGAATTTTTCCCTCTAAGCCGATACTTAGCGTTCGATATCAACTCTGTCATTACCACAGCAACATTACACTCATAAATTAAACTCGTTTAATGAACTGTGGATGTGTCAATCTCCACCCGACAATAATTGTCCATAAATATTAATAAATCATTAACCGTGATACGAGTCGATAGATACACTAAACAATGAACGGCAGCTTTAAATAGTTTACATTATACGGTACGATGGTTATGCAAATTCCACTGTTTATAATCGATCACATTATTGAAAGGAAATGGATTTTATATGGAGTCAAATTAAAATAACATAAATTATTTTATAGCAATGCTTCTGAATACATTAACATGTATGATAAAACGAAAAGTTAAACGTGCCTCTTGGTAAAAATATGCATAAATTACTTTGGAGTAGACAAAGGAATCCTGACGCCCAGCTGATATGATAATGGGACGTTGAAGCCTTGTGTCAGCATATCGTTGTACGTGACATATCAATGAAAACAACATTTAGATATGTAGTGGAATGTCCATTTTAAAATGATCCCGTCGACTCATGTTTTTGTATAGACAAATTGATAAAAAAAGAGTTACCATACGATACTTAGGCAATTGAGACATAGCTCCTTGCATCCAAATACAAAACAATTGGAATTAATAAGTTAATAAAATTAAAGAAAATATAGCATGGAATTATCAATACTAACAAGATGCCATAATTAAGTATCTATGTTGAGCTTCAATCACTAGTATACGTTGAATAAATAAATGAACAACTTCAAACTTAGCAGTACACTTTATCACCACTCTTAAACTGAAATGATCTGTTTCAAATAAAACCATGTTCTATATGTTGATTGGTGGAACAGTATTTGTATTTCCAAACGAAATTTTGGATTCTCCTGTTAAGACCAACAGTTAGAATACACATTTATCACATGATATTAGAAATAATATTTTATTCTAAGGTGTTGCATTGAGTACTTTTAAACTTAAAACGGAATTATTGTTTAAGTTTCAGCCGTACCGTTATTTCGATATGGTCAATTGTTTGATAATATTAACGGTGTCAGTGCAATTAATAACATAGACTTAATTTAAAACAACTATTGTATTATAAGGAACCTTCGATTTTCTGCTCGCATATTGTATTAAAATTTTTTGTAACATGATAATTGATAATAATCACCATACGTTAGCGTCACCATTAAATGAAAGGTCTCGTGGGCTTCATTGAATACGTAAAAATAATAGTAATTTACGAATGGATATTGTAGTTATTAAATGACGTCATAGTACGGCGTTCCCTTGCGAATCAAAAGGACAGCTGGCTAATTGGTGAGAGTCCATATTACGCAGCTTACGACACCAAACTGGCGTCATGGAATTAAATAATTGAGCTGACTCTTCTACTTTATATGGAGACAAAAATTTAGAACATATGAGTTACATGTGTCTTAAACCTTGCCTTTTACATAAAATGCAAATTTCGGCGATATCTTGTTTTCAGTTTAGTTTTATGTGAATATTTTAATTGAATAATATACATTAAATTTATCTAAACGTTCTTGATAAACTAATTTTGTAGAGTCTCAAATAAATAAATTTTCATTATTTGTTCTCGAATTTTCTATTGCAAATTCAGTCTCAGCAATAGTCGTAAACCTAAAATTCAGGATTTATATTTTTCTAAAAACCTGTACAATAAATTCGGTAGAAATTAAACTTGCAGCGTCATTCTATTAAATTAACACGAAATAATTCACAGATACAGTTTCAAGTGAGGAAAAGACTATGCCTAAGTTTATACATTACAAAAGTCTATCGGCTTGTGGGTCAATGACCGACTCGACTTAACGATAACAGTAAAATTTGCAATAATCACTAAACTAAATAAAGCATCGTGAACAGTGAATTATGAAAGTAAACCAATTTAACCAATATATAGCCATTAGATTGTAATAAATACGTGCTTCACCTCGATGTTACACTGCTACACATACAACAAAGATAAAAAATCATATGAAATTTTTAAAATCAGCGTTTCACGTAGCTTTACCTCAGCAAAATGGTTTCCCGTTTATTTCTGGCATAACCAGCAACGCCTAGTAAACATTTATACTATTTCTGCCATTTGGACCCGTTCCAGTAAAATGCCTCATGAAATACTTATTGAGATAGTAAACATGTGGTATAGTCTTTCAGTTTGATTTTCATTCATTAGAGAATCATTCAAAGGCGCTGTAATCAGATAAATATTAATTGGAATCGTAAAACACCATTAAATTAGGGTACCTACTTCTTAATACAAACTAGTAAATCAGTCGTAGGTATTAGTTTGAAGCCAGAAAGTTACAAAATAACCTATAATATATTTGATGAAAAAAGTTAATTTTTATAATAAGTAATAAAATAAATTATTAATAAGAATTACTTTAACCAATTATATATGGATAATTAAGAACATATTTGAACCAATATTTTTGACTAATTATAGATTGTTTTGTTATAAAAGTGTTGCTTGTAGCATTTAAAGCAGCGATAATTACATAGTTATAAAAAGATAAGTCTGTCAGATAAATAATAATGCAGTAAAATATTGATAGGAGTAATGACTGACCGCTATTGCTGATGCTATACCTACATACATTCTCGTCTAAAAGTACAATGAACCCACTTGTCTACAATTAATAATTCATTTTGTGTAGCGGAATTTTCTGAAAAATATTTAGTGAAGATTATACTATTTTTTATAACATCCAATTAAGCAGATATCTCACATGAGCGTTTCTACGAGAAATGCGTCAGATGTTTTAAAACGTGAATCATCCAGAAAAATATTTTGCATGCAATACAGTAACTTAAAAAGGTCCTAAAATGAAAGGTTTGTTCCGCCTCGAATGTCATTAGTAAACCTGTGAGTCAGCAGTTGTTATCAACTCTGGTTCTATAAGAAACCATTTTGACTGACATTTTTCAAATATTTTTTAACAGCTATCGAACGGCAAGTGCAATTAAAACGGAAGATAAAAGAAAGCTGAATTTTCGCTCATTACAAATTTAGATTAGTTACAATTGTTTTGCGTAACATGATGTCATCGTGATACAATATCTGATAGTGGAGGATACGTGTACTTTAGAACAATTTACCTTATTCGATTGGTAAATATTTGGTTATAAAATAAAATACTTAATATCTTATATAACAAAAGCTATTTGAGTCACATTTAGCAGAGTTTATTGTTATATTCAAGTAACAAAACTGTTATCACAAGATTTTATGTGTTTATCTAGGCAAAAGGATTTATTGACTGTACCTGTATTTTTTTTGTGATGAAAAAAATATAACTCAAAAAAATCGCTCAAATATATCATATATGACCAAAGAGTTTATGAAATAAATATAAAGAAAAGAGATACTTTTTTCTGAAGTCAAATCAAATCAAAAATCATTTATTTCACCTAAATAGTTAATGTAAAAATTTATGAGGCCCTGACTCTTGAGCTAGGCAAGTAAGTAGCCTTACTTAGTAAGTCAGGAAAGCCAGTGATTTCTTACAAAAACTATTGAAACTTAAATGACAATATTGAAACTAATTTATTAACAATTAATGAATGTGAATTAAAGTACGAAAATTTTAAAACTATTTCACCATCAGTAATCGCGAATCAGTAGTTAATAGTATAAAATTTTAATGGTCTAAAATGTTATAATCATATCATTATATCCTTATAACGTTAATATGTTTCATATTCTTTGTTAATTTATTTTCATACATTAGGCGCTTTAAGTTTCATGATTTTTGCTCTTAACATTCATTAATCTCGATTCTCGCTCGAAGTAATTTGGCTTTCTCTTTGGCTAATTAGTGTTCTCTGTTCTCAACTTTAACGCTTCTAAGATTTAATTGTACGTACATTGAATGATACCAAAAACAAAAAATATTGTTTGATATACTCCACGCTTTGTAGAGCAGAAAAAATTAAACATGGAGCCGATTATTATTAATATAAGTATAATTTAGTACAACAATTTATAGAATACAGTTGCCTGATAGTTCGTCCGCCTTGATAATAATGAAGACAGAGACCTACAAATAAGGAAATAACATCTTACGTGCCCCAAAGAATAATGCTTCGAACAAAAGAATTTTCACTAACGCTAAATTAGTTTCTTATAAATAAATAAATATTAAAATTTTATAAACGTGAAAGTTATTTCAATGTACAAGGCAATCACGCTTCTACTACTAAACAGATTTTTATTAAATTTTGTATGCAGATAGGCAGATATGGATTTTATTGTTCTACTAGCCTCGCCTCGCAATTTCACCCTTGTATGTATAACTTCTATTTCCGAAGAAATTCCGGAATTAGAAGTAGACTAAACACATGTGTTATTCTGGATCCTTACCTATGAATACAAAGTTTCATCACAATCGGTTCAGTATTTTTTGCTTGAAAGAGTAACAAACACACATACATACATACTTACAAACTTTCGCATTTATAAAATCAGTACAAAATGTACCGTATTCCACGCGAGCGAAGTCGCCGCAACAACTAATTTGTGTATAAAATTTACAATTATAGTTTATTTACTAATTATTTAATTACGATAGGTTAAAAGTCCTTCCTAAGTTCATAACCTGGTTCATACTGGAATTAAGTAACAGTTACTTATATCCTTTAAAGTTATCAACATATTTCTAACTTCTATTTTATGTTAACAACTGCATATCAAGATTATGCTCTATCCTAAATCCTTCGTAGGTAATGTGAAAATCATAATTTTGATACATACAGGAGAATTCTATTATTTACTATGTGTATGTTAGTTATTATAATAATTGAAATGGCATGATATAGTAATGGAACAAAACGTTGTCATTATAACATTTTCATTGTTGGAATTCGTTTGTATCCTTCTATTCGTCCAGCCTAGACGGATTGCGCTACGTGAAAAAGCTAGTTTTTCTGAATAATTCAACCATAAAGCATTGTTATTGAGCCTCATTCTTCCATTCCGTAAAATATGGCATGTAGAAATCAGTTCTTTAATTTATAAAATGTACTAACAATCAAAGGAAAGTAAGTGCTTGGAAGCTTTTTTACTAAAGAACAATTCAAATTTTCAAAATAAATGTGATAATCATTGTAATAAACTCGCTCCTTTTATGTAAAGAACAAATATTTACCCACGGATATTATTAATAAAAAGATGTTTTCCTTTTAAAAACGACTAATTTAATTAATAATAGTTGCGATACAATTCAAGAGTTCAATGTCACTAACATTAAGCTTTATCGAAATATCAATGTCATGCGATCATTGACCGTTAGGATTATTTGTTTATAAAAAATTGCTTACAAAATTTCTAGTTTTATATATTCAAGTTTAATAATTAAAATTCTAGTTTAATTATCTATCAACGTCATACTCAAAATAAATAAAAAAAATATTTTTTTTTGCTCATAAACTTAATTGTTATAGTTCTAGATATAATTCTAAATTCAATGTTTGCATGAAATGCGACGGTCTGTCTGGTTAGTTTGCAACGTATTCTATTCTGGGGAATTATTTAACGGTAAGCGGAGAGCATAGTAGAACACGGAGCCTGGAGGAACAGTCGGTGCGGGAGAGCGGAGGCTGTGGGATCAATACATGGCACCCGGCGCGCCGCGTCGCCATCGCGCGCCGTCGAAAGCGAACGCACCGACCTCGCTGCCCTTCACCGGCGAGTCGACGAACCCTGCACCCCCCACCCTACCGCCCTCTTCGACCCCCGACATCCCTATCCCTTTACACTTCCCCATCGCGATCTTCGTGACCCGATTAGATTGTCAATTTAAAGCATTAAATATATATCATCGAATATATAATAAAAAACCATGAGACTCTCATTCAAATAAAATATTAGGTAATAAAAAACTACAAATAAATATTAAAAACGATCCTGTTTAACACCCAACATAAATTTCAACATCTAATAATATGTACTGTTGAATAGATAATAATATATTCTGCCAACCTAGATAGACCTATACCTAAATAGACCTATATCTAACGTTAAGAGTGGAGATAAAACTTGTCTTCCCTATGCGATCAATACTGTCTTGTTAGTATTCTGAGAACGCAAGCATTGGCTCCGTAGTAGATCCGGTGTCTTCATTTTTTTACCATTTGATAATAGTACTTGTGATTTCCTTCATCTATTCAACAACGTTCAATAAAATTTGTAAGCTCTTTGTGTAGTAGAGGCATTTGCAGTTAATTTGATGGAGTATTTAATAGTTATTCATTTTGACCTAAAGCGATGGAGTTTTTAATAGTTATTCATTTAACTTTTAATTAATATTATAATAATAATTTAGGGAAAATATTGAACATTATAAATCAATATACCTACTTGATCTTTGCGGGTAGTCTAGGCAATGAACTTGAATCCGACGCGACGGGCCTCCTCTGCGCATGCTATAAATAGATGGTACCGCTGTCTGTTTCGTTTTATTACAACGAATCATGTTCAATTTCGACAACAAAAAGTATTCCCTATTTTAGTTTATTTTCAGTTTCCAGAAAACAACAATGGGCAAAAAATAAAGAGTAACTTTGGTATTGTATAAGAATTCACAATTATTTAGGAATTATATATTTAAAAATTATATTAATAATATCATAAGTTTGCTGTTTGTACCATTTGACCGGATTATCATATGTCGGGATCACGATGTCTATTTTTGGCAGCACGCAAAATATTTGGGACGCGCGCTGGAAAATATCTTCTAACCGATCTATTCTCAGCTGCCCTACTAACGGAACGTTCTTACTTCATCGCTCAAAACCACGTATTTTAAAATTGTGAAAATGAATTAACAAGATTTACTATGGAATTTAGCATTCGCCTATATTTTTGTGACATTTGTTCTCATGATTTTCTTATTTGTAGACATTTAATTTAAATGGTCGTCTGTCCTACAGAATTGTCGACACGAATTTCATAAAAATGTTTACGTAAGGCATACATTCGCACTACACCATTGAATGTTGATTTACCTACGCAAAGTTGATAGTACCAATGGATTTTTATATCTTTTCTAATAAGCAAAACTTAACTATAAATGTAACGAATACTAGTTACGAGTGACCTTAAGATACTGCCAAGACCAAAGCATACTATCACGAAATGTTGATCGATGTGTCTAATTATAAACACTAAGCAAGATTAAACACGAATCATAAAGGACGTCGTGTCCTGCTTGTTTAAAACTATGTAATACGAATAGCTTTTTTTTTTCACAGGCGAGGACCATCCAGGACAAAAACAACGGAAAGGCTTCTTTAGAAATTTATGGAAAAAGTCGCGTCATTACTCATTAGAACACCCGTGATTTCATCAATAGAAGGTCAATGACGGATGGATGGACATCATTATATTAAGGCTCGTGTCCGCTCCGTAAACAGCACTGGGGCAACATACATCATTGTAACCGCGCACAACTACCATTGCAATTTTAATTTATTCAAAATATATAATAATATATTGTTGATAATATTAAGCGTTAAATTTTTAACTGATAGTATACACGTGTGGATGTGGCTTTTGAAATATGAAATGTGTAGTTGTAAGTGGGCTTATGTAGGTACCTAAGTTCCGACACGTATTAATTGTTAAACTAACTGTATAGGTGGTCATATAAAATCTATTATTATAACAACGCGTAATTAATTTATTTTTAAGGCAATAAAACAATTTTAGGAAACTAATTTTTTTTTAAATAAAATAATACTGTAGAATTGTAGATAACCTCGTAGAATTTTATGTAAGTCTATATATTTTGGTTTTCATTTCACTGTGATTTTTTATGAAATATGCTGGTTAAAATGAATTCACTACATATACATAATTAAAATTGTATTTACCACAGCTATCGGCACAAATATTTTATAAGTTTAAATATACTATTTTTGTCGTAGAAATTAGGCTTGTAAAATGAACCTTGTATTGTGTAATTTCTAAGAACCAAAATCTTTTTTGAAGACTACAAGTTTTAACATTTTATACCAATTCTTGTATTCGAGTGTACTTAACTCTATTATTATTGTAGATTTTGTCAAAAGAAAATAAATTATGTTCATTAGCACATAGTAGTTTTATTTGTTTATACAGGTGAAGCTGGGTGTAAATGAAACGATGTAATATAATACAAATCATTTTATTATTAGATAGACACAGTTCCCATCGCTTATCAGAAACAATGTACAAAGCTATAGTAGTAATATCAAATATAAACAATATGCACCCTTCGTTTACTGCAAGCCTTGTTGGAGGATACAGGGTAATAATAATAATTGAGCGCTTCTAGTTACTGCAGCTAAGAGTAAAACAGAATGCAAATGTTTATTTTTCACTACACAAGATTATATTTGCGGAATAATCAAAAAAGAAGCATAGCAAAAATTGTTGGCGTGCACAAACTCGCGAGTGACGCGCGCCGCCCGCAGACCCCGCACGCTCACGTTATGTTATTGAATATACTTTTCACACGATGGTTCCAGTGGGACTAGAGATTTTTAATTAAAAATGTAATATTTTTACTTGGGTTACAGTGTCTTTCATTTCATAACAAGCCCTTACACAAATGCCTATTTGTAATTACATATATAATTATGTCGTATATTGTTACAGTAATTTCATTACGTGGTTATAGTAATTTCTTATCAAGCATCTGTAAGCAAAAACTCAACTTGATTTGCGAACGGCTGTTACATTTTATAATACTAGCGTCGTTTATGATGTGTATCAAAAAAAATCAATAAAAAGAATATGCGAGATATAAAAATTGTTAGGTGTCAGAATGCTTGAAAAGAAATAAAAAAATCTCTATACATCATACTTTAAGACCCGCTAGCAAAACTGAAATCGCTTCACTGCATCGGTCGATAAAAGCAAATTTTAAAATATAAATTTAAACCACACTACAGTAACAATTACTCTGTGGAAGCGGTGAGCGTGTAAAAAAGGGTCCAGAATCCGCAAAGTAATTGTATCTGCACACAGTTACTAAGCGCATCAGACACTGATGACGCCATAATTTATCAAATATCAAAACCAATGAACGATCCTTATCACTTTTATAGAATATACAAAATGCAGTTACTTATTTCCCTGTGGAAAAAATATTATCTTATCGTATTCTTAGATCACGGCGCGCTTCGATCTGAAAGAGAGAAATAATGTTATTTTTTTCAAGTCACGCCAAGAATGAAATATTTTATGAAGAGAAGTGAAATATTACCTTTAATAACCACAGGTAAGTAAATAGTCTCCTAACTTCTCAACTACGGATGCAGCTTGTTGGGGTTGAATGGGTTCTTCGTAGAGAGAAATTACGATGGCTGGAAAAAAAAGTTTATTTGGATGTATATTTTATACAGCCCCATGACACAAATATATAAAATGAAGTGTTTGAGGGTGATTTATGTGAATTCTCACCTTGCTGTGTTTTCATGCAATGCACGCCGACTTTGCCAAGCTTTGCGCGTATGATGCGGTCTGTGCCACTGAGGTAGATGTACCGCGTGCCCGCTATCGTCACGCCGCCGCTTGTAAGGAGTGATTCGTTTTCATAACCAGCCGCGATTTTCGCAACCTCATCTTTTGAAATCTGTTGACAAGTGTTTTAATTATGATGCCGGTTCATATCAAAAGTACAATAGAGAAGTTCTACATGTCTACCAAATTCTACATATTTTTATTTTTAGTGCTCGAAGTTAAGCAAATAAGTGTTTATTTTAGAGTAGAAAACTATAGCAATACTATAAGAAATAAATATCATTCTTTTTTATTTTGTAAATAAAATGCAATAGATGTCTTAATATTGACTTTTTTTTTAGTATGATTATTTTTAATTTATGTAATATAATTTGAAGTTATGAAAAAATTCATGCAATCTTATATTTTTAATACAAAATGTTTTAAAAACTGTGTATCTATCTATGTTATTTGGTTGTAATGCAGAAGCAGGTCGTTGAAATATTTAACTTTCAATGCTATTTTTAATAGAACCAAACATTTGTAAGCAATTTTTTTTTTGGTCAAATCATACTAATAATAGCTAACCATGCATTTTATTTCTCTTAGTCATGTGATAAAAGTGTGAAAACATTTCTTTTTCAATGAAAATATGAAGACAAATTTTCTAACAAACTTGCAATAACTCAAAATATGGTTGATTATCAAAATAATAGAGGGTGTCTCTACAATTTTTGAATTTAATAAATGCTATCATAAACTGTCATTATTAATACTTATTTTTTTTTTAATTTTATTTTTAAGAATTTATTTTTTACCCTTAATTCAATTTTTTAAAATGAAGTATAATTACTTAATAGCTATTATAATATTATAAATGTTAGTACTTTTCTCAAGATTTATTACTTCAGCTTGTTATTTATGTTCTGTTTTACTGAATATTTTTACAAAAATGCATTGAATCTAAGTGTTCTATTATAATACTCTTAAAATATTAATTAATATGTTTTTACAGAAAAAAATGCTACTGTGGAAAATTAATCTATAGGCCAAATTAAAACACCCCTTAGTGAATGGACTGACCTTGCCAAGGTTACCATCTATGTTATACTGGTTAGTGTTAACATAACCCTGCATTAGTTTATTGGACAAATATAGTGCAGTCTTAAGAGATAGAGTCCAATTAGCAAAATTTAAATTGTAGCCTACACAATAGCAATTTTGATAGTTTTACTTTTAAAAGGAAATTTTGCCAAGATAATGTTGTGGTCTTTAAAGACATCTTATAAGAGGATACCTAAGATAATTATATTATAGCTTCTGAAAGAATAGGCGAATGAAAACTTGGGGCAAGAATATTTATATTAATATGGTTTTTGTTACTTTTTCTTTCTAGTTATATGAATTGATCAGGGACATGTGAAATTAAAACCCTTGCAAATCCTGAGCCAATTGTTTTCATAACTAGCATAATTAATAGGGTCTTCAGCTTCTAACCATGGATTCAGAACTGAGATACAAGTTTATAGTTCCACATACATACTCTCAGTTTGATAATTAAAGTAAATTTTAAAATGAAAACTTTAAAAAGCATAAAAGAAGTTTTTAGCTAGGATTTTCAGTTATATTAAAAAATTAATAATAGACATTTAGATAATCTAAAAGTTGCTTTTCCTGCGTTTTCAATATAAATGATGATTTAAGGGACATAAGGAGTGGTACTTAAATATAAAATCGATGACATCATCAAGTTTTTGGTGAACTAATATGAATATTCCGTCTAATCTTCTACTTAATACTTTTATGACACTAAAAACAAAGTACAATTCTGGCATTATGAACGAATTGCAGTAAGTGCACAGTAATTAAATTCAACGCAAATAGTTGCGCTCAGCGATGACTCATTATGGTGTGTTCTTGATAATGAGAGATGGCGTAAAATTAAAAAAAAATCCTACTATAACATATGAAAGATTCATTTATGCTACTCTTAAAATGTAAAAAACCAGTATCTTATATTATTTTGTTATTGTCAATATTAGGCGTCGGCGACGTGTAATGTCGACCTCTCGGCCAAAAAGCACCGGCCGGCAATTACAACAAATTATTTAAATCATAATAAAAATGAGAATGATTTTTTTACCATCTTATATAAAATTCTAGTTCACCGACAGTTTCATTAGAAATAAATTAAACTGTCCAAACTTTACTGACACGTTATAAATTAATTTCTAATAGGAACAGGTTGCTACCACATGTCGCCATCTTGTCAACTTGCCGGATAGGTCATTCAAACAAGCGTAGAATTAGATTGAATACATATTGCTTTACCCCGTTGTCACTCAGAGTACCTAATTCTCTTTCACTAAACACAAAGAACTACAAGAAAAACTTACGTCGAAGCCTTCGGACTTGGCCCAGACATTTCCATCATGACCGGCAATTGCAGCCTTTGTAACACACCTGGATGCAATTAACTGTTTGTCAACATAATCTTGCCAGCTCATTTTGCTTAAGTTCTTACAAATTAAAACTAAACTTTGCTATAACACAGTCTTATCGCTGCAACGAGCTAACGCTCCACACGAACAAAAAGCACTGCCGTTTCAAAATGGCAGCATGCACATAGACACGACAGGAAGTGCTTTATACCAACATAGCAAACAAAATGTTGCGTTCATCATTCTACAAAAATGTATAAAAATATAAAAATTAAAATGTAACATAATTTATTTTTTAGAAAAAAATTATACATTTATGTATTAATTAGAAATATCATAAATATAAAACATAAATGTAAATATATTGCATGTAGATGGTGCTAACGTTAAATTTATGTATGAACAAAATAATATTTTTTTTATTTGATACACTTAATCAATTTGTCAATTAATATAACCGATTGATGTGTGTAATACCAAAACTCCAAATAAGAATCACATAAATTAATAAAGAAGTAAGCATTCCTAGAAGAAATGATGCTGAATTTACTACCTAGAAACAAAGTTCATTCATTCTTAAGTGGGGCAGTGCCTGTAATTCTATTTGAATTAATGTAGGATTATTTGGTAATAACGTACCTATTTATTATCGTTATACCTATAACGATTTAATCTTAACGTAGGCAAGCAATAATTTTAAAAGCATAATATTTTTAACATCAAAAAAATTATTTGAGAATTATGTACGACTCTTAAAAATTTTAATTGCAAAGAATAAGAATAACTTATTTAACATTTGTGTAATTTATTAAACACAAATAAAAGAAAAGGTTCTATATGAAACCCAAAAATATTTATAAAAGTGCGTTCATTATTTGTTTACTCATATAAAGAGTTTCACGCTATAGATAACATAGAAGATGTCACCGATCAATAATGGCAGTTACCATAGTGTTGCCATTTTAAAATAATAATATAGTATTTCCGTCGTTTTATTTCCTATTAAATTAGTAATTCTCTTCTCTCCGTAAATTACAGCATTATTAAAAATTTTTGTGCTTCAATAATCGTAATATAATATTAAAAATTTGATCCTTATCGCTACAAAACGCGAAATTTTGTTTAAACATATAACCATAAAAAAAGCTTTTGCTAAACTTAACTTGACCTTGCTAGTTCTTTTCCGTTCAGCTACCGCGATTGGAACATGTCTTATTCACCTGAAAGAAGGTAAGATAAGTTTTATGATTGATTTTAACAGTGTTTAATGAAAGAATAGTGTATGGAAAGTGTATTTTAATGATTCAATCATAAATAATATTCGATATTAGTGGTTCTTTTATAGTTATTGTATAAAATGTTCGTCTCCACGGTTGCCGATTGCCAACATGGCGCTGGTAGGAGGAACATTATTACTAATCCGGCTCTGTGCACGTGTTTTTATGTGGAAAATGTTTTTTACAACTGGACGTAATCTATTAACATATATATCACAATTCACTCGTTACAAATTATTACATTGGGTTGGTTTAATTAAAAAATTACATAAAATACATTGTAGAAATGCCAGTTTGACAGTCGTGAAATTTTAATTGATTTTGCTTATTCATTGCATAAATTGTGACTAATACTTTCTATTACTAACATAAATCTATTATACAGATCGGACGATTGGACAGACGACTCCAAAAATGGCCCCGCTAAAGATCAAGGCTATGATGGACCCCCAGGCATGGAGCCTGGTGGAGCTCTCGACACAAACTGGGATGAAGTCGTGGAAAGCTTCGATGACATGAATTTGAAAGAAGAATTGTTGAGAGGAATATATGCTTACGGTTTCGAAAAACCGTCTGCAATCCAGCAACGCGCTATTATGCCTTGTATTCAAGGCCGTGATGTCATAGCTCAAGCCCAGTCAGGAACTGGCAAAACAGCTACATTCTCGATTTCAATTCTTCAACAAATTGATACCAGTATTCGTGAATGTCAAGCTCTTATTCTGGCACCAACAAGAGAGCTGGCTCAACAGATCCAAAAAGTAAGTATACGCGTTTTTCATCGTTTTATTGTGTGTGATAACATTTGTGAATTGTAATATTATACTGAAACGTTATTATTGTTTTAGGTGGTTATAGCACTTGGAGATCATTTGAATGCCAAATGCCATGCTTGCATTGGTGGAACCAATGTACGTGAAGATATGCGTCAATTGGAGAGTGGTGTCCATGTAGTAGTTGGAACCCCAGGGCGTGTATATGATATGATTACCCGTCGTGCCCTTAGGGCCAACACCATCAAGCTCTTTGTCCTTGATGAAGCTGATGAAATGTTGTCTAGGGGGTAAGTCATTGTCATATTTAAAAAAAGCAAAGCAAAAGCTCTGGGTTGAATACTATTTGTGTTTACACTATTAATACTTAATAATTTAATATTTATTTTTCAGTTTTAAAGACCAAATTCATGACGTATTCAAGATGCTTTCGGCTGATGTTCAAGTCATACTGTTGTCAGCTACTATGCCTGATGATGTGTTGGAAGTCTCTCGCTGTTTCATGAGAGATCCAGTTCGGATTCTTGTGCAAAAAGAAGAGGTAAACTATCTATTAGTAATATTGATATAATTTTCCTTATTTTAATTTCTTAACAGCTAATTTGCAACATACCTGATGTTACCTTGACTAGAAACAAGATAATTAAATTATGTGATATCACATTGATCTTTTTAGAGGCCATGTAACTGTAACATTAGTTACATAATATGTGATAAAAATGAAGATTTCCTTTATGTATCTTAATGTAAAATTTATTATACTGGACTTTAAATATTACACTTGACCATTCTTTTTTTTTTTTTTGATAAAATTTTATGATAATAAAACAAAAATTTATTTGATACATATTTTCTTTTTAGCTTACCTTGGAAGGTATTAAACAATTCTTTATCTCGATTGATCAAGAAGAGTGGAAGCTGGATACTCTTTGTGACTTGTATGATACTCTCTCCATTGCCCAGGCTGTAATTTTCTGCAACACCCGTCGCAAGGTGAGTCATTGATGTATTATTCATTAGCTTCCATAGATACTAGCTGATCTCTGCTATTTCACCCGCATATATCTACCATTCCCATAGGGTTTATGGAATATAAACTATTCTATGTCCTTTCTCTGTTTTGGAAAAATCTACACAAAATTTTATCAAAAATCAATCCAGTGGGTTTGGAGCCTATTAAATTCATACAAAGAAACAAAAAGTAAAATATTTTTATATTATTAGTATAGATTAACCCACATTGTTTTCCTGTTCCTGTGGGATTTCCAGGATAAAAGCTATTCTATGTCCTTGGGTTTAAAACAATCTCTATACAAAATTTCATCCAAAGGAGAGAACAAAATATAGGATAGATAGGGTTAATTTGCATTTATAGTATTAGTAAGGAAATAACAAGAAAATCTTTCATTCATTTCAATAAAACTTATCTCAATATCAGAAATACATAATCATAAAGCTTAGATTTTTTATATTTATTTTCTAGTACTACTACTCTTGCATAAACACAACTCACTACTTTATTTTAATCAGATTTTGTAAGATACTGTTATAAAGATTATAACTCCTCAGATGCAGTACACAAGCATAATTAAATAATAAACTGGGCTTGTTTAAGATTTCAGTTGTGCATATCTATTGATAAAATTGAACTTTGAACTTAGATAAAAAGTAAAATCTATCTAATGTTTTACTATCAAAATTATTGTTAGTCACATTTATATTATGCACTATAGGTGTTTATTTTTATTATTACTAAAATTTGTAAAAATCTTACAAATTTAATGCAATCAAATATAAAAAAATTAGAAACAATTATCAGATTGTGATAAAACCAATGGAATCCCTTGGAAAACCATCTCTTTTTAAAGACTGCTTATCCGCGCTGCTTCGCTCCCGTAGCATAATAGCCTTTTTACTTTTCAATAATGTAGCGGATTTTGGATTTTTCCTCTTTAAAATGTTAGTGTAGATTTGACCCAAAACATTTTTTTCAAAGATTTTGATCTTTTGGATGCTTCATGTACTTTCATTTCATATCATACTAACTGTGCCGTGCATAATATTATTTCTAATATCACTCAATGAAGATACAGCTTTCTAAGAGTAATTTTTTTTTTTTTAAATTATTCCAGTAGTTGTTGTGTTAAAACATTACAAACATTTTGATACACAATGTAGATTTTTTTATTGGTGCATTTAGATTATCTGCATCATGATGAATGTGCAATTTTTCTGAAAACTGTAGGCTGTAGTTAGTTAAATAATCATTTCAGTTTGATTTTAGGAAGTTTATATTATACAATAAGAATGAGCTTTTATAAGTTATATGCAAAGACACTAACATTAAATCAGATCACTATTAAATATTTGGTGTTAACTAAGCCTTTTAAGAGCATTATACCATAAGAAAAGCATACAAATAATTATTCACGCGCGTTAAGTTAGGGTTACGCATAATATCTGTTATTATTAATGAAATACTTAAAACATCAAAACGAAACTTTAATTTTAGGTCGACTGGCTGACGGAGTCCATGCACGATCGTGACTTTACCGTATCTGCTATGCACGGTGATATGGAACAGCGCGAACGTGAGGTGATCATGCGGCAGTTCCGTACCGGCTCCTCGCGTGTGCTCATCACCACCGATCTGCTAGCTCGTGGTATCGACGTGCAGCAAGTGTCTTGCGTCATCAACTACGATTTGCCGACTAATCGTGAAAATTATATCCATAGGTATGAGAAACATTAACATCTAAAATCATGCTTTAATGCTAAGAACCTAAGAAAAGTATAGGTTAGCGACAAGACAAACAAATAAAATACTAGTATGATTTGTAAATTCGAAATTCTTGCCACCAATTCAAACTAAACTTGCTCTTTTCTTTTATAAGCTTTCACTTGCTCCGTATTTTAATTTGTTCTAAGGAATTCAAGTTGCAGCAATGAAGTGATAACTTTTGGTCTTCATTACAGGATCGGAAGAGGTGGACGTTTCGGTCGTAAGGGAATTGCTATCAACTTCGTGACTGAGACAGACAAGAGAGCGTTAAAAGATATCGAGGAGTTCTACCACACCACCATTACTGAAATGCCCAGCGATGTGGCCAACCTTATCTGAGGTGCCTACGCATTCCGGTTTATACTTTTGTGTCCTGCATTCTATTGCGATATTTATACAGTGTGAGTATTAGGAGCTGCCTTCCAAGTACCGCTGTGCTGATTTTTTATTGGAACTCATTTTATTTGGACCGATATTCGTTTTAGTTTAATTAATGAATGCATTATACTATTATAGTCTTATATTATAAGTTTAATATACATTATAGGCATAAGACCGGCTCGGCCGGATGGCCCCCGTTCCGCGTAGACCTCTCTGCTACTTGCAGAGGGGTCTCATCGGGTACTGGAGAGGCTATTTCAATCACAAAAGTACTAGAAGGAAATAATGTATTGTAACCTCTTTTTTCCAGTTGTACATAATATGGTAACTGTTTTTTGTAATTCAGTAAATAAACATAATTAAACATCTATTGGTATTGTTATTGAAGAGGATTTGTAGCACTCCACTCCCGATCGGAACCTTAATTTCATGTAAATTTCTTGTATTGAGCTGTAAAAAATTTTTGTTTACAGAAGATCTACCAACTCGCCTGAACACACTTTGGAAACAACTATGTGGAAATAATAAATCAAAATTTCCTCAATATGTTCATTACTTTCTTTTTACGGGCCCTTTGTTTTGTCCCCATTAGTATCCTATCCCCTGTTCTTTTGACTTAATATGTACCCAAAAATATTGTGGCTCAATCTGTATCCAAAGCCTGTTTTACATTTTTTTTTTATTGTTTTCTACATGGTTTTTGTTCATTTCGAATCATTTTATATTTTTCGAATAAATTAATTTAAAATAACATGAAGTTGGTAATTAAGGTTCCTGTATACAATTATTTAGAATAAAATAAAAATAGTCAAAATGTTTATTGTGAATTCTCTTTCAACATAATATAATAAAACATGTAAGCACACAAAAAATCTCATTGTTTAGTGTATATCAATCTAGTACTTATTCCCAATAATCAAATGTATAATAATAAAAAGAATTATAATGATTAAGTAAATATTTTGTATACATTTTTAGATTTGAAGTACCTAATAATCAAAGCAACAAACTTTTCAACTTATAAAATTACGATCACAGCTCATTCACAAATCAAATTACATATATTTCGTAATCAAACATTCTTCAAGACTACTAAATGGATTAAGATGGTTTTAACGGTTTAATGGTTTATACGATAACTTTGTAGTCAAGTATTATATTATAAAAGGATACAATCATTGAAAGCTATTTTTTACGCCTCTAGTATTTATGTTACGCATGTCTCTGAAAGAAAAAAATAAATTTTCATGTTATTACTTATTTTCTGCTGCAGCAATGTAAGTGCAAATATAATATGGCTATTCATAAAAAATAGTGGGTTTTTGATGACTCATATTCTACTAATGTTCTGTGGTATTCACCAACGAGTTCGCGCAACGAAGAAGATATACATTCTTTGGTACAATAAAATCAATGAATGAGTCGCCAGCACCCAGCGGAGAAGTTTAGAATTTTTCAAATTGACAAATATTTATTGATTAATAGGTTATTTGACAGTGTGAAAAATAAATTGTTTATTTTGTCCACATTTAAAGATTATCATTATAGTAACTGTATTTTAATGAGCCGAGTTCCAAATAATTTAAAAACAATGAAACAAATATCATAAAATTTTAACATTTATCACGTGACACAAAACGATCACGAGCTATACTAATATTATAAAGCTGAAGAGTTTGTTTGTTTGTTTGAATGCGCTAATCTCAGAAACTACTGGTCCGATTTGAAAAATTCTTTTAGTGTTAGATAGCCCATTTATCGAGGAAGGCTATAGGCTATATATCATCCCGATATTCCCACCGGAGCGAAGCCCTGGTGCGCAGCTAGTAACCTAATCTATACATATAATAAAATCGTAGACTAGCCGTGTCTGTACATTTATTATTTTCAAGAAAAAATTAGTGTTTCGTGTTTCATTTATGATTCTAAACTCAAAACAATGATTTTTAAACTGCAATCGGACCCGGGACCCCTCGATCCCCTCGAATGTAGTCAAAGATGCAACCACTAGACCATCGAGGCAGTAAGTTAAGTATTATTGTGCACGCGCCTGTACCGAATCCTGAGCCACCTTTTTAAAACAATTTGTAAAATGTAAGCTTAATGTATGGCGCGACCGTTTTATAATGACAATTCGTGTTGCTTTTCTTGTATATTTTTAACCATTCAGTGTATAACGCTGATAATTCATATAACCTGAATTAACCAAACACACTAAATATTTCCATACCTTTCAGCTTTCATATCGCTTTTTCATTTAATTTGTTTTATCTTTTTACATACGAATAGTACACTGATGAATCTAACAAGAATTTGAAGATTGTTGTAAATGTAGCAATTGGGAAAATGTCCTCCCAACAGAATCTTGAACAACTTCAGAGTCCTACGCACAAATTTTATTTTTCCACACATACTTCTAGTGACACACTAATTATTGGCAAAACATTTTCAACAAGACCATTTAAAAAAAATCCAGGGAGAGGGGAGAACATTCGCCGAGCGGAAACCGTTATAGTCGATTTTCTCGAAAACTACCGGGCGCCTTAATTTTAAAATTGCACACAATTACATGACATTATACACTAAATATTTGCCTATGAAAGTTTGAAAAATTTGAAACTTTTCCGCTGGGGGAACGCACACAGTTGAAGAATTAGATGCAGTAGTTTTCATAGCTCTAAGATTCAAAGATCATATCATATCATCGTTGATCTTTGCAAGTAAGCTGCGTTTTGGCAACGCTTGTTGTTTTTATACTTTAGTAAAAAATATGTTTACGCTTTTTAGGAAGTACATACCTACTTTATTGGATTATAGAATGAAATTACATTTTATATTGACAGTTTTTCAATGCGAAGGCAATCATGGTAAAGTATTTCACGGAATCTCACGACAGCACAATCTTTCCTGGCAAATTGAACCACGATTGTAACACAAAATCTATTAATTTATGTATCTATTTGTCTTACGGATTACACACATGTTTAAGTGCACTATAGAGACCCATTAACACTTTAAAAATTAGTTTTTTGCATAAAGAGTTAACTAGGTACCGTACAAATAATTTTATGAAAATATAGGTGCCATTTGTATAATACACTGATAATTTTACAGTACATATATATATTTTTTTTTGCCAGTTCCGAACTCATGTAGACATACCATTGCCCATTTTAGTGTTCGTAACTTCCAGCCTAGTTCATGTAATTAAAGAAACGTAATTTTGGAAACTTAAATCAGGGACTAAAACACATACATCAAAAAGATCATATTGGTTTAACGATTATGAGTTTTGTAAAACTATGCGGGCCATGGAGGCCGAACATACGTAGAATGATTTGGTTATAGACAGACTAGTTGGTAGTTTCCTTTTTTGAGGTTTACTAGTTTCATCTTTTATCAGGAATATCATCGGTTGTTTTTAAATGATCTGTTATTATATCATCGTAAAAATTAAAGTTGCTTTTTTTAATTCTCAAATGAATTTAAATGTTTACTTGAAATCTTCATTTAAGTAAAAGTTTCAAATAATTTAATATTTAAATGAAAATGTCTACTAAAAAGTAGTTTTGGGATAAATTATGATAATCTCAATACACTTTTGAATTAAAAAGAAAATATAAAGTGATAAAATGAAATATCAAACCTTAAAGAATAATAAACTTTATTCTTCATAACAATAATAAAATTATATGCCAGGCAAAATAACATCACAGTCTTTTAGGAGGACTTTATATACACAAATATTTAAATGCTTACTTACTAATAAATTAATGTCTTATTCTTAGTAATATTAATCTTTATAATAAATGAATACAAGAAAACTTTAAACAGATATCATAAAAATGCAAATAAGAGTATAAGTAGAAGTACTGAAACTGGAAATATTATATAAACAGACATTCTAGGATGACAAACAGACATTAAAATGGAAGTATCATCATCATTTCTCAACCCATCTTTTGTGGGTACTTCTACAATAACAAGTTCATCACTAAACATTTCAATATTAAAAGAACATTCAGTTTTATTTATACAAACTTTAGTATCTGACATATTTGAATAGAGAAAGATTGGTTTGTAAATATCAAATATTGCATGAACATCATTCACTACAAAGTCATTATCACTGTAAAATATATAATAATAATAGCCATCTGATGTGACCTCATGAATTACTTTAAGTGTTGTAGTTACCTCTAAATATTTTGTATTATTGCATTGCATTGAATATGGAAAATATTCATTAATGAGAATATTTTTATTATAACAAACATGAAGATTGTTTTCAAAACTGGATACAGATCTATCATCTTGGGGCTTAGATATATTAAATGCATTACCACCATGGTTCACACCAGTGTCCAATATTGTGTTAGGATTATGAATAGAGGGATTTAGAGTATCCCGTTTATTTCTCTGTGGTTTTCCGTCAATATTCATGTTTTCAGATATATTGTGGTTCATGTCTTTCTTAACATGTGACTGATTATTTGTAGATAGTTTCTTCAAGTCCTCTTTTTCATTAGGTCTTTGGAGGGTAACTAAGACATGTCCATTTTTGCTTATCAGTTGAGGCTCTTGTTTGTATTTATTTCCCTCTAAAATGCCACAAGTGTCCAATATTTTATCTCCTTTCACAACTAATATTTTTGACCCTTCATATCTAGAACAAGCCTTTAATTCAACAGTTGCTCCAGAAAATAGATAAAATCCCCAATATTCTAATGTATCATCTGGCAATGACATTGACTTCTTGAGAGTTATGTGTCTTCTGTTTTGTGATAACTGAGGTTTACCTTTCATTTGGAATGCATTGAATGTAGTATTCATTTTAAGGGAATGTTTTTCACAAAATATTGAGGACTGACCTTTATGTATTTGTATGACATCAGAATCTGATATTTTGTACATAACATCAGCATATCTTATATGTCTTAGATATAATGGAAATATAATAAGTATTGATGGTAAAACTGTAGTGAGCAAACAAAATGTTACGACTCTTCTTGTTCCATGCATTTTGGTACCATCTATAAGATAATAAAAATATATGTATTAAAAATAGTACAATGAATGTCATGTGTTTCTGCCTTACTGTTGCAAAATATAACTGCCTCACATTCATATTCTTAATTAAAAAGTTGCCTGTATGCATGTAGCAAAGAAACTATTAATAATAAAAAGGGCCTAGCTACTCCTAATAAAATATTTTTTTTATTGACTCTATAATATAGTGAGGGATCCAATCCATCCACTGCGTTTATTGCTCTACTTGTTCTTGTTTAATACATCAAGGAGATTTAAGAAATACACATTGAACAAACATGTTTATCAAAATGGGGGTTTTAATTATATTTACATTTCTTGGATCCAAGTATCTGATCTCATAGTGCCCGGTTCCTATAATCTGACCATTTCTGAGCCAATGTGTTGCGTTGGCCTTTGAAGCACATATACTTAATATTAAGTTTTTTGTATAACTGTACTATATATATAACTATATAAAAAACGTACTAGGTCAGATTAAACTACTATTATTCACACATTTAATAAATTAATTATTGTGGTAACCATACTAATACATATGTCATATTACTCTATGTTTATAAGACGCACTTCGTCTTTTTTTAATTCTTAGAATAAAAAACTAATAACTTACCAAAGTGACGACAATCCCTTTTTTAATTTAATGTTATATTATTAACATCATATTCGACACTTGTAACTATTTACATTATGAATTAATTTTTAGCCTTGAACAGTCATAAGATCATGAAAGGAAGTATATTTTTATTTAATAATGAGTAAATAACTTTGAGTATAACAGTGTTAACATTTTATTTACATTTTTTATCAATACTCAATAGTCAATAGAGTTAACAATTTTCAATCCTCAGTCAAAATTGACATCCAATCTGTTAAAATGTTAAATGTCAAATTTCTTCGTCGTTTTGGACGATAATTCATTATTGGATTCAGAATGATTTTTGGAAGTTCTGATTTTGTTGAAGTTATCAAATTATATGAAGTAAAAAATATAAAGTGCGGACAGTAATATAATAAAATAAAATATATTATTATTCAGCTTATCCTCCTACTTTAAAACAACAAACAATATTAAGCATTGCTTCTTTTCTTATAAATACTATATACCAGATTATTATTAAATATAATAATAAAAGAGAAATTGTTAAAGTATCTAAAAATTTAAATAATTTACATTTTTTCGACATAAGCACAAGTAAAAAATATATTTGAAAATACTTTGAATATTTTTTTTTATTATTGGATGATTTCTATACTTATTTGACTTACCATTTTCTTTATTATGAATTGATGTATAATTAGCATTATAGTAAGTGTTGCAGGAATGGTGGAACTTTTGGCTCATTGTAGTAAATCTCAAATCACAATAAGTATCCTTCTTTGACTAATTTAATAGCCATTTATCAGAAATTACGGCTATCGTGTAAAAATAGGAGTATTACAAATGAATTACAATATTGATTTATGTTAACGCAGTGTCCGATAAGCTTATCATCGAAATATATCTTGCAGATAATAGCATCTGCAAACAAGAATAGAATGTTAAGTTAAATAATGATGTACTGTTGCATTTCTGAAGAGATTGATAATTTTTCATTAAAGAAAATAGGGATTTCTTTTGTTAAATTCGACAAAATTTACTAATTATAAAAACATATCCGTTTCAAATGTATACCAAAGAATCCACCGTAGGCCACCGTTATAACTATATAATATAAAAATTTTATATTATTTATTGCTTTATAGATTATTATTTATTACATAAAAGAAAATTGGAAGTTTTTTTATAAAAACTCATTAGTTTTGGTTTTACTTAGGCATCACCTTAAACCACTTTATTAAGAGCGACCACTCCGGTGAATTTCCCATACAAACTCTGCTAGCTGATCTTGACGTTGGTATGCAAGTTTCATAGGATATTTTGCACGAATAATAATTAAATACTCTATATGTATGACTAATCGACAAAGAAAAATAATGTTTATTAGAAACCTCTTTTGTATTAGCCTCCAAACTTGAGTTTTTTTCACAAATTTAAGCCGAAATTTGGGCGTTCATAATTAAATTAATAATGTATTAAATCAAAATTCAAAATCTTACCGACCTGCACAGTTTAGTGACTATTTTTTATAATTAACGCTCCTTTTGTAACTCATATAAAGAATAGCCAAAAAATATTATAAGCTTGGACGTGTTTATCACATTTCCAACGTCCAATTTTTCGATAGATTCTAGCGGCATCTCGCTCGCTTTTCGTCGCCCGCCGGGTGGGATCGGTATGACTCGTTTGGGGCGGGGCATCGTGGGAATTGAACGAAGCTCGGCGCATGAGTGTAATTAGTAGTGACTTGATCTTGTTCAAGTTAGCATGTATTGAAATGTTTGATTTTGGACATCGACTTAGCTGCAAGCCAGGACGGATAACGATAAAGCATATGTCTATACTTTCTAATTATGTATAATTATACACGACAAAATAGCATACCTATAAACGGTCAAATTATTTTATCTATTTAATTTAATTTACATAGCATACGATTAGCATTAAAATAAAAAAATGGATATAAGTAAAGCTGTTGAAAAAAATATTGTTGTACGACTTAACTTGTATATATTTTGTATCTTGTTATGTTTTACGATCATTAATTTAAATTTGCAATTAAATGATTAAAAAAAGATAAAATCTTAAAGCGCAAGCAGCAAAGCTATCGGTTCTTTTAATATTAATTTATAGCTTACATAAAGTTATATATAGGATAAATCAAGTAAAATTAGATCTTAGGTAGTCTTAACTGCCTAAAATAAGTGCAAACAACTGAGAATGATAATAATATGAATAAGAGTCGTATTAGCATTTATGTGTGTTTATTGGAATCCAATTGGAAATATTGCTGAATAATTGTTTATAGAACGATTGTATTTTATTGTACTTGGGAATCCAGGCAACCTACTCCTCGAATATAATTTGTTAATTTTAGTAACACTATCTCACTTTCTAGCTACATGCAATTTATAAAATATGTTTGATAATAATTACATTATATAATAATTGAAAAACCATTCGTTAGTTTTAGAGTTTAGTAGACTCTTCAGTTCCCGTAACAATCTTTTTGCTTGTTTAGTACTCAATGACTAAGGAGTTATATTTTTTTTTTTCATAAATAATTGTACGCATTTTAAAGCAAACCAACGTTTGGTATAAGTTATTTTTTCTATTTTATTGGAATAATGTTTATTACTTATAACTTTGAATAAATTATAATCATCTATTTCCTGCATATGCAGTTGAGAGCGCGCGTCGCTTCAATTACTAACAGAAATATTATGCTACTTCGACCCGTAGGTTCGCTCGCTCGTATTTGGGCAATTTATATAAAACCATAACGCATTGCACATCCAAATATTCCTCAGAAATTACACTATCTAAAAGTGAAAACCGTTCGAAAATCTATTCCCAAGTTTTAGAATTTTGTGGACTCTTATGACTAAGGAATTTCATTATTTTTTTATAAATAATTGTTAGCATTTTAAATCGATCCAATTTTCGGTACAATTTATTATTCTTTTTTATTGGAATGGCTTTATTACTTTTAACTTTGAATATATTATAATCGTCTATTTCCTGTATTTGCAGTGGAGAGCCCATGACGCTTCGATAACTAACAAAAATATTGTGTTCGTTCTACCCGTAGCGTCACTTGCTTGGATTTGGGCAATTTACATAAAACTATTACGCATTGTACATCCAAATATTCTTTAGAAATGACACTATCTAATACGAGAAAACCGTTTGAAAATCCATTCGTTAGTTTTTAAGTTTAGTAGACTCTTCAGGTTGAGTACTCACTGACTAAGGAATTATATTTTTTTCACAAATAATTATTGGCATTCGAAGGCGATCCAATTTTCAGAATAAGTTAATTTTTCTATTGTATGGGTATGATCTTTATAACTTATTACTTTAAATGTATTATAATCGCGTATTCCCTGCATATGCAGTTGAGAGCGCGCGACGCTTCGATAACTAACAAAAATATTGTGTTCGTTCTACCCGTAGCGTCACTCACTTGGATTTGGGCAATTTACATGAAACCATTACGCATTGTACATCTAAATATTCGTCAGAAATCACACTATCCATAAGTGAAAACCGTTCGAAAATCCATTCGTTAGTTTTAGAGTTTATTAGAGTTCAGTTCTCGCAACGACCTATTTCCTTGTCGAGGTTTCAATGGCTAAGAAGTTATGATTTTTTTTCACAAATAATTATATGCAGTTTAAGGCGATCCAATTGTCCGTCTAGCTTATTTTTCTATTTTATTGGAATGTTCTTTATTACTTTTCACTTTGATTAAGTATATTATAGTCGTCCATTTCTTACATACGGAGTTGAAAGCGCGCGACGCCTCAATTACTAACAAAAAGATTGTTAGTTGCACTCGTAGCTTCGCGCGCTCGGATCTGGGCAATTTACATACAACTATAACGAATTGTACATCCAAATATTCGTCAGAAATCACACTATCCATAGGTGAAAACCGTTCGAAAATCCATTCTTTAGTTTTAGAGTTTATATCTCGCAACGATCTATTTCCTTGTCGAAGTTTCAATGGCTAAGAAGTTATGATTTTTTTTCACAAATAATTATATGCAGTTTAAGGCGATCCAATTGTCCGTATAGCCTATTTTTCTATTTTATTGGAATGTTCTTTATTACTTTTCACTTTAAATATATATTAGAGTCGTCCATTCCTTACGTACGGAGTTGAAAGCGCGCGACGCGTCAATTACTAACAAAAAGATTGTTAGTTTCACTCGTAGCTTCGCGCGCTCGGATCTGGGCAATTTACATACTAAAACCATTGGTTATTTCTAGAGTTCAGGTTGAGTACCCAATAATAAAGGAGTTAAAAAAAAATATTTATTAATATTTGTTCGCATTCTAAAGCGATTCGTTTTCGATATAAGTATTTCTTTCTTTTTTATTGGAATCATCTGTATCACTTTTAACTTTGTATATATTATAACCATCTATTTCCTGCATATGCAGTTGAGAGCGCGCGTCGCTTCAATTACTCACAAAAGTATTATGTAACACCCACCTATAGGTTCGCTCGCTCGGATTTGAGCAATTTATATAAAACCAAAACACATTGTACCAAATATTGCTCAGTAACGACACTATCAAAAGGTGAAAACCGTTCGAAAATCTATTCGTTATTTTTAGTTTAGTAGACTCTTCAGGATGAGTACTCGATGTTATATATTTATTATTTCATAAATATTTTTTTGCATTTCAAAGCAATCCATTTTCGACATGAGTTATTTATTTTTTTTTTATTGGAATGATTTTTAACTTTGAATATATTATAACCGTCTATTACCTGCAATAAATAATTATACGCATCATAAAGCGATACAATTTTCAGTATGAATATTTTTTTCTATTTTATTGGAATTACCAGATCACTTGTAACTTTGACTATATTATAATATACCATTTCCTGCATGTAAATAAAAGCACGTTATGCTTTGAAGACCAGGATACTAATATATAAGTAGGACGTGATGCTAGGCGATTTCGTTTATAAAATTAGAATTTTAAATTTTGTAGTCATTATTTTCCGTTTTACTTACCCTAAATTTTGCTAAATACATACATGCATAAATGCGAACGTTTGTGAGGATGTATTGATGTGCTTGTTACTCTTTCACGCAAAAACTACTGATCTAATTTAGATGGAACTTGGTACACAATAAATTAAAATTGTTTTTTTTTAGTACTTATTTACTCCTTTTATACGTATTTCATGTATAAGAATTTAAGTAATATTTAGATAGTCTAATAAATGAAGTCTCCATTGAAAAATACATGCATTTGTTATATCAGTTCATAATAAAATAATTTAATAAACATTGTATATCAAACAAAACTTCATATAAAATATGTGAGTTCAAACACTTCAAACTCCTTTTTCTGCGCACGAACTCACCGCACGCTTTGATGTAAAAGTTACGAAACAGCATTGAGACAAAATTATTTTTACTAATAACAAGTTTTGCTGCGCAGAGTTTAGTTGTTGTACGTATTTAAATATATATATATTGTAACTCAAGAAATGAATGACACAGAGCCACACCTACAGCGATAGGCCGTCCCTGTCTCCAATTTACGGTCCCTCGCCCACAGGTGAGACAGAAAATTTAGAGACCACGTGCGTGTAGAAGTTGGCCGCGTGGTCCTGGTCGCTCTTAATAGCTAGTTTTCCGCCCGCGGCTTTGCCCGCGTGGACTACAAATTTCTGTATTTTGTGGATTTTCGAAGTAGAGGTGGTATGACAAATTTTAAGAATTAGAAATGTACGTTTGTCTCTTAAGTTCGAAGTATATCCTACATTAAATATAACAAAAGTGTCACTGTTCAGTTTTATATAATCCTAATAGTTTTGCAAAAAATTGACATTTTCGACATCTGTCGTGTACTCTCAGAATAAAAGAGTTGATGTTTCCATGGATTTAACACATATTTGCTTATGGACGCAAATAATATCTTCTGCATGTTGGTTAGTCTTTGTTGTGATTAGCCGTCATGATCGTAATCTACTTTCGAGATCATCTTTCGATTTCGAGAAGGCTACATATATCAATAAAAATTGCTTTAATTAACACTTAAAAGATTAAATTTAATGTATACCTACGCGCATTGATGATGTATTTTGATGGATCACTTTGAACCCTCATATCTTTTTTATTTGTTTACCGATTTGAATGAAATAAACACTAAAACCTCCGGGGGGCTAGCCGTAATACATAATCGAATGCGCCAACTTTTGATAAGACTTGCCATAGTGGTGATTATACATTTTTTTTACACCACAATGAATCAAAGTTGACTGAAAGTAAAAATCTTTCGAAATTTTAGAGAAAAATACAATTTCAATTGCTTTTTATGTAAAAACTACATGCATTCCGGGTATTTAAATGATTGTGGTGGATAGCAGTGCTACTTAAGTTTCCAATACAAAAGAAAAGTTAGAAATATTAGTAAAATTGTGGACATGGTAACAAAAAATGTCTTAGTAGGTGAAATTTTTTGAAGCAAATCAATTTTTTTTTATAATTTAAAAAATATGTTAGATTGAATTTTTATTTTATTTTTCCTCAAGTAGTTATGAGTAGGCCCACCACCTGGTGCCGTATTATCGTTGAATTTTGGGACACCCTGTATATACACCACGTTATGTTACAGGTAGATCTTTGTTTAAAAACATATGTGTGCGTCCCCTGAAACCACAATTTAAAATTCGATAGTACTTGTATCCAGAGATATGATTCCAAAAACAGATTGAAAAAATCCTTCACTTACAATGTTTGTCCAAAAAAAGAAGAAAAGAGTGTAAAATGTTCATGGGCTGCGGTCAGTCACTTAACATCAGGTGACCCGCATGCCCTGCTTGCCTACTTTAACATTACAAAAAAATGCTCTCTCATTCGCTTAATAAAGTCAATATATGAAGTAAATGATATAAAAAATTTAATATTTATATTTCTTTACAGATTTGACTTATTTTATTTGAGTAGACGAACGGAAACTGAGTCCAAGCTCATTAGCGATGAAAAGTGAAAACGCGATACTGACGCGATACAGGTGCGCGTGTACAGCGAAGCGATGCGTACCGTCGCCCACCTTACCACGATTCAGTAGCGATGCAAACGCGATACTGCATCGCGTCTGTAGCGATGTAAACGCGATACAGCCGCGCGTCTGTCGCGATTCAGTAGCGCTTTCGCAACGCTACAATCGCGCGTTCGCATCGCGATAGGTGCGATGCATTAGCACGTGCTGACGCGCGCTTCAGAAACGCGCGATTGCATCGCTACAAAAATTCGCTAGTGAGCTCTAATCGAAGGAGATTTGGACGCTGTCTATGTGACAGATTTGTGTAACGGCTGTATTTATTCTTTATGCTATAATAGATACAAATTTGATGTAAAATTGCTGTGAAGGAATCAGGTTAGTAATTTTCGTTTACAATAAACTTGTGTTTTATTTGAAATAAACGCGCGTTACAAAATTACCCAAAAGAAAACCTGCCCCAAAATAAAAACTGAGGTTAATGCAAGGCAACACTGGACACAAATGCCAGTATGGCACTGACATTAAACTGTTGTCAAATAGTATGATAATTGATAGGTATTTACGAAGTACATTAAGTTTCTCTTGTTAAGATTCTGTTCAATTAATATGTAATATTTAACCGTACAAATTGAACACGTTATAGCACTAATTTTCAGCGAAGTGATAATGAACGACATTTTAAAGCCAGAGCTAGTATGGATTGAAGGCAGATGTTATAGAGTTAATGATTCTACTCCAACTGTTTCAGTTCATTTTGAACACGATCTGTATGAAAATGGTAATAAAATAGATGTAAACAAAATAATTTAACGATGGTAATCAATCTATGTGATTTCTATTAGATTAAATTGAAGATCACCAAAAAATAGGACGAGATCGAGTGTACTTTATAGAAGGCTTATTCTATAAAGTACTCTAAACTATATTCATTTAAGTACATATTTTTATAAAGTAAGAATTAAGTAATGTGATGCTTAAATTATGCTGATACTATTTTTCAGAAATTCCATTTGAAGATTTGCAAGAAGAAGATGACGATAATGATTATGATGTAGAAATGATGGACTCAGGCAGATTTTTTGGAAGTATACATGTGTCAAAGTAAGACTTGTCATTTATACATTATTTACCCTTACCAATATGTATTGTAATGAAACATCTCAATCATTCACATTCATAAAATAAAAATACAAAAGAAACAAAACTTAAGTATATTAATATTCAATATATAGATTTTACTATTATTTCAGACATTATCTAGGTAGTATAATTGGTAAGAAAGGCGCAATGAGAATGAGAATTCAAAGAGATACTAACACAGATATAAAAATTCCAAGGATAGGAGAAAATAAGGATATTCTTATTTATGGCCCAAGCATTGCAGTAAGTAGTAAAAGTTAATAGTAAAAATAAAAATTATATAACTTATATTTTGATTTTTTCTTCTTTTTTCAGAATGTTAAGGCGGCATGTAGAAGAATAAATGTAATTGTCATGTCTGCCAGAAAAAAACAGAGGCCCACACATTTTATTTCAGTTCCACTGAATCAAACTAATATACAAAAATCATTTGAATTCTTTAAGGTTATATATTTTAATACATCTACACTATTATAGAATTTATAAGCTGATTTTTTACATGAATGAATTGGAATTAATCTCAGTACAGTTTGATTTTTCCATTGCCTTTCTTTCATTTTGTTCTAAATAAATTTAAGACTACTTTCATTCATAAAATCCATTATAACATAATTACAATTACCTTATAGGAGTCAGTTTTACAAGAATGTCACAGTAATGGTTTGGATGAGTCCGTGTTTATTCCATCCACTAAATTACATCTTACTGTTGGAGTTATGTGTCTAATGGATAATGAAGAGAGGTTACTGGCATCCAAACTTCTCACTGAGGCAAAAGAACGAGTAATAATGTAATTATTGTATTTAAATAATATTTCCTTAATATTAAAATCTCCTTGTCAATTAATGTGCAATCATTACAATAAATTTAAGTTGCTGCTAGTTTTAATAAATTATTACAATTTATATAACAGGTTAACATAGAGATGAAAGAAAAATTATAAATACATACATATTTTACTTAGAATTTATATTTTTAGTGGTCTAAATTGATTGTGTTATCATGGGAAATATATATTATAATGATCTTACTTTATTTATTACATTTTAATATTATATTTAATTATTTTACATTTATATTGAAATTATAGGCCCATGATTAAAAATCATTTGCCATTACGATTAAGAATAAAAGGTTTATCATACATGAATGATGATCCAAAAGAAATCAATGTACTGTACAGTTGTGTTGAGGAAGAAAATGCTCCCCCAGGAATCTTACAGAATGTAGTTGATGCTATTGTTGAATTATTTTATAGGAAAGGTAACAAACAAAAATAATAACTAAACCAAAATTTATAATGTATTTCTATTATATTTATAAAACTACTTTATTTACATTGATTTAAAATTAATAAAAATATTAACTGCATACTTTTTTAATACACCTGTCATTTAATTATAATATTTTTAAAATTTTAGGATTCATGGAAAAGGAATATGATCGCGATAATGTTAAAATGCACGTCACATTACTTAATACCAAATACAGAGTCAGGAGTATTGAAGATGAAAATGAGCAAACAAAAAATAGACGAACGCGGCAGACTTTTGATGGAACTGAAATCTTAACAAAATTTAAAGATTACGATTTTGGTGAAGTTCAACTGACGAATATTCATTTGTCGCAAAGGCAGACCATGGGGCCCGATGGTTATTATCAATCTACGTGTGTTATAAGCCTATTGTAAATATATAAAGGGCTAGTAATCGGTCCTGATTACAACTAAATGGAATATTGTTTTGGTCTACCTATTTATTTTTGTACAAATGTTTCATATAAAAATTGTTTCGAAGTCTAATGTCTCGTAAAGTACAAATTATTCCCTTATATTTTTTGGCGGTCGATATTATTTAGTCCTATGTTTATTATAAACTAAGATAAAAAAACGCTAATTTATAAGCATTATTAAATAAATCTTGTTTTATAAGTCAAATAAATGTTATATTTATTTCTTTGTTTTCTTTCATTTTCGTAACTTAAAGTATGTATGTATCTATACCTACTTAATAAGTGTGGGATACTTTTTGTTTGTTTCGTTGTATCTTTTCTCGGGTACGTACGGAAGTACTTAGATCAAGATCAAGGGTAGCTTTTATTCCGGAATTCCCACTGGAACGGGAAATAACCTGCGGGACACAGCTGGTTATAAATATATTTTTTTAATTTGAATGTGGAGTTCGGTTAGGATTTCGCGGAGGAATGCTACGGCGTACCTGTAAACCTTGGCAAGGTGCGTGGAGGAACATCGTTTTAGTCAGTGAAAGCCCGTCATAATCCGGTCAGGTTCCGCATATATCATGTATTAATTACACCGGTGCGAGCTTGGTTAGCAGAATTACCTCTGTCGCCTTGTATGACACCCGTAGGTAGTAATGGGGTGGCGACACACGTATTCTAACCCGTTGCCACGCATTTTAAACATACAAAAAAAAAGTAAAAGCTTACTCTGATATAACATAGTACTAAAAAAATTGTATGATATTATTATGAAAATCCTTCAGCGTGCTATGGAGAGGGCTATCCTCGGTATTACTTGAATTAGTGCTGAAGTGGCAGTGGGCTGGTCACATCTCTTGCCGAGCGGACAACCGCTAAAGTGGAGACCACGGACCGGTAAACGTAGCGTAGGACGCCCTGCGACATGGTGGAGTGACGGCATATGTAGGGTGGATGGTCGTAACTGACGGCAAAGAGCTGACGACTGAGCTCAGTGGCGTGCCTTAGGAGAGGCCTATGTCCAACAGTGGGCTGAAGAGAGAGAGAGATAACACCATCGGTTGGTAAAATATTTTCAAAACTTCTATTTTGCGGACGGTCCTATTCCGAAAATTGAGACTGAGTAAGAACACTGTGTGCACAAATAAAGTAACCAAAGTTAGTAAACAGACGAAAGAAAATAAGCATATATTATGATACTATTTCCGAATTTGAATTGTATTAAAAAATCAAACAATAGAAAGCCCATGAGGCTTGTGAAATTGACCCATTCATAGTAAGAAACCTGACGAGCTCTGATTGCCTGAGAAATACAAATGATTAGATAAAGCGGCGTAAAATACGTCTGGTATCTCAGAATAAAGATAGGAGTCTAGAGGTCTGGTTATCTGCTGCTATAAACGTCGGCAGTGTTTCGACTTATTAATGTAGCTTATTCTTGGGTTAGTTTAACTTATTCAAGTGGATTTTATCGGTAGTTTCTGTAATGATAATGATGGTTTCAATAGCGTGCAGTTAAAACATTTTAAAATAATACTTTATCGTATCCATTTTAACGGTGAGATATAAATGAAGATATATTTGAGTAAGTATGTATAAAAATAGTAATTAATAAGTAGATCAGTTTTAGTAGTTGTAGAAGTTTTGTTATTATATTTAATGTTAGTATCATGCATGCATTATTATTTGAAAAATCCTTATCCTGTAAATACCTTATAAAGCCGATTCAACTGTTTACCTAGGTATGTGTTGTCTACGTAACGAACGTAAAAAATACAGCATTTATTTTTATTCCCCATACATTTCAAATAAAACCAGAAGAATAAAACACAGTTTCTATTTCAAACTTAGCACTTATATTATTACTGAGAAGATGTCTTAATTTAAACGATAAGACTTCAGCTGAAGCAACCCTAGGGCAGTTACCATAGAAATCATAGCGCGGGCCTTGAAGCTTTTCGTCGTAGCGTTGCCTACGAACGAGCGATGTAGCGGGGTGCGTCAGTACACTCGCAGAACTAACACGATTGACGCGTTTTATGTTACCGCTCTCATATACTCTGCCGCGTTCTACAGTACTTTATCTAAATATAATATATACAAATCTTCTTTTGTGTACTGGTAAGTTACTTTTCGTTTTTTTTTTGTCGGCAAATAAAGAACCCACTTAATCTAAGTAGATGATTTAAGGATTATGGAAGATTTAAGAGAATGGCTCACGAATTTATTTAATATTTGTTATTTATTACAAGAGAATGACAGTTTCGGAAAGACCTTTTGAGTATCTTAAGTATCACTAAAAATACTATAATATTTAGAATATAAAATTACTCTTTAATGACTGAAATCCAGTTTTCTGTTATAATTAACCAATGGTTATGTAAAGTTTAACTTTTTAATGACTTAATCCCCATTTTATGACTCCTTAAAATATCAAAATGTGTTGGGAAGGCACTTATTGCAAAGGAGGGTTCTAACTTGCTGGAGCCGTAAAATGTGAGGGGACCGGGCTTTAAAGTCTTATTACAGTTTAAGCCATTATCGTGCTTTTTGGGTAAAGCATTGGGAATTTTATAATTAAATCTGCGTAACAAAATTGTTTCATTAAATATAATGTTTAAAAAAACAACAGATACTCAAATATCTACAAGGTTTTAATTACAATAGCTTATGTTACCACTAGTTTTATACTTTAGGATGTACGATACCTTTACTAAAAAATAACCTAAATATAACTTTAAAATCGGTGCGTTCATTACGCATTCCATATTTCCATTACATAAATGTAAACTAATACATAAACGTCGACTTTACGTTAAGTGCTTACGTTACGTCGCATGATGAATGGTCTACGCCACGTCATCGATCGAATACCAAAAGCAACGTTTTAATCATTTTCAAAATGAACCTTGTGATATCTGCCGAAGGAGCAAAACTAGTTCTATAAAATGGCATTGAACATTCCGTAAAACACTATTTTTCTCTATAAAGCCTCTAAGAATGCATTATAAGCATTGTTGTGGCGCATTTATATTTCTATTTACTTTTATAATGAATCTATAGCAGCGTTTTAAGTCATAGACTACTCCTGTACAAATGACATTATATATTATTATAACACTCATTCACATCTCTAAATAATGATATAGTGGCGCTTTTGGACTTTTTATAGTACTATTTCGCATTATACTAGTTTTTTTTTACTTTGCATAATCATCACGAATATTTTTTTTTCTTGCTTGCTAATTGAGCCTTGGACTTGATGAACTGACCAAGGTATCAAAAGATCGGCTCTATAGAAAAGCCCAACAATTCCAGTCGGCAGGCAAGGCAGGCTTGAGTTTTGGTAGCTAATTTGCGTCGTCCCAAGTGGATAATTTTACAGAGTGAGATTCATCACCACGAATCTGGCCCTTAGTTGCACGAGAGTTGGATAAGTATCTCTCCGCAAAAATATTATCAACTGCATATGCGAAAATATTTGGTTCAAGCATGTCATTGATGTGTACTAATAATAAGGTTGCGGAGAGAACAGACCCCTGAAGTACACCAGGGTGAAATGTGCTCATTACATCAGATGAGCAGCCACCAACTACCACTCGAAGTTATCATTCCCTCAGAAAATCAGCTGTCCAAAATACAAGGATAGAGGAAAGACCGTAAGAAGGAAGCTTACAGGGATCATCAGGGATTTGTGCTAAACCTTGTCAAAGGCCTTCGAGTTATCGATGGACGAGACTGTTAACGCAATGGCCTCTCCAAAAATCTTGTATGTATATTGGTATATTTGTATGTATGTATGAAAAACTTACTTAACTTCCGGCAATAAATTAAGTATCGTTTATCCGATCTTGATCAAATTTGATAGGCGAATAGATTAGATTTAAGAATATGTTGCAGTCAAAGATGAGCCAAATCGGTGAGGAGGTCATAAAGATAGTGAGGATCAAATAGGTGAATGTTTGGAATATGGTGTATCCGATGTTGATAAAATTTTGTACTTAAATAGTTATAGGTAAGGTATAAGCAATTTTCATATGAATTTAGCCGAGTGTGGTATCAAATGAAAGGTTTTACTTATACATTAAACTGCGTGGTCTAGCTCGAATCGAGCCACTAGTACGGTTAATTTGGTTCTAAAAAACTTCAAATTCAAACTTACACTACGAAACTGCCCAAAAACAAATCCACTATTTTTTGTTGGAAACATGCTTGCTTTTAATATGAATCACTCAGAATTCCAGTTGATACTTGTTCTAGTTTTAAACAATTACAAAAATTTAATAGCATTTTTTCCAAATCATCGGTAAAATCATCATTCGAAAAAACATTGTTTGCTCGTTTAATACCTCGAAATTGAAAATTCAGGTCTATTTACTTGTATTTAAATTGTACAAATAAGTTTAAAAATTTGTCTGAGAATTTCGACACATTAAGAGGTAATTAATTAGGCGCAGTGATGAATAGTTTTTTTAGCAGACCAGACAATAGAACATGTGGGTTATCTGTATATTGATCACCAGCATTCATCATCACTTGTAACACTGGAAGTGTCGCAGGTGTTTTATACAAGTAAATTCAAATAAAAGTTAGTTTGTTCATTTCAAAACCTTTATGGAGTTCTTGGTCGTAGAGTACAAGAGTAACTTAATGCTATTGGATTACCTGTAGGCAACCCCAAGAATATTCTATTTTTAGTTGCACGTCTACTTATCGTACGAACACACGTGTTAAAGAAGAAATCCTTATTTCAAGTAAAATTTAATTTATAAATATTAAACTTACGATATGATTCATTCATTATTATTTGATAAAAATTAATTTAGAATAATTTCAGGTGGGTCGAGGATATTAAGTTCATATTTCAGAATTTCTAAATTTTCAGAAACTTAAACATGACGACGCTTGTTTTTTAGTTTCTGAAAATGTTGAAATTAACGTACACGCGTCTCTCAAGTAAACCTAGACATTTATATTAGTTGTTAAACACATCATTTATATTGGTTCTTAAATACATTACAACTTAATTTTAAAAAATAAAACTTACATTGTAACGTTCGAGCGACCCAATTGTAACTATCTTTCATATTATATCTAGTCGACATGGTCAAGTGGTAGTAACAAGGGTGTCGCATACAACTCTTACAGCCTTGATCTGAATCGTTTCATCTTACTACCTATTATTCGCTTTTCCATAGCAATGGAGGTAATAAATTTTTTAATATTTTTGAACTAGAGTCATCGGTATACTACAACACAAGCAAGGCTACGGGTAAACTTCACCCCTACTAAAGAAATATAGATTTTTCGTATTTTTCACTAATTTTATACTTGTATTATATTTCTTAGATTGTCGATAAAAATGATATTTTATTTCAAAAACTGTGAAACAAACAAAGCAAACGTGCGATTGCCAAGAACGTATATTATTTGAATTCAATTATGTTGATGGTCCTTAACGATTCTCGGCCAGTATTTACATAAATGTAAAAAAAGTTATCTTAGGATGTAGGTAAAATGTTCGTTATTTTCAGTGGCAGCAGCTTGCTTCTTGGATAAAATCACCATTACCGTTAGATATTGTAATCTTCCTCCACATAAATTATTAACATTTTCATAAAAACTAAATATTTATTTATAAGATATTGAAATTAAAGGTTTTCTGTTATTATATCTAAATAATGTATTTAATATACTTAAACAGTGATTCAAATCATATAATATAGAGTCGAAACTAAACGATTTCTACAACAATATACAGTAAGAAAAAATGTTTTGAAGCGATTCGTTTGTTGGGTGTAATCCAAGAGTTTAGTCCTTGGGGAGGAACAAACGGCAAACACTATACATTATTACCTCCCCAAATAAAGAAATATGAGGGACAAAAACAAGGAATCTTGTGTCATGTTATGAATATTTAACTAAGCTACAATGGGGGCTCTATCTTTTAAGTTAACTGATAGAATTATATTAGAGAGATTAGTATTAGAGATAAAGCTTTTATAGGCATATAACAACTAAAATAAAACTCTATATTTAAAAACAGCACAAAATTAGGAATCATGAAAATATTATTAGGAACATCATGATCTCTTATTGAAAGAAGAAAGAAAATATATTTATTGTCAATAATATCTTATATAATGTTGTAGGTCTTTTCTGCTATAGTGTTTCAATCTGGTACCTCAACATGGAAAATATTCATATTCAGTCTTACAGGTACAACTTTGACGATCTAGTGATTCTACATTAATTATTACATTGAATTTTCTTTTAATTTTTTTCTTTATTATTTGAAACACGAAATTCAATCATTATGCATGCTTAATCAAGATTTTCATGTTTTACGGCACGTTTCTCTCTTAACGTCTTGATAGTCGTTGTGGAAATAGATACTTCTCTGTAGATGTTTCCGTCTGAGTCAATTCAATAATTGGATATACTGTAGACATGCTGTAGACCGAAGTTTATTCCCCTAGCTAAGATGTAGGGTTGACAAATGAGGTTCAATCAATGATGAATTTGACGTATTTTGTGATAGAAACATGTATACTATTTTTATTTGTTGTGAATTGTGATTTTAGCTGTATATATGCATAATTAGCAGTCGCAAATAATTTCTATCGAATTTATTTTCCAGTACTTTGTTTATACGTATCCTAACAATTTAAAAAACACCGTAAATGACTATAGTTACGGTGTTTTTCTATGTACCATTCAAAGTTAATGAATAGGTCTTAATATACTCAACATCGTGGCTTTAATTTTAGTTCCGCAATGGAAAAAAGTCCGCATTGTAGGAGTTGATTTCGAATGAAGCCAAATATAACTTGAAACATGAATGGAAACGAGTGGCGCCATCTATAGTGGGGTGGCAAATACTTGAGGGTTTATTTTGGTTTCGAAGTACATTGTAAGGGCGACATCTTTGTTTTTCCTACGTTTTCCAGAGAACCTTTGTGATTTTCTATGCATCTAAGCAATGGACACTAGAGGTCACTATAAATTACAACCGATTTCAGGGTGTAAAAATTGTAGTATCTACAATTGTAATCTACAAGTAATTTATTTTTGTTTAAAATTGGGCAAGCCAGTATTGGTAATAAAAGTACAATTATAACTCATAAAATATAAGAAAAAGAAACAGAAACATGACGTGACACATAATCTTGTTAGTGGCAAAATATTGATTGCTTAATCATTAAGATATTATTTTAAACTTTTTTTTGGAAATACTGTATTTCGTCATTTGAAAAAAAATCAAAATAGGTTTCAAATATTTATAAAGAATGTATATGTCAGGAAATGGCTAGCCGCCCAAGGCTTGCAGTCGGGTGCCGGCGCGACGGCCGCGGGCGGGTGGTTCAGCCACGCGATCACTTCGCAACGAACGACGGGCGGGGTGCACGTCGCTTGCCACGGCATTCGCCACCCACCACTACTATTTCTTATACAATAACCTCGTTAAACAGTGACGTAAACGCTCCATATCGACATATTGTGTCGGGAATTGTGAAATACACAGTGATGCTGCATTGATCATCAGTGATCGCGGACGTATTAAATATAACCTTGCTCGGTGCATTCATTATTCAGTGCCTGCGCTAAGCTATGGCCAGGATGGCGCCCTTTACAGGTACGATTCTCAAAATAAACTATGACACTGAAATATGACGTCAAAGATCCCTAGCAGTCCGCCTTTGGGACCGTAGCGGGTTGCAAAATTGATCCTGCATTTCGCATCAAATGCATGCCTGCTTGAATTATCTAACGAATGGAACGCTTAGGATATATCATGTTTAATTTTCATGGTAAGTTTAATACGTATAAGCAATACGTATTATAGTAAACGTCTTCATTTTAACTGAAGATGGGTGTAATAGAGAAAATAAGGAGTTCTTCAAATATTTAATAAGTATTTTTATGTGCATATACTCTAATTTTGATTTTTTTGAAAATATTTACATTTTTATTGAACTTTGACTGTTCTTCGGCTGCGCAAAGGCTTTCTTACTCTTGTTATGGTTCCGCAGGCAACACGGAACTCTTATACTTTTGCAAATTTTTGGTAGAGTCAAGTATCTCTGCTCTTATTGTTTTAGAAAATCTAAAAAAAATATAATAATTTCTACGAAATAAATAAAATTGTTTCTTGTCGTATCTTAGTGTATTTGGTGAGGAGAGATTTTGGTTATTAAAGGGAAAAAAATGTATTTATATTTTATATGAATTGGCATTAATATATTAACTTAAACTCTATACAAAGGTGAAAGGTCGTGCGAATTGTAGGTATTTACACCAAACAGCATTGATTTAATAATAACTAAGAGCGTGGAACGCTGCTCGTAAGCGCTATTTACGGTCCTCACGGACCATTTGCCTTTAGGCACTATTGTGACTGACTCTTGTGGTATTTAAAGTCACTGACTGAATGACTGCATACAATTCACAAAGCTCAGTTTCAAGAATAACGATAGAAGATTTTGTTATTTAGATTCCTATAATTGGAGCTGAACAGCTTATTTCCAAATCAATGAATTTCGGCTGACTCCCACACAACAATTGTGTCAAACATTTTAATGTAATTATGTTTAACCTGACAGACGTTGGTAACATCAGGCTATCTGTAAAATGTGGTGATATTTTTTAATAATTTGTTACATTTTGACAACAAAGCAACAAATGAGCTAGACCCATTGTTAGGTGTATTTGAAGGTTTTTTTTTCTAAGGCTTTCAAAAACAGCCAATAGTTGCCCTTATGCTATCGTACCAAACTTATACATACTTATTTTTTTAAATACAGAAATAGTATATATTTTACAAAACAATCCAGATTTTTGCCCTAGAGGGCAGCTTCCCTTGACTCTCGCTATACCCTCGAGGATAAAACACTGATATTGTCCCCATAACAAGATACTTCATGTTCCTTTTGTTTACAAGGATATTCTCCTAAAATTCCTTTATATATGACTATACATAGTCATTACTATTATTATGAACCACATCACCGATAATTATTAAGCTATGTTAAAGAAAAATAACGCTGTATATTCGACTTTACGAAGCATGAACTCTAATAATTAAGGCTTAAGTAGTAAACAGATAGGTTCTTATGAAGGTAAATTATATTGTAACGAAGGTGTACTTTTATGGTTGCTCAGAGACGGGAAGAAATACTGAATAACTTACGATATTAAGGGCTCTTAAGTGTATGATATTTTATTGTTATGTATAATATGTTATATTTTTTATATTAGCATCATATTTTTTATCACTTTGGCAAACTTTTAAAAGTAGGTAAGCAACAAACACTGTTGAGTGTGGCGATATTTGCGGCTATTAAGCCTCTTCCTGTTAGTGTTAATGTTGAGCCAAAAAAAAACGAACGTAAAACGTATTGTAAGGGGTTTCCCCAATATCATATTATTAATATTTATCTATATTTTTGGTATTTATTGTTATAGTGGCCACTGAAATTCATAATTTGTGAAAATTTGAGCTTTCTAGTAATGACGGTTTGTGAGATACAGCCTGATAATGACGGAGGCTTAATAATCTCCCGTTTCTACCGTTTACTTTTAGATACAGAACCCACTGATAAATCAATTTTCTTATAATCCTACTACGCCGTTTTCTATTCGTCTTAAAGATATTACAGGGACACCGTATATATTAAATGCATTCGGTAGATTTACCCTATAAAATATTCACGTTGTAACATATTCATGTCATATTATATGTAAAATCTATAGACTTAATACAAGAAAATATTGTGAGAGACTTCTATGATCTTTCAGAATCATGGATTTAATTTTTTGATAACTATTGTTATTAAGATCAATAATAGCAATCAACCTAAATATGCAACTTGAAAATCGTATAAAGTATGTCACCCCCTTTAAACTTTTTAATTACGGAATGCGAAGCGATGAATAAAGTGCGGTTTATAGAACTTGTTTAATGAAGAAGAAAATGTTTTATGAAGTAACGTACAAGTAATCATTAAAATTCAAGTGAAATACTTGACATTCATCCTGATTATGAACATTTTTTACTTTTTTTATTCACTTTTTCACAATAATACGTCCAAGTTTTCACAATGTTCTAATCGGTATGTCTTATGATAAAATAATCTGCATACTTAAATATTTCCCGATAGTAAATTACTTTACCTAGTTTTTGTAAAAATGTCTAAAGATGCGCTTTTTATTGTAATTTATAATGAAGTCACTGGGAGAAGGTAATATTACCCGTATTTAATAAACAAATGTAAATAAGTTAGTGCGTTTTATTTTACGACTAATTGGTATGGAAAAGTAGCTGCTTGTAGTCAGTTCGTAGTTAACCTATTTCTGTAGGACTTTAGAAGAGCCTAGATGTTTACGTGTGTCTGCAGTAATAGCAATTTGGGAGTATTCCAAGCAAAATGAGGTACGATTTCAAAGGTATGGTTTATTAGTGAGGCTTGGAAAATACGCGGAATAAATAAAACAAATTATCGAACTTATCGCTTATAGTAATTATATTGTAGTTCAGTCTGCATTGAATGTTTCGCAATTATCAACCCGGTCTCAAATAAAAGTGAAGCAGTGTCTCGTTAGGCTTTTTGTGTCTATTGTCTGCACGGCATTGTTATGAGTCGGGTTTTGTTTAACTTTTGTGTATGGATGAATGAACGGTATATACCTGTCATATCCTTTGGAAAATTTGATGGATTTAAGCTATTTTTCACGAATGTAATTTATATCTTTATCTTTATTTTTTTCGTTTCTTATGAAATGTTGTAATAGTTTAATTCTATAAATGTAATTTTTCACTATTAACCTGAACTTAATTTATTTTAAAACGATTTTATTACTCTTTATTATGTAAAAAAAATATCCTCATAGTCATAAATATTGATTTCAAGAAATCATAATAATATGCTTGCAGGCCTCACGCCTGGCCTACAGAACAGTTGACAACAAAAATCGATCCTTAAAAGTTCTCTAAAGCACTAGAAACTTTCATAGAACTCGTAAGGATCGTTAAAAATAGCCCAAAATAGAAAGATATTTGTATAACAGGGCCATTGAAGGTTTAAGTTATCCATCATTGTAGTGGCCATTAGCGTGGAGCGCTAAGGGTGCGCCGGGTCGTGTCATTCTCTTGTCACCCGTTACTTTTAATAATATTTCTTTAGTTGATACCAGTCATTAACTAAGATTGAAAACCTCATAAAACTTTATTACGTGTGATGTTATTTGTGAAATTGGAAATTCTCACATCGACTCTATAAATTATTTATTGTCTTGGAAAACTAGGGGTTTCCTGACCTTTTTAGACTTATCTCTAATATAGGTATATTTACATAATTAATTTATTTTAAAATTTATTTAGATCAAGTTATGAAATTCAGTGATATATCGATCCGTTAAAAGAAAGGCGTCAATCGACATCTGCAAATAAGTAGCATATTAGCATTGCAACATTATAATATCTGCTTGATTCCTAGGTCAAGGCTTATTTTTCATAGTGAATTTAGAAATATATAGTCCTTGATTATATATTATATTGATTGTACCATCAAATAAAATCTGAATATAATAACAATAAATATTATTTTTAATGTGTTAGTGAGTATAAAATAGCAAAGCTGGAAATAATAGTTTCAATTGTTATTCCAGTGCGCAGTAAATCGATAGATGCTTGTAATTTGAGGCTTCGTTGGCGGGAGGGTTTTGTATTATGTTTTTAATATTAGATGCGGGACAGAGACGGGTTCAAGGGTCCATCACGGAGTTACGAACTACTATTGAACTGCTCTTTCTATGGCTCTTGACATAGAGCGACCCAGAAACGGATTTACGTTGGATTGCGTCGTTCAATTTAATATTGTCAATGGGGGATACTTTGCTACGTTATATTTTTATAATTTTATCCGTGTCATATTAAGCATGGTCACTAATTAAAATACTCAGAAATTAAATTTAAGTTTAAGGCATTTCGATATAAGCGGATGCACAATTACTTTTCCTATGTAATATTGTAAGTACTCTATCAAATTCTTATATGAACAGAGAAATTCCGCATTCGGAACTACAATTTGTATTCCCAAAACAGAAAAGACCGTAGCAGGGACAATGAACGTTTAGGGTACTTTTATCGGAAAATATATATACTGATCTAGCATAAATAGTGGAAAATAAAGGAATTGTGAAAGAAAGGATGTGTAAGGAAATATCAATTAATTCTTCTAATATTATAAATGCAAGAGCTTGTGAGGATGTATATAGTTATGTATGTTTCTTACTTACACGGCAAAAACTACTGAATCAATTATAATTAAACATGGTTTACATATAGGTAAGGGTTTAGAGTTGCCACGGAATCCGAAGTTACGCGGGTGAAATCGCGGGCCGCTTCAACACCGCTGTATCCAAAAAAACTATACCTAATAAGATAAATCATACTTACACTAGTTGGTATACTCAGATTACGAAAAAGAAAATTTATATAAAGTCACGCTAAGTCAAGAGGCCGATTTATAAACTTAAAGTAACGTAGCTTGTATTATTAAGATCGACTTTGTTGATAGTGCCTAAGAGGTAGCAACGTAACCTACGTTGCTCATAAGCATTTAAAAAATATCATTAAAATTCAACTTACTTTTTTATGAAACATAAATCGCGTATTCTAGATAGAATAGATATAACACTACATGTTGACCTGGAAGAACCAACACTACAACAATATTTGCATAAGAATCTTGTGAATATTTTTATTTTACATAGCAACTAGTACAATATCCTACAGTCCTACACAGTAAATGCAAGCATTAATTAATAAAATAAGGTCTTAACAGTCATTATCGTACAGTCGACTATCATATTGTTATGAATGTAAAAGGTTGCGTGAATACAAATTCTTTTGTTGATATCAAAATTGTTTTGCGTGGGTTCCGCCTGTATTTCATTTTTTCTTTCATATTGGAGCTAGTAAGTTTTATTATTGTGCATACGTGCTACGTCCTTTCTCATTACTATCTGTTTTTCTTACAAGACAACAGAACCACATGCGACTGTTTCATGAAATGTGTATATGTTAAGTTAAAATTTTCAATAAACAACATAAGTACGTACGCGTAGTAATTAACAATATTTATTTATTTAACGCTCGCTAGCATTATCTGCATTTTTAACCGATTTTCCAAAAAACGAGTAAAGTTATAAATTCATAATTTCAAGACTATATAAATAATATGAACCCAAAAAAATACAAAGTTTTTCGTGCTTTATTGGACTAAAATACTATTGTAACGTATTTTTCAAGAAGGTAAACATTGTTTTTAAGACCTTATAAAGGCATTATATTATAGTAGGAATTGTGAATTACATCTTTGAATTAAAATTGTTAGATATTTATACATGTGTAATGTAGGTATATGTTACCGTGGATATGCGGATTGCAGTGTACTCGTATGTTAAGATATACTAGTGCCCCAAACATCCACCAAGACCGTTGATGAATGACCGTTATTTATTATTTTCATGATGATTTTGATCAGTACCAATTATTGTTGCAATACACAAAAGGTAAATGTTTATTATAAGCGAAATTACGATGCTTGCCTGATTGAATTAGAAAAATAAATCTGAAATTTTTGGGACCCCTATCTTATATATAATTATTAAGTACTAGCTTTCCGCCCGCGGCTTCGCTCGTTTGGACTACAAACAAAACCCCTAATTTTTATTCAACTAAAATGTAGCCTATAAGATTTTCGAAGCCTTTATAATCTTTTAAATTACACCCTACAGGGTGATGACATTGATCGAAAGGAAAACCATGAAATTACCATTATTTAATGACATTGATCGAAAGGAAAACCATGAAATTACCATTATTTAAACTACGTTATACACCCAGTTTAATCGCATCAAAAAAAACTCTGAGAATTTTTTTGACAATCTATGAATGCAGTTTTCTTTCCTATCAAAAATAAAGGAATGTTTATTTATGTAATTTTTGATATCTACAGTACAAAAGAGTACTTTCCCTCCAGGTTGCATTAAAAAATTCCACTCTATACATATATGTGCGTGTCTTTATCTTTTGTATGTGTATTAAGTAGTAATAGTATTAGTTATTAGTTTTCGACTTATTTAATGATAATTGAATAAAAATATTTTTAGCAAAACAACTTCAATCCGTACCTACCTTTAAATTTCATTGAATCGCTTGAAGCGTTTATTTAGGGCGGTTTCAAGGGCAATTTCGGTTCAAAGAAAATTATCAACGCCGAACAAAGACTGTTATGTCTCTACAATAAACAATTATAAAGCAATTGCTTTATTTTGTTCACAAAATATGAAAATAATTTAGAAGTAAACAAGGTTACCGAGGATTACTTATTCACGTGAATGTTATGAAATAATTTAGTGTCGCATATTTTTCATGTTAAGCTAATATTATGTTCATACAATAGGTTCCTAGGACTCAGCAGTCGAAATCTTTGAAATATTAATACCGTTTATAAAAATATTTAATCTGAGAGGTGAAAAGAGGAGACGTTACACGGGTAAAAATTTGATTAAATAAACTAGCACATATATACATATATTATGATGTTTGCAGGATTTACTTATTCTGAATTCAATAATATTTTGTTTGGGCTGTAGACCCTCCGGCTACCCAAGTAAAGTTTCAGTTAACGCGAATTTTACTGTGAAATTTAAGAAGATTATGTTTTGCTGCGTCTGAAAAAGCATGTTGGCTGTTCGCCAAGTTTACTTACTATGGGATCTACATTATATCTGCTCGAATACTCATTTTTATTGTTGTTTCGTATTTCATTTCTTTTGTGACCCATTTTTTGGAGTTTATGGTATATTGTTTTTATTGTTTTAAGACTTTTACATTAGCTTAGCGATAGTTAGGTCATTAATTATTTTTCACTTCATTGCGATGGAAGAATACTTAGGTACAAAAATTAACTAAATCAAAATTCACATTATTAATTTATTGGAACTTCAGCCATTACGTAGTATTTTATGAAGGTTTAAAAAAAATATGTTTTTAATTAAAATTAATTTATTAGGACTGATTATATAAACACTCAATGCCAGAAAGCACGATTCACGGGTTTTAGAGAAAGAATAAATCATAAATAATAAAAATCGTATACCTATATAATTTCGATGAGCCATTACCCACTCTTGCATAATACCATGAAAAGTGAGTAAGTATTACTTTTCGCTGAGTAGAAGTTGCATTCAGAAAAGGTAGAATAGAGAGCTATAAACATAATTAGAAGTTTATGCAAATTCGGAGACAGAAAGCGAGTTAAGTAACAAGCTGGTTTAATAAATATTCTCTCACTTGTTTTGTTAACAACTCTTTGTCGAATTGATGTCAGACTTAATTTAGTCGTAACTTTGTAAGCAAAGCGAAATTTGAAATGATAATTAAATGCATAGATTGTTTTTGAATCAAAATGTTTAATAGGCTACGTATTTTATAAAATGAATATTCTACCTACTTCAATTAAATGAATTAATTCCACAATGAATTAGTTCCATGTAATATTACATATACATAAGTTATTATTGATAGATTGTATTGTGACTTCTTGGTGGAAATGCATTATAAGTATTGAATTAAAGACTTTTTTACACTATTTCCACTATTTATTTTAAAACATTATTTAATTACAACCGGTTTCGAGAATTCATCATCAGGTAGTAAACAAATCAAAAATGTTTTTGATTTATTTTTTAGTGTAAAAAAGACTTTAATTCAATACTTACATAAGTTATATTATGTAATAAAAATCGGCATAACGCTATATCATTCGACCTTTAATAACACTGACAACAGTGAAAAGTATTTATTAGGAATGCCAAGGGATGCCATTTAATACGTTGGTCATAAGATAAACTGTCCCATTTTGACCTCGCAGACGTAATGGAAATCTAGTTAGTAGGTAGATATATCTATCTACCTCGAAGGTTCCATGCGAATTCTTTTTTAAAATGTACTAGGGTCTGAAACAGAATTATAATAAAGATTACAAATATGAACTACTTGTGGTGGTGAGCAATAATATCGGATGAAATGTAGAATGTATATATTATTTGTAAATAAGGTTATGCTTATGAAATTGACATAATTAATTAATCAATATTGCCCCTATATTGTAGATATTTACTTAAGTACACCCACTCTCCCGCATACCATCCTAGGGAGCAAGGAGCGTCCGAAAATCAGCGCTGTTTGAGACGCCGTTCTCGGATGGCACTAGCTGAGACGACTCCTTTTTGTCCCTCAAAAATCCATTTAGTTTTAAGTTTTGACTGTTTTATTTTGTTTGTGTTATTTGATGGACAATAAAATTTTAATTTAATTTAATTTTATTTTATAAGCTTAAACAAGAAAACAAGATATAAGAAATCTTTAAACATGTATTGCATACAAGTAAATGCAATAAAGGTTATTCACTATTTAAAATATTATAATAGTTTAAATTTGTTCTAAATTTAATATTAAATGTAATTGTTTTTAAGGAATTAACTTTATTAAACATTTATTTTTACAGATAATCATGAGGATCGTGAATAAATATGAAAATGGAAACGTAGTGCCTATAAACAGGAACGATAATTTCTTATACGAATATTCCAATAGTGATAATTGGCAAACTGTTACTTCTAACCAAACTCTCGGCACTATTGATAATTATCGATCAGTCAATATCATTCATAATACCAACATTGTTGATAATAACAGTTCATTACTCACAACTGGGCATACGGGTACAGAAGAGACTACAATTTGTAACCATCAGTACAGGCTAAACTCTCAGAATGTTTTACCGATAAACACAAATCAAGAAGATATTTCAACAGGTTAGTAATACACAAAATATTTAACTTATGAATAAAATTGTTCATCGTTTTATTTTTGATAAGGTGTAGGTGTTAATAAATTTCCAATTACAATAATAAATTGTCGAAAGGATAAGTCCGTTATAATGCAGGAAGTGTGTTTCACTGAGATTAATTTTTAATATTTTACGTTGCTAATTCTTAAAATGAGAAATTCTTCTTTGAATTGTAGATACAACAAATGAATCATTTAAAGCGGCATCCGTTGATGAAGAACGTTCCTTCGATCACTCAGACACAGAAGACATGTCGGACGACGGCGTTCAGCCATTGCCGAGAGGTATTGTAAATCCCAACTACCCTGGCTTCCAGCATTTAGCACACACTTTACAGGTATTTCATTGTTTTAAATGGTACTCCTAACTCATAAGAACGAATTTGATACAATGTGGCTTTCACGTCGCTAGCCACGAAACCAATAAAGTGCAAAAACATTTAAATTAACGTAATGAAACCCCAACAGCTGACGATTACCTAGTTATGTAACGTTTATCCTAATCTTCCACTGAAAACTCCAAAGAAATTTAATACTTATGTTCTTAGCCAATAATTTACTCTGCAAGAAAAATAACACTATTATTTTCTTTATATATTACAGGAGTATTCATTAACCATAGAAAATTTTTATCCATCCGAAAATGAAATGACTGACGATGATGTCGATACAGATATAACAGATTTTCAGACGAAATGTGAAGAGTTAAATAATAACGAAAGTGGCAAAGATTTATACAAAAACAAAATATCACAGATAAATAATCATGCATTTACCACGAAAATTGAAACAAGAACAGAGGACAATATACCAGATCTAATAAAGACTATTTCAACTAATAACAATAACGATGATTTGACAAACTGCGATATTACTGCCTTTGACACAGACATAGAAAATAATTTTAACACAAAAGACATTATTGGTGATTTTAACAAAGAAATAGAAGATGAAATTAAACAATTACTTAATTATAATATTAACATTCAAGATGATTTAGAAGAACTTCGGAAGGACATAAAAGACAATTTTGAAAAGCCAATTGAAAATACCATTAATAATATAAGCGAAGTCGTTAACGGCGTAATCAAGAAACTAGTAAAGACTGAAGTTTGCGATGAAATCGACGATTATATCTCGTCGACGGATACAACACAAGTGACTGCAGTTAGTCAAGAAAGTGAGTTGGATGTAAAAAAGGAAGTAAATTTAAGCAGACCTACTTTTTTGTTGCTAGATAATAATAGCGATCACATTATAACCGACGCCGTTTTATCCGATGGTAAAGAAGAAATCAATATAAATGAAGTGGAATATGATACCGAAAAGCTCAGTAATAATGTGGAAAATACAATCAAACAATTGAGCACGGAACTTAGGAAAATAATACCAAAATTAAATGAAATGCGTGAACGAGATAAATTATGGTCTGACAGGCCCATAATAACAGATGCTAATTCAAATAGAATTTATAACAATTCATCTAGTGTTATAAATACAAAGAAAGACCTTAGGAATATCAGACATTTCGATGGAAACAAGCTAACAAATAAAAGCAATTATCATCGAGTATTCAATAAAAGTACATTTAAAGCTCAAAAGTAAGTTCTATAGATGCATATCTAAGTATAATTCTATAATAATTGACCGGGCGAAGCGAGATCTGAGAGTCCAGTTTATATTTGTAAATCAAATCAAATCAGATTTATTTACAAGAAAGTGGTTACACGTTGTTACACATAGTCTCACAGATCAACACATTCGCCAATTTCGCTCATCTTCAAACTCGGCATTTTCTTGTCGAAACTATTTGTCTACAAAATTTTATCTGGATCAGATAAATAATACTCCACTTTTCGTCGGACAAATTTTTATATTTACATACAAACCTAATTACACTCGCCCGACCATCGTCTCTAATACCTCGCTTATTCTAAAGGTAAAATGAATTGAAGGGCTTTATACATTTAAAAAAAATATTATAATAAATTACGTAAGTAAAATATAATAAATTACTTTTACTTACTACAAAAAAAAATTGCTCTCGAATTAACTATGGAGGAAAATAAGTATTTATGAGAAATGGTCATACTTGTAATTAATATAAGAACATCATACACTTTTCTCTTTTTAAACAATGCATAGGTGTGGTGACCATTTTTATATACGATCCATACTTTTAAATATACAATTTGTTTATCTTTAAAAGCCGTAGTCATAAAGCTTTCGTCATGTTTATTGTGCGTAATACAACGAAGCATTGAAATAGACTTGACGCATTCTAACCAAATTATGAAGTCGATTCGGGTTGATTCCGACAAAAGTAAAAATTGACGAAGTTTCACTAATATTTATAAATAGAGTATAATATTTCTAAAATGAGGTTAGTACATAATAAGATTATTGAAATGAATGGAATTCAGTTTATACCTAATGATTAATATTCATTTTAGTGAAAAAGATCCTTCCATAGGAAAGTCCAAATGTAACGCTCAAATAAACACATCCGTCCAACATAATACTGATTTTTCAGACGAGGACTTTGGTAAGTTTAATTTAATTAAAAGTAGAATAATTTCATATAAGTAATCCAAATAAATTTTATAATTATGTTTTACTTCTCTTTGGCTGGTTTACATCTCATAGGATTTTTTTTGTACATTGAGATAACATATTTAATATTAAATGTAAATCGTTTTTCCAAATTTCAGTGAATGAATAAACAAAGGAGGCTTTTTAATGGATATTTACTAGCACTAAATACATACCTTTGATATTATTGTGCTTTATTTAAAATCACAATTATGGCAGTGATGTGAATTTTAATGTTTTTATAAGTTATTAAGTAAATAATGTTATTTTTCAGAGGGATTTGATGTTTACAACATAGAAACAGCTCTACCAAAATTAGATATTGATACTATAGAGAATCATATAAAGGCAGCCAAGGAAGCAGAGCGACGTGTAAGTTAATACATATAATATTTTAACTATGCATTGGTTTTTCTGAAATCTATTCACGTTAGGATTTATAGTTTTTAGTTTATAAACAATTTTAAATTGAGCGCCCAACAAAGCAACGGTGTACGTATACATACACATGCGAATCACGTCTCAGTACATATGCATTATAATACCTAACTGTTAAAATTACCAATCCAAGTTGGAGCGCGCGAGCCTTTCTACTGTGATTCAACGCTGCCAGCGAGCAGTCTGCTAAAAACTTGATTAGTTTAAACGTTTTCATAACCCGGGCATATCGTAAACGTATAAACTTAAGTGTCATAATCTTATTGTGATGGCGTCATTACCTTATTTTAACCCAGAACAAAGACATTACAAAAAGGATACGAGGTTCCTTTTAGATTTGTATACGATTACATACGATAACCATGAGTCTGTCGATAACATTTGTTGTCTTGTAAGTTTTTATACATTTCTTTTTCTTAGTTTACATGCTACCCATCAAAGACCACGATTTAATAAAAAAAAAAATAGAACACACTTGTCCTTGCCCTAAATGTCAAATTGTGTCAAATACGAACATTATTGACAGTATTGAGAATTGACAAGAGGCCTAATTTACTAACTTTACTAAAAATATACTAATTTTATGTTTGTTATTAATTGTTGATAATATTAAATTTAACTTTTACATGTGCCATTTTATGTCAAAAAAGTAACGAAGACTGAATAGTTTTAAGATGTTTGAAAATATTATAGCGAATATAAAAAGAAAATTTAGCCAACCAGCTGTTCATACGGCTGACAAAGACGGTATCGAAAAATCAAAAGTTAAACGAAGTTTACAGATATTTAAATCGAAAGTAACAAAGCCTAATGAACCTAGATTGAGTGTTAATTATTGTGATAGTACTGTTTTTAGTCCTAGAGTTATCAGTGGAGGAGAATATGCCCAAACAGAACTTGACTGGCCTTTAATATCTGACAATAATCCTAATGATATTTTGGATAAGTTTACTAAAATTGTCACAATAGAAGATCATGAAACATTTGTTAGAAAAGTAATGTGTTACTTCTTAAATACCATGCACATATCATTATTTATACTTTATATTGATTTTTCAATGTTTTTTTTTCTATAGAAACGTAACGACAGAGAAGAGATTCGAAAAAGGTTAGCAATGGGTGTAGATACAGAAGAATATTATAGTTTGGGTCATACAGAGCGTCCAGGGAAAAAGCCGAGCTTACACTCACGTCTACAGAATGGTATGTGCTATATTTATGTGTTTATTTAAACTGTTTTAACCTGAATACTATTCTTGTAAAATCTGTTCTTTTAATTTAATGAGGTGTATTAAAAATTTCTATGGCCATCTATGGTCAAATCAAATGTTAAATAAATACAGAGTCATAGCCAGTGGTAGTACTGCTTATGGACCTGCCTTAAAATAATTTTCTCTTATGTAGTACAAATTATAAATTGAAGTCACATCTGAAAATTTTTAAAAACTTTGTAGTCTATGTATCTTATAAATCATAAGATGATGTACCACAGTACCACCATAAGTTAACCACTAGCTATGACTGTTGTTGGTTGAGGCCTCATTTTCATTTCATATTATTGTTACTAAAAGCTGGTAAAGGATTTAATGCTTCTTATATCTTATATGTGTATCAGATTGAGCTTATGTGTTGTCTATGCAGGGAAAAACTTACAAATTTGTTTCATGAACGAAACAGCTTCTGATAATGAATCACAAGCTTCAGATATGGAGAGGAATATGCATTCCGATTCTAAAAGCTTATCACGTTCAAGTCTTTTTAGCAAGAGCAATTACAATCATCCATATCAGACGAGACCTCTCTCAGTCAACATCACGAGAAATGATAAAATAAATACTATCCAAAGTGGTAAGATTATTTCATTTAGTACATCTGCCAAACTAAATTTTTATTGGATGTATTGTTATTTAAGTATTACAACTCTGATATTTTTCACAACTATACATCTTTTAATTCATTTGGGTTTCTGGAATTTTTAAGCTTGTTACATTGTGGGCCTTATTTTGTTTGTATTTGGTACTGTTCACAGAGTCATGTTGAATTTCTTAATACATGCACATTTTAAAATTTTACTCTAATTATGAAGTGGTCGTCTCTCATAACATATTTTTATTGTACAGGTTTCAAATTACATGCAGGATCATTCATATCAAAGTCGTCAAAAACACGGTCTACACAATCACTGAACCACATTGAATTAAAAGAATCTGACTTCTACGCTTTGCAATCTACATTACAAACTGAAGCTAGGATTGCTCTGGCACAAGCTAAGGAAATGGCCCGCATTCAAATGGAGGTAAAATTAAATGTTTTTTATTGTTTCATATATTTTTAGTGTTATCTTAATATTTAATGCCAAATTTATTTTATTATATATTTGTGAGTGGAAATAATTAATTTGTTATGGCAATTAATTTAATATTATATAATATTTTAAGTAATTATAAAACTATTTCTGATTTGCAAATATTTATCTTTATTGTTAAATAATTTTCCTTGTTCTTTTATCCTAATGGCCAATAAAGGTTTTACTCTATCCTATATAAAGATTATGAATAGTATTGGCTACATCAAAAAGGAATCACATAATTCATTTTTGTTAAATCATACATCCTTGAATTGAAACCAATTTAAACATACATATTTTACATCCTGTGCATACTTATGTAGTTTTTACATTCTAGTAATAATTATAGTTATACGGAATACATATCTTTAGTTAAAATGAATCTTTACTAATATTATAAATGTCTCTCCGTCTCTATCTGTCTATATGTTTTTTTCTTCTTCATGTGAAAGCCACTGAACCGATTTGGATGAAATTTTGTAGGTACAGAGATTGTTTAAAACTCGATAAAGGACATTGGATAGCCTTTATCCCAGAAATCCCACGGAAACGGGAGAGATATACATACATAGATATACATGGGGTAGTTGAAGCTAGTGTATGAATAAATTAAGTTGTAATAGTAAGAAAGATAGTAAACAATGAGAAACAGTTGATTTATAACAATTTAATTTTAAATATTAATAAATTATTGGAACAATTAAAGAAAAAAGAAATAGTTAATACTGTGTCATATTTATAAATGGTTGTTGATATTTCAGCACGAACGTCGCAGTCGGCCCGTATCTCCCGTGACGGAAATGTTAAGGCGCAGTATGGAGAAGGCCAATGTTCCTCTGGCACCGGACCGTAGGCGCGTTTCTCGCCAAATCCTTACTGATATGAACATAGCTCAGTTGCAGGTACGTTAAGATACACATTTTATTTTTATTACAGGTAATTTCGGTCTGGTTAAAAAATGTTCTACCCGATATATTAATATTTCGGTAGTTTTTTTTACTTATTAAGGAACTTGGTTCTTAATATTATACACATTAAACATCATGGCCATTTGCATTTGCTGAGTGGTCTAATTGAATATTTTAAGCGAACAGGTAATTTTTTATATTGCAATTATATAGATTCAGACAAAGAATATTTACATTATGGCGACAATGATACAGGTAGAAGTAAATGAGATAATATCGAAGATCAATTGTTGTTTTACTGTGCTTGAGTAATATTTCCAATGGCTTTGAATTTCCTATGACTCAATGCAATGCCATTCAAGAGCATGAATGTATTTAGATGTGATCTTGTTAAGATGTATGTCTCGTGTAGTGTATGAGAAATTGTCAATCCTTTGTTCAATAATTTTTCAAAAGCTTATTTTTTTATCGTTAAAATGTTGGTAGACTATTAGGCCGGGCAAACTCGCGGGGCATTGATCGAATAATATAAAATTGTAACAAAATATGTCAAGAGTCTGTAATAAAAATATAAATGTACACTGTGGCCTTTTCGGCTACAAATGTTACTTTATTGCGCTATCGCATGACCTTCAGGTATTTTTTTCACGATTAACTTGGCCGAGTCACGCGTAGTATCTTCAAACAATAAGCATTGTTTTTTGTACCTAGAAAACTAAGTAAATATAAATAATATGACCAATTTAAATATTTTAAATTATCTACACTAATATGATAAAGAGGAAAACTTTGTTTGTTTATTTTTCGTTCGTTTGTTTGTCTATTTGTTTGTAATGAATAGGCTCAAAAATTATTGCACCAATTTTAAAAAAAACTTTCACCATTCGAAAACTACATTATCCACGAGTAACATAGGCTATATACCTATATAACATTTTGCTACGGGAGCGAAGCCGCGCGGATCTGCCCGTTCGATATATATTTATATACCTAATTTTATCATTGGTGAATTTAAGTATTACAGTGTATGTGTAATAAATTTTAATTATTATAAGTTATATGGTATATTTTAATTTTTAATTACACCTTTTCTGTATTGCAATAGTTGACACCATAATATTTTTGAGCATCCATAACCCATATCGCGTGACCTAAGGCAGATAAAATATACCTCAAAACCGTACTCAATAATAAATCACGTATTTCAGGTAATAGTAAATGAGCTGCACTCTCAGATAGAATCCTTGAACGACACTCTGGTGAAACTGTTAATGGCTCGAGATGAACTGCACATGGGACAGGACTCTATGCTTGTTGATATTGAGGATCTCACCCGATACCTGTGAGTTTATATTACTTATATTAAATCGAATATTATTATTTATTAAATATTGTTAATTAAGTATGTCTATCAGTTATCTAGTTTCCATAGTACAAGCTTTGCTTAGTTTGGGACTAGATAGCGTTGTGTTAAATGTCCAGGAATATTATATTATATATATTATTATTGACATTTAAATGTATTCATTGTAATTTCCTCAATTTTGGTTTATGATATTACAATGCAAAAAATTATTTTCATTAGAAGTATAGATAAATTTATCCACGAAGACGCGCCCCATTATTCTTCTCAATCGTTGCCGGTATATGTATACAAGCTTCCGTTTGTATAAAGTTTTATATGTACACACTCATTACCCATGTGTGCACACATACTAAAATAAATAGACTAATCAGGACAAAGTATTGCAATCATATTCCAAATTTCCAAATTCAAAAATTGGTGGGTTGCGTTGTCGTGGATGGCACATCTATGCAACTGAAAACCCATTTCAAGAAAAATTACTCTCTATATGATACCATCACAATGGACTTGTATTGAATGTTTAATATAATTTTTGTGTTTATTGCAATTTCAGAGGGGTTAAAGAACAGACCAAGAAAACCAAAGGCACTACGACTAAATCTGGAGTCAGGAGACTGACATCTCTCGTGCACAAATAATTGCATGTATCTATTATTAAAGCTTTAGAATGTTATCAACGCTGATTATACGGGGCCTGCTTTTGTTATCTGTATCATATACATTACAAAATGTATACAATTTCTTAACGCAAATTGTAGTCGGCGGTGTAAAGCCAATAGTACAATGTTGCATGGATTAGATTGTTGTATATAAATACTTGTATTACAGTTAGTGTTTACTATTAAAATATTAAAGTACTTTCCTGTTATAAAACGCGAGAAAGCAACATTTTAGTACCAGTAATTAAAACCAGTGTTAATTTATATATAAAAGCACTTCCAATAAACTTAAAATAGCTTATCAGAAAAGTTACATATTACACTGTTATACTATAATACTAATCTAATAGGGAATTTCATGTTTTCATTGCTAGAAATATACACGGATGTAAGTCGTATTTTTTTCTCAAATAACATGGTGCTACGATATTCGTTTAAGTTATTCAATTATATGCCATATGTATACTTATAATATATTCCGCGTAAATCAAAACAAATAACAAATGTCACGAAATATGTACGAAAATCGCTTCTACTTTTTCCTTAATTATGTCTAAAAGTATGACAGACAATGGTAAGACTTATGTTATGGAGTCTTCAGTCTTATGGGTTAAGAGTTTCACTTCTTTATAACCATGAGTATTAATAATGTTTTGAAAATACAATTTTTATGCAAAGGTGTGGATTACCTTGTTATTTTGCTATATTCACACTTATCCTATTGAATCGATAGTATATCTCAACAAAGATCTCATAGTTTTCATAGTAGCTCATAGTCATTGATAAGATTTTGGAATGAATTGATAATTTGTTCACCGACTTAGCTGTTGTATATTTCTGAGGGAATACATCAACAAGATATCAATGAAATTTTAAGTATAGAAAACGTCGAAGATATTGAATAGTATGTTATATTTTATGTGAAAACCTTGTTCCTATTTTTATTACTTACCACAATATCGGTATTTTAAACTGACATTGAACATTTGCCATTTTCTAAAATTTTAATTCATTGTTCGCTTGATATTATCATATCCCCATTTAGATTTAGATAAATTTGTGATTTGCATATAGTATAAATATTTTTCCATTGATAGTGCTCATTGTTCTAGATGTAATTTAATGCACGTTGGCGGGCAGACATAAACAGGGTTCGAATTAGTTGCTTAGTTTAATTAAATGTGTAGATTTGCGCTATATTTTTTCATTAAACAAATATATATGTAATTGATAATGAAAATGACTTTGTATTGCAGTCTCTATATCACTAATATTATGTGTTGTGTCTTATATCTTCACCTATTTATAAAATCATGTATAGTAGGATTTGATGTTCACATAGAAAATCACTGCACCACATTACAAAATTACGGTTTTGGGTATTTATGATAAACACATGTTAGGAAGATTCTTTTATAATGTTCTTCTGATATATTATGTCTTTTTGTAATCTCTCAATTAGTTATCTAGCAAGGTTGGTATCCGTCGATAATTATTCAGCGATTACAGATAGAGTCAATATTAATATCTACTGCTAAACTAATAGACTTTTTTTCTGTACACATATTATGTAATAAATAATAATCAATATTCCATTTATTAATGTGTATTAAACACCGTAAGTGGCATTAATTAGAAAAAAGATATGATAAAATTCTTGGTACATGTGTTTACATCATCATCGATCATCTTGTTTTGTTTTTTGGAAAAGGTTTCTAAAACTGTACAACATATGATTTCATTCATTTTGAGAAGTAACTAAAATTGTTAAATTGTATATTTGTTCTAAAAATGTCAATAATTACAAGCTCATCTTTTTCTTTTGGGCTTGAATTATCTTTATAAATAGACTGTGAAATCTGTAAAGAATTTCATAAATCCACCTATAGTATGAGTTAGTATTAATTTATCATTATTTTTCTTAGTATTAAAATTTTTTTAAGTAATTATTTATCTGTTTGTGACGATGGGTATGGCTCAAATTCAATCTTTTTGTACCTTCTTTGGTTGTATTTTTTAGTTTTTAGTTGGCTATTTCGTGATAGGGCTACATTTGACAAGACTTAGTACCTTAAATTTCTGAAAAAAGAAAGAAAGGGTGTGTCAATCTTAACTTTACGGATGATTGAATAATGTCATTACAATACATTATTTTCTTGTAGAACTTTTGTTCCTTTCTCTGTTCTATCATGAAAAAGCTATTAGTTACCATTTCTTATTTTTTTTTAGTATTTTCATAGTTTTAAATATTGCGTTCACCGGGAGCATAACCTACGACTACGACTTATCAGTATAGAAAAATATCTTTTATACTATGTCTGATAATTGGTTGAAAATGTTGCATTTACTACAATCAAAGTTTTGATGGTGTATAAATAATGTTTTTACATCATAAAAACTGAATTGCTCATATCACTGTTGGATCCATCAACAAATACATTTTTAAATAATAATATCAATTACTGTTACTACTATTTTTCGAACGATCTCGACATCTTTTCTGACTCTTATCATAATTGTTCTTATTAATACATTTTAAATTTTTAACTTTTAAACAATAAATAGATAATATTAACATGTTCCAAATTAAATATCTTGTATAATATCAATATTTAAGTTAAGGTTCAGTAAATTTAGTTATATATCTAACCAGGAAATCTTGTTTGTGGACTGCTCATCATTGTTATAAAAGTGTTGTACAGTTTAAATTTTAAAAAATGTACTTTCATCTTTATACAACCTGGATTACTGATATACCTTATAATAGAGTAGTCATCTCTCTCTTGACATTTTCTAAGCAACGCTATTGACTAGTGCAACTTACTTACTTACTTATTTGCAGGAACGTTCACAGACGAGATTTCGTGGATGGGTTATAAACTTATAAATAACAGTACTGATAGCACGTCAACAAAGCGTTATTTATCAACTATAACCTTTAACTCATATTGTTTTATATTATTACATTAAGTATTATTGCAATATGATTAAAAATTGTTTGTCATGGCGTGCTTCGGTATTTGCCGAAATGCAAGTTATTGCAAACTATTAAAAGGTACGTCAAATTTTATTTGTAATCAACTCGCCATGCACCTCTGGTAGCCCTTTTTATCCGGCGTTAGTAAACTAACATTAGAATGAATCTAATAGAATTGATCCGTAATTACTTGTATACAGTTTTTATTTTGTGTGATATTTAAAATCAATTATTTTGGTTTAATTTACAGAATTGCAAACAATGTTTTGTATCTTATCTAAGAAGAAGGTATTTGAATTGGTTGCCTTTAATCTTATTAACTTCGACTACAACTCACTTACGCCGGATTGAAAGGATAACAAAATTTATTTTATTAATTTTTGAATAGAAACATATTGAGGCACAGTAGATTCATTTTAAACTGATACATCAAGCACATTAAAATCTGTTTAAATCACTATAGATAGTAAAATGTCATAGCAGTAGTTAATTTATACTATTTACCCGCGTTTTAAAATTAATAGAATAAAAAAAAAACAAAAAATTTAAACCAAATAGTGCATGACGAATCTGATTTATTGTACAACTGTTCGCGTACATGTAAGAATGCTTGGCGTGCTTAAAATCCCTACAGATGTGATACCATAATATCGGTGAATAAATAAATAAAACGTTAATAAATAATGGATTTTATTTTTTAACCGACTTTCCAAAAGACGACGGATGGGTTCAATTCGACTGTATTTTTAACTGCTTTGGATTAAGGCAAATCCTAACATCGTTATGTGGTTACTGTGATTGGTTTTAAAATAATTTGTTTGTTTTCTTATGCTGCAATACGAATATTTAGGTACAAGAAAATGAAGTGGAAATTCAACAACCTTCTAAGGATTGAATAATGCTAAATCTTTTACGATTAACAATAATAACGGTCGTATATATTATTACATTTACACAATTCATCCATTTAAGAAGACAAAGTTAAAATCAAATTGTTCTTACAGTTATGTTGTTAAAAGTATATGAAATTGATGATATCCCACCGGTGTCCTAAATACGTCAACGCTAAATGTATTCGTTAATTACCCTCCGACGCGCCAATGGGTCATTTCCCACAATCCTATGGCGCATCGCGACCAATTCAAAACCACCGTTGACCCCAAAACATATCCCTCACCTGTACGACCCAGGTGCGTCCGCGCAATTAATACACAACTCCAATAATAGAAACCATAAATTTATTCGTTCTATTATCATCGAGCTTGGAGCACCACGATATTTTTACCCATCTTCGATTTATAGTTTCCGTTCTCGCGAAATTTCGTGTAGAAAACGATACTTTTTAATGAACAAATTTTATCTTAATTGCAATTTCTAATATCTATAGATTCGATAACGATTTCATGGGGTGTTTAATTGTGTGAACTGATGCATTCCCTATTGTTTATTTTATTTATTGGAACATTGTTTCCTGGGAAAAAATATTTTATTTAATTTTCATTAGCCAATTCAATTTCAAACTTTAGATTGTATTTATGCCCGAAGTACCATCTATCTAGATTTTAGGAAATCAATCTCAGCAACGTACATAGATGTAAAGCTGATGAATTTGTTTGTTTCAACGCGATTCTCTTAGGATGAAGCGATTTGACCATTAATCGAGGAAGCCTATAGCTATATAACATGCTACGGGAACTCAGTCGCGCCGTTCAGTGGATTAAATAAAACTAATCAAAATCATACACATTTTTTTTGCTCTTCGAACAGAAACTAGTTATATAATATATTATAATTTATAAATTGCCGACTATGATTACCAATTCACCTAGTGTAATAAATTCATCATTCAAATGTAAATATTTACCTATTTATTGATTAATAAAACTATTTCATACGCAATGCTTTTTAGGCTGATGCATATTTCACTAATTAGTAATTACTAATAGACATTCATAGTACAGTCATAAGCATATATATCTGACCATGGTCAGATTAGCAAAAATATCTGCCGCAAGGATGAGTTCGATTATATCTAATTATAATCACTCATCGACGTTTTGTCAGAAGAAAAAAAACGTTTAATAAATTTGTGTTTGACTTATTGTCAAACAACAAAATAATTGTAATAATATATTTTTATTAATTATTATTTCATCATATAGGATATAATCCAAAATTCCAGACATGAACATCGAATAAAACGAGAGTATTCGCTAGGTGCAAAGTAGGTGGTGGGAGAACCCGAATCGACCGCAGCGCTCACCGTGGCTAAAAAAGCAACTTACCCCAGACGATTTGTCACTTTTTACCTTTATTACCGATACGCGCGTGCTTTTAAAAATAAATAAACATGTTTATAAAATCATAAAAACATGGTTATAAAATCATAAAAACATGCTTATAAAAGCATATTTGTTTATATTTAAAAGTTCGCGTTTATAATAATATAAACTAGATTTCCGCCTGCGGCTTAGGCCGCGTGGAATACAAAATTCTATACTTGGTGGTATGACAATTTATACGATTTAGAAACGTTTGTCTGTAAATATATCTTGTCAAAACTTAATTTTTGAAAAAATCCCATTAATAAACTTCTATTTTTATTTTAAAAGAACTATTCAATAATTGCGATTTAATAACTGTTTTTTCAAGTCCAAATTATATCCTTAATGAAATATAACAAAAATGTTACTGTTCATGTTTATATAATTCCAATAATTCTATTTTAAGTATTAATATATTATCAAAATGAAAGAGACTTGTATGTTTTCACGCATTTAACGCGTATTTGCTTATAAACGCAAATAATAACTTCTGCATGTTGGTTAGTCTTTATTGTGATTGGCCACCATGACGATAATCTACTCTGGAAATCAAGAGAAGGCAAAATTTTTATTAGAAAGTATTGTGCAAACAATATTTAAAAAGATTCAACTTAATTTACCTTCGCGCTTTGATATTTTTGTCGGATCGCTTTGAACCCTCATATCTTTTTTGTTTGTAAACCGATTTGAATGAAATAAACACTAGAAGGTCTGCGGGGCGTGCCGTAATATATTATCGAAAACCGCATTTAAATCGGTTAAAGTTTTATTTACTTACTCTCTGTGAAGTCCGCCATGAGAAAGCCCATTTTTACTATTAAACTTTATTGATTGTGGCATGTATATATGTAAAAAAAAGATAAAAATGATTATTGATGGTATTGATATAGGTAGAGAACTAATAAAGTACGATGTACCATTAGAAATAATTGTTTGTTTATTATTTTTCGTAATGACGGTCCGCTGCTATTGCAACCGCTAGTTGGCGTTATCATCGCGCACCTTGCCATATGAAAACAATGTTTTATTCGTAAATTATTTCGTTTTAATTTAAATCAAAACGGGTCAGATACTATTGCCGCCTAATTGATGTCAGATATTTTTGAATAAATGATATGTGATAAATAAATAAATAAATATCGCAGGATTATTTTGGGAAATTCCAATTTTGCCAAAATCTGATCCTAACCTTCACTAGTCTTTAGTTAGCATTATTTTTTCTGAGTAATCAAGTTAAGTTACTATATCCATTTTTAAAACGTTTCACTCCAGAATGTGATGATAAAATGAAATAAAATTTAAGCCGTGAAAAATTATCAGACATGTATTTGCACTTACAATTCACAAGGGCATCAATCTGACGCACCACCAGCAAATCTTAATCTCTGTAGTTTATCCGTATGTTACCTATTTGGCATATAAGTACGTAAATAGCGGCAATAAGTTAAAGTTATCGGTGCTGTCATCGGTCGAGGGGCATGCAAATCACCGCTGTATGCGGGCAGCCCGCGTCATTTGCCCACCGCAAGCTACAACCGGGGATCATCAGCCTTAATAGCCTGTATTACTATTTTTATTTATTTACATATATATTTCACTTTAATTAAAACATACATGCATCCTTTTTCTGTGGTCGTATGAGTAGGATTACCATACATTTCTACGTATTTGAGGCTTGCTAGTAAAATCGTAAAGTTTATATATGAAATGAACACGAATTATACAGAAATGTATTCTGCTAGACGTCCAAATATCATATCGGTATCGTACGCATTTATCGCATCGTATATGACGGATCTTTATTGTATAGTAGTAACGTCACACAAGTGCGCCCAAGTCGCGTCGTATAACGTACTGAACGCATTTTCTATACAAATAATGGATCCAATGAGTACAATATCAGCATATGTGAAATTTTGTTAAATATCCATTAATATCGCTTTACGTCTAAAACAGGTCAATTATGATTAAGTATGCTGTGCGATTATTACGGTATTTCATTATTAATAGTAGCTTAACGATAGTATAAGTTGTCGAAACACTTTGGTACAAATATTTTTAACAGTTTTAGTTCAATTAAATTCTATTTGAAAGCATATATTAAATTCTATGTACGAGTCTAACATCCCCTATATCAAAGCAAAGTTCATTGTCAATGGTAAGGTCGATGTCGCGGTAGAATAATACGGGCCCGTGCCAACTTTATAGCTGTTTTATTTCTTTTCCATTTAATTGCCTCTAAATCATTGTTTTAACAAAAAAACTATGAAATACAAATTCTGCACTTCCAATTTGCCATGAATAATGTAATCCGTGAGGGTAGCACAAAGAACCCTATGAACCGAAAAATGATTAGCATGCTTTTATTCGTTGACGTATGGGAGGCGGCGCAGAGGCTTCACTGACCATAGACCTATAAAGCGCGAGACTTGCCAAGTTTATATCACTTGAAGGTTTGCGATAATTCTCCAGAATTTATATCAGATTCGTGTATAAGCTTTAGACAATGTTTTTCGAAATGGATGGAATTAAGTTATGGAAATATTACTTATGCAGAAAACTATCCAAATCCTAAAAATATTATGAATGTGAAAGGTTGGATGTTACATGTTCAGGTGTTGGCTCGACTGTGAAAAGGCAGCCAAAATGTCTCGGGGTGTATAATTGGATGATATATTGAATTTTTGAATAAAATACTTTTAAAGGATTTTATTTAAAATGGAAAGTACTCACGTTAAAACAAACACAAGATTACACTGATATGATGAGTGATCATTTTTATTTTGAAGTGTGCTCTACTTTTAACGTTGAAATAATTTAATAGCTATAGTGTCATCCCCGAGTGAGCAGCGCGAGCGATGCGCGCGCGCACGTGCCGCGACATATGGTGACGCGCCATACTGTTTGTTTGCCAATCATAACGGACATATTTCATCAGATAACGGCTCACCGCCTCCGACATATTGCCTCAATCTAAAACAATGCTAACAATTAAGCGTCACCCTGGATCAGGACGATTTGATGCGGTTTTCATCATCTCGTTCCGTGTTAGCGGAGGATTTCTGCAGGGGTGCGGTAATTGGAATATGCCGTATTGCCATATTAGAAATTATTATTGAATGGGATTGATTATTGCAACGTCACGCTTATGTGTCCGGAGTATGGAATAAACAATAATTAGGTCATCACATATTATGGTTGAAAATATTCTTCGACATTCAATTTCCATGAATAACTGAAATAGAGTAAATAATAATGTAAATTAGTTTATTTTGACTTAGATTTTTTTATAAATGAAATTATATGGTAAATCATCAGTCTGTGTGTTGTTTAAGTTCAATTCATAGTGCATAATTATCAACGCAAATCGAAATACAATTGACATCAAAAATGTATTAAAATATACAGTAAAAAAATGTTTTTTCATGTGTTTTTATAGGGCCCTACAAAGTTGTGATAGACATTCGTTTTAATTCAATGAAACCAATTGTAGCAACCTGCAATTTCGGGCGAGGGCACGAGCAGGGCATGTGCGCTGCCTGCACTGCCATATGGCGTCGATCCGTCCAGCTTACTGAAGCGGAGCCGAGCGAAGATGTATAAGTACTCGCTAGAAGTTTTGTTACTCACTTTATACTTCGGAATAAATCGCCACACCTGCCTAGCGCACATTGCTGTCCTAAGTCTATTATTACTCTTTAAGCCCTCAACTGTCTAATTGCTATCGATACTACATACATTTTACTAATACCTAAAGCTGGACGTCAGTGACATCCCATGAACATGATAGATAGCCTATCTGTTGAGTGTAATTTTATAATTATCTATTGCTTTTATTTATGCAAATAACTGGTGCGTTTATAATCGTTTCAATTTATGTTCAGTTATAGCCTAGCGTTAATAATAGTCTTCATAAAAGATATTCATTTTCTTTTTATGTTTGAAAACTAACAAATACATTCAAAACCTATAACTATCATGGACAGGGATGTCTTGATGTTATGAAAACATATGATGAACGAAAAGCAACTGCCTTATTTTTTGTAACATAATAATAAACAAAAAGTGTATTTTTTACCGTATCATACGGTATGGTATAAAAAGTGTCGCGGTTTTATTAAACACATGGTGTTAGGGAAAGTTGGGTGGTGCCCGTTTGGCTACGGCAAGATGTTATCATGACGTCTTGCGCCCGTTTAAATCGTTTGTTAGGAGGACTTTGATTGCGCATGCACTTGCACTTCCTTTTGTGTAGAGGCTTCGGCATTTTCCTTATTTTAAGAGTCTACCTATGAATTGAGAAAGCAATATAACTCTTTCAATAACTTGTGTCTAAATTAGTAATCCAGCGCTGTTCGTAAATGCTTAAAAAACAGAGCGGTGTCGTGCGTATGTTACTTCCCTTAAAAAAAGTTTAAGCTCTGTATGAAGGCCTCGCAATCATATGCGGCGGACTTCTCTTAACCATAATGTTACAGTAAACAGCATGTTTGAGAAGGTTTCAAATTGTGTTCGTATCAATTTATATGAACTTGAAATTAGCTTGTAAGTCTAAACGAACTATAATGAATAATGATATACAGAATTACACAATGTGCATAAAAATACTTTCATATCTCTCTTGGATCTTGAGGTAAATTTTGCGTAATCTTTTTAATAAGCGTCGTTAATCCTTAAGGCTTAACCAATATGTTTCCTCCCATTCCCGTCAAACAGGAATTTAGATGTCGGTACGTCGCACATATCTAAATCTAGTATCATTTCGATAAGCTACTAAGTTTATTAATTCATAGAAAAATTACCTTAGTATTCCGTTTCATAGAGGATTTGTGCACTTTTATATTATTTAAAACGCTCTTGTTTTTATTTATGCAACACTTGAGCGATAATTAGATATTGTTATCAAATTGAGTACAAAACTACACTTTTGACAAACTCATGTTCCCGCAAATGTTCATCACAAGTCGTTGTAGTGTGAATGGTCTATTACCGGAAAAGTAAAAAATACTCCACGAGCGTAATTATGTGGGAAAGTGCAAGTCGCCGCAATAAAAATAGTAAGGCGGTTAGCCCGGATCCTCTGAGTATCGTGTGACGTCTCTAATAGAATCTTTAAGTGGTTTCCCTTGTCAGCACGTGTTCATGCGACCAAAATAAATTGTGTGAACACAATAAAAAATCGCTCATTTAAATTGCTGTTCTATGCTCATTGCGTATATAAGTGCACCGCCCGTGACATTTGTTTTTGTGACTGAATTTCTACAAGTAAATGGTAAAAAGTTTAAAGCAATGTATAGGTACCAATCTTATTTTAAAAAGCCTTAAATTTGGGGTGTACTTACCTATCAACTAACAATATTAATCTATTTCGTCTGTCCCTGAGAAATAGAACTGATTTACGGGAAACAAATTATTCTATCACCTGATACAACCACTAGCCTATCTGTGCACGTAATTTAATCCAATTCCAATCTGTAGTTGCAGCGTGATACACACAAACAACCAAATATCCAATCTTTCTCATTTATAATAGGTATTAGTAGATTATCTTTTAAAAAATAGACTGCATCTACTATACTTAGATATGTACGAATGCAGATGGTCATAAAATATACTGGTGGTTGTTAAAATTAAATCCCTCTAAAATATTGCTTTGCCTATTATAACAAAATGTACAAATTACTTGAATTTTTCACATGCAACGATATGATAATATATTAAAATGTGTTTGCTAAAAATTTACGCATTGAATAACTAAAGTCATATGAAAATAATCTGACTTTAGATGTATTCGCAGATAAAAAGTATTCATTTTATTACCATATTTGTTGTAGAGCTATGATCGTAATCAGCATATTTATATTTTGAATAAGAAATAGGGTATGTTGCTTGTCTTCTAGTGATAATTTATGAGGAACATAAGCGTGTTGATTATATAATGATATCTAGATAACTATGAAATATCTTTTATAAATAAAATTATATGCAAAGATAACGTTATGCAATTTGGTAAAATCATGACTTCTGGTAACAAAGCCTCATTTACCAATCCAACAAATACATTGATATAAATCAGCACAACACTTATGACAAAAACAGTGCAATATGTAATAATTTTTGAATATCTTTAATTATATTCCGGTTTTTGGATGAAATCAGTTTTACTGATAAGACCACCTTTGTTTTAATTTCGAATGTACTGTTTTTCTGTTGTCTTCTAAATTTATTTTATTTTTATTTATAAGTATCTACATTTTTGTATAGATATTTAGATTTTCTTAACTTAATCGCCAAAAGTAATAGTTGACTGAATTTGATAAATTTAGCATGCATTTTCGAGATGAATCGCAGTCCAATTATACCTACAAAACAAACTCCTTTTATAAAACAAGATACAAATAACGCATATAAAATCGGACCACTTAATGAAACAATCAGTTCAAATTCCGATCTGATAAGATTTATTTCCCGGCGCTAGACGTGCATCAAACGTCAATTACGCCTCGGGACCAGACGTGGCGCGCCACAGGACCGGCTAGGCAGCCAGTGGAATCACCATTTACCGCCTAACCCATTTATACGATGCGCTGGAAACAGGACCAAATGAATTAATGCAAATTTATACTATAAAAATTGTCGCAGGTGCACAGAGGACGGGTTCCAGCCATCGTTGGATTCGATTTAACGCGCTTATGCTGCGAAAGTGTTATTTATAGCGTACTGCCCACCGTGTTTGTGCTTTAACCGTAAAAACGACTTCTTTTAGTTTAGCTAGGTAAATCCAAACATTGCTATTGCTTGTAAAACTATTAACGAGTAATTTTAATTACATATTATTATGTAGTAACAGTGTATTTATCTTTTATGTGCTTAAAAATACTTGTGTGAGCTATTTTTACTATTAGAAAATGACATTGGAATTGACGAAAAATTATAATTATTGGTCGATTGAGAAACTGATTCTTTGAACGCAACCCAGCGAATAGACTTATTATTAAAAAGCTCTCTTACTTGACTTATTATTTAAAATGTTTCTGTGTATTTACTGTTAGCGATACTGTTATTTTTAGAAATGTGAAAACTATCAGAGTAAGGAAAAGAAGCAAAATATTGTATCTATTATTTGTTTAAAAGAATAGATGGTAGAATCTATTAACCAAAATTTGGTTTATTTCTATACGGTCCTTTACGTGAATATGACTATTTATGAGGTAGTCTGAACGCCTCTTCATCTTGCTTTTAGGGACATTTTACGATATTCATTTTAATTCGTAATGAACAACTTGAATCGTGGAATGTAGCCTAGTCATCTGGCATACCCAGCATAAAAACTATGTAACTGTATCTCTTCATAAGGAATTGAAACGTTTTACGATCTGCTTATAATTAAACCGCCGTGGTTAGTGTTTTTATTGTATTGTAAGTATTACTTTTCTGTTCATTAACTAATTATAGACACAGTTAAACACTGCAAAGTTTATTAATAATCGACTGTTGTTAGTTTTTCCGCCTGAGATAATAATGTTTTCATTACATTAAATTACCGCTTCCCCGACAGAAGATCGACGTGAAGCAGTATTGCACTGTGCTTCATACGTTGAACCCTATCCTATCTTGTTATACTCCTCTTCCAAATGATAGGATGATCTCCAATCATCCTCACTCACACTCATCACTTATCACTTTCCTAATCTACTCCCCTTCTATCAAGCCGGCAAGGCATCTGCGACACTTTGATACCACCAAAAAAGAATACCATTATTATTGAATTAATAAATACTAGAGCGACATATTACGTAAAATAAACGTTGAAATAAAAAAATAAAAACTAGATATTAAACTAACCACTTAGGAATAATTTACGTCTTATCGAGTATCAAATGGGCAAATAGTAAATATAAATACATAGTAAAGATGTTTTGCGTTGAATTATCCATAACAATATTTTAATGGCATTTAATAATTAAAGGCAAAACGCAATTATACATGCTAAGTGTCGACATATGGCTGCAACAAAGAAAAAATATAGTCGACAATGAATTTCGTGTGTTATGATTGCGAGATGCAAGCGGTTGGACTAGTCCAGGCTCGCGACATCTGCCAAGTGCCAACACGTCTGCTTAATATCAAGTTTATTATCTATCCCTGTTTGTATACGCTTGGCTCGTTGTGTCTAGATGTGAGTAGGATTAAGACATTCTTAATAAGGACGTCGTGTCGTCTTAACAAACCAATCCGATTCTCTATACTCTTTGAATAGTTAAAAGCTATAGGATAGTGGACACAATAAAGTGATATACAAATTTTCTTTAATTTCAAACAATAAGACGAAAAATTTATTGCATTGCAATAAGCCATACTGTATGTAATTTTAATTGAATAAAATAAACCCAATTAATTATTTTTTGTCGCAGTTGTAGTTGGACATATCTCGTTTCTATAATATTCAAACGGAAACGGTAAATTATTTTTGTTATGTTCTGCAATATAAAGAGTCATTCTCTATGGTACGATTTGATTTGATTTTTATAATATAGGTACTTAGATTAACCTGTTATATATAAGTATCAGAGTATAATCTTCCTAAGATTTTTCTTCTTGGATTATTCTCAGAACTATAAAATATTAATATATTTTTGTAATAAAGTTGTTATCATAATATTTAACCTGTAAAAAGTTATATGTGGTTACATCTTACTATTATAATTGAATTTTTAATTACCTGCATACTACTTTAATCTGCTATGATTCAATTATGTATAACGATTGATCAGAATATAAAAGTTTTACGATGTTATTTGGTATCGGGACAGAAACTTCATTTGAATACATTACGAAATAAAAAATGTTATTTATTGTGCACTGATACTAATAAACAATATTTTATTAAAACCTTTTATCTTAATGGAAAGAAGAGACAAATAAATTAATAATTATTTGGAGGTATACAAATATCCAATAAATTATTTCGCGTTATTTATCATGAAAAATAAGGACACACACATCCCAGGACTCTCACTAGCCCAGGGTGGTGTTTCTTTAAGAATTCATAAAATATATGTATTTCTTATTAGTTAAAATGACGATTGGATGGAAAATAGTACAAATACAAACATGAAAATAATAATAAGAGATTTACCAACAGAAAACTTTAATGTTAAAAATATATAAAGATATATAAAATTTATAGATGGAAAAAGCGCCTGAGGGAATGGTAATGGGAAGCTTGCAAGCGCAATGTGCGTTTGCGACCTTTTACGTGTAATTATTAGGCGCGTGCGATTCGAAACACCGCTATTCACTGTCCGGCGTACAGATATAGAAACGAGGAAAAAAATTCAACACCCGCTGTTTCCAACTTGGGGTTCCGATTCTTATATGTAGACATTTGTATCATTTAAAAGAACTTTTAGAAAAGGATGTAATTTCAGAGTATTTTCTTATAGATATTAGATATCTATCGTAGCAATGATGATTTATTTAGGTCTCGATGAAATTGCGTGGCAAGAAAGTGGCAGTAGCAGGTGCCTTCGTCTAACATATTTATGTACGATTTTGAGACCAGAAGATCAGTTGGGGCCTTTAACTATTTACAATTTACTTGTTAAATTTTTGCAGCTTATTCTGTTGCATTTCTAGGAGTTCCCTGGAATACCTTCCACAAGGGTTCTTTGGGACCACACTGACACCACTGTTTCGAATGCAAGAATTTTCAAAGAATTTTACAAATCGGTCCATAAATACCGCAAATATGCGGTGACAAAGTTAGAAATACAATTGAATTCAGAACCTTCTCCTTTTTTTTGAAGTCGTTTGAAAAGAAATTAAAGAAGCCATTGAGCGTTGCATGGTTAAGATTAGGTAGAGAAAATTTCCAAATCCAGGTAAATATCCTACGATACGTTCTCGATCGTAAACCTCAATATGAATGAAGTTATGAGCTACATTTTGTCTGTTTGACGAAAGGCTTAATGGAGTAATTTAATCGCTGTGTTTTGACGGCGGCGGCGCGGTGGAGAGATCGTTTTATTATGCCCACGCCTTCAATATTAATGTGGTTAACGACAATCTGTGGCTTGCAAAAGGGTTAATTATTTTATTACCAAGTTCATATAGAATTTTTTATTTTTTGCGAATGTGTTGTCACGATCTTTCTGATGTGAATGCATACTAAATTAAGATTAAATGAGTTTGAATATGTTTGTTTCACCTTCACAAAATTACTTCCTACATATAGTGGCCGTATTTTGGATTCATTTTATATATCCGAGTCGATTCATTCATAGTCATATTTTATATAAAGTACTGAGATAGCATATTCCATTTTAGTACCTGTAAGTCATCCCATTAACGATTACAATACATTTTTATTCTCATTTTCATCTCAAATCTAAAAAGATTTTAATGAGTAGGTAAGTGATACACATATTTCAGTCATTATCTTCGATCATTGTTCTAAGAGTTACATTTGTGATAAGTATTCATATAATAATGTTAAACACCAATCATCCAAAAACAAATCAAAATACTAAAAGATATATAAAAAGGCCGAGTACCGTTGCGTTATGTACAGTAAAATGTGTGCGAACAGCGCGCGGTTGAAAGTGAAATTGTATATACGATATTGTATCGAGAATCGTCTCAGATTGGAATCAATTAAGTGGCGGCGAATGCTCCCGACGCGGACGGCCTTCGCGCCACCTGCCTGCGCCCTGCGGAGCCGCGGGTCAACGGTACGTGGGGCCCGCCACCTCACCCAATAGACGAACGGGACTAGCCACTTATATTTGAGGTCACCTGTAATCTGATTGTATAAATCGTATACCTACCGCAATCGCTTCTTCATTATCGAATTAGGTCAATTGTCTAATCAGGTGTTGCTAAAAAATTGTTCCCCTTTGCCCCACTTTTAGAGAATTACAAATAACTCAATCGTAATAATTAACCTTCATTTTATATGTACATGATTCTGTTTTTACTTTTAATTGTTGTGTAATCAAAGAGTCGAGTTATCAAAAAGGACGCCTCAAAACCTTTGATGGTAGCTAAGCCTGTAGGGCAAATGCTAAGTCGCTGTTGTCTCATTCATGCTCGTAGTGGTACTTAGCAAACTTGGATATTAACTACTTTGCTTGAGGGGAGAATAAACTGAGAAGTTTTTAATAACTCCAATCAATTTCCCGTATAATCGTAATTTAATGACCGAAGTGGTTATAAACGATTTTATTTACAGCGAAGTTTAACTACTTACGCGCAGTTTAAGCTTTTGATACAACAATTTTATAGTAGATTGTTGTACCTGTAATTATATAATGTCAACTTGAAGGCTATTAAAGAAATCAGGATTTTCATGAGTTGTTATAACTAGGTACTTATGTGAGTAGTATTGTATTATCTGTGCTGTAATATATAGTCAAATCCATCTATGTATATCTATACCAATCTTAAAAGAGATTTGTGTATTTGTATGAAAAACTACTGGACAATTTCAAAATTTCTTTCACCATTAAAAAGGTGTATCTTCAATGAGTGACATTAGCTATATTATAGCCTATACATATTACACTATGCTATGGGAGCGAAGCCGCGCGGGACAGCTAGTTAGCTGATAAGTGTAGATGGGTCATACAAATTTTGGCAATGTGAAAAATATTTACTTTTAACAATCTATTCCTGTAAAATATAGAGCACAAAGTATAAAGTTGGACAACGCTAAATTCATCTGTCGCGATGTCAACGATTGTTGTGAAAAATATGTCAATTAATTTATGGTTATCATGTTAAAACTAAACGTGTAGAGCTTAATACACCTTACCAATCAACTACCGATAAATAGCATATAAAATAGGCAATGAACGCGATCGCTGCGACGAATTCCAAGCTTCACTGCCTGAAGCACGCATCTACTTTTTGCAGAGGCAGGTGCAAGTGCATATGCTATTAAATTGTCAAAGATATGTACATACTCGCATGCGGCTCTGATATCTTCCAATTCTGTACTTCATTCTAGGACGTGGATTACCAAAATCTCAATAATTGCAAATATTTCTCTCCAAGAGGTAAGAATTGAGAGATAGAAATGGTGAATCATTAATAGCTATATTTCCAGTAACAAGAAAGCTTTCGCTTTATCTTAATGCTATTCATACAAACAATTTAACTTTTAACTTGTAGTCCATACGTAGCCATTACGAGGCAATAATTGAAAACCGCAACATTGAAGATTTTGCGGCCTCGGTAGAAAGAACATATGCGCATGATAGAAAGAATGATCGCAATTAAGGAGCAAGAGTTGAGTTTTAACTTTTATGGTGTAATGAGCGGGCGGGGCGCGCGCGTGCACAATGCTAAGCTTTGTGCGCCGCACCGAGCTTTTACGGTTTCACTTGCGACGCCCGCCATATGACTCAGTTTTCGTTCTATAAGCTGTCAATTGTATAGTTATAAAATTAATGAAGGTAAATGAAGAGTAAATGTGCCAATACATCAGGTACGACATCCCACAACAGTTTTTTTGTACCTTAATAAAAAGAAACAAATAGGTACAAACAAACAGGTATCTACAATTGTATGTTTTTTCTATGAGATCGTAACAAACCTACTATTATAAGGTAGAAAGTCGCATTCTCTTAATATAAGTAAACTATAATTTCGCACATACTGTTACGTAAGTAGAGTTGTTTGGGCAACAATTGATTATGATATCCAAGCATATTTCTCAAATGTCTAAATCAACGGTTCCCAATCTTGGCTGGGAACCACTTTTATATCAATGTCATGTTAGCAGGGACCACTAAGTAGGTCTAGTAGGTTTCGCCCTAGCGGGGGCAGACTTGAATCCTTTTGCGGGTCACATTATGAAATATCTACAAAAAATATTCAGTTCAAACGTGAGCCTCAAGCTAACCGGGTGACAAATTTGAATATTCTAAGAACACTCGTTGGAATAGCTACATACTGAAAAATATATTCAGGTCAAAGGTGATTCTCGTACCAACCTGGGGGAGGACGGGGAAATTTAAAACCTGCACATAAAATGAACGTGATCTCTACTTTTTTCGACGATTTCTTTTATTATTTTACCATAATACTATTTTGGCCTGAGTAAAAAAAAGATATTGTCCATACGATAAAATTATATATTTTTCTAGTTGATCCGCGCGACTTCGCTATGTCATATATATAGCCCATATAAAATATAGCCTTTATTACTCGTGGATAATGTACCTGTCGAATGGTGAAAGAATTTTTAAAATCGGTCCAGTAGTTTTTACCAAACAACCAAGTTTTCCTCTTCATAATATTCTTCTAGATAACTATTTTCAATAAAAAATAGACACGGATATAAGCGGCTACACTTGTTAATTATTATTTGATGACTTGCTGTGTATGGCGCTAAGTAAGACATATTTTTCCAAAGACATCGGGTCATATATGTTCAATAATACTACAACATTGTTAGGAAAATATAATATTGCAATAATCACCAAGTAATACAAATTTATTAAAATTGTTGCGTGTTCCTGTTCTATTATTACATAATAAATGTTTCCAGTATTGAATCGTGAACACGCATAATTCGAAACAGATTATGATTTTAAAGAAAGTGATGTCTATTTATACATTATATCATTGTTTTTTTATAAAGAACAATAGTTTTTTTCATTAAATAAAATTATATCTAATTTGCTTAATATAAAATATACAATTATTGACTTTTTCATTTTGTTAAATGTATGGTGCTTTTTTAATTTTTTAGAGTACTTAGTATCAAATCTCCTTAGATGCCTTATATAGGGAGGCGGAGACAAGCCCTTTTAAGGAAAACACAAAATTATGTTGTTATGTAAAAGAAGAATTTAATTTACGATAAAATTAAAAAACATGTTTTTTTCAAACAAAATAAATGTTGCAAAAATTATAAAAACAAATATTAGCAACGATTATTTACAAAAATTCTTATTATGACGTGTTTTTTAAGAAATAGTGAATGAGTTATAAAACAAAGTAAGTTGTAACAATGAAGTCTTTTCGTTTGTGGAAAAATTACATAGATTGTTGTTTTTTACTGACGCCAAAAGTGTAAGTGATGTTTTTGTAGTAACACAAAAACTAATTATTTGAATAGATATTAATTTTTTTTTAATAATATTAAACATTTCTTATAAAGAACAATATAAATATTTTCGGCAACATTATTATAGGTACTCTTTCAGTACTTGGAAACTACAGCATGATTTAAAATAACAAAATTTAAAAATATATCCTGTGTCTAGACTACTGAACGAAATTTGTAGAAATTTTGTACACTGCCTGGATTCGTTACGTTATATTTGTAATATTCCTCAAAGCTCTGTAATAACGTGTGTATAAATAATAAAAATAATTGACAATGGTTCGTGCTTTTTGAGTATAAAAATTACTTAGTGTTTTCTTATTAGAAATTTTCACATATACTTATAAAAATAGTTTCAAAGAATAACTTTAATATTCGTTACTGGATTAAACGTCATCACATAAACGAGGTAATTACAGTTTATTTTTTACAATTTTGCTAAGTTCTTTAACAGAAAACAAAAAGATTCACCGTGTAATTTAAATAAGGGCGTATTTTAATATGGGGTAACGTAAGTGTGATGGGCGACACGCGCTGTTTGTAAATCCGTTAAGGCGCGCGCGCACATGTCGCGGTACGGGTGCTCCTGAATCTTATCGACCGCGACTGAGGGCGCCCAAGACATCACTAGTCATGGACGTTAGATATCGATAGAAAGGGAAATGGCAATTCAAGACACGAATAATGTTACACTTTTCTTAATTTACATAAGCATACAATAATAATAAAGCATACAATTACGAAGCTGAAATTAGCGCAAATTCATTAAAATAATAAATTGTTTATTGAATGAAAATATCATTCACTGAGACTATAAACGTCCCCTTCAAAGGGAACAAATCAATATATAAATTTAAAATGTTTCTTGGAATTTATTTCCAATATGTATAAAATTACTTTAGTTAGTAAACCTAAAATATTTTTGAAATATATTTAAGGTTTCTTATATGTATAATTTACCAGTTCAATTGATAAAAATAAAACTAATTATTTACGTTACGAGTACATGAATCTATAAGTGCTGGTAGATGTATATCGTTAAGTGTTGTGTAGAATTTAATGTTGCTTTAAATTACTAAAAAGGGATAACCATTATCTTAGTGTTGTGACGTTGTCGATAAGAAAGGCTATCGAGTGGAGGAGCATCTCTATCGGCAGCCACCTGCCGCCCGCACCCCCACACTATATTTTATTCCACTTAATCGTCCTTTCCGTTATAATGCCCGTTTTTTATCCTACACTTAAAGCAAATATTCTTGTTTCTATAAAGTCGACATTGTCCGGCCGCCCTATTAAGCATAATAGACACTTTTAATTGAGAATCTATAAAAGGTTTCGCGAACTGTTGCCCATATAAGGGTGGTGCATTCATCAGGAGGCCGTGGTTCTCATCTGCCCAATTAATAAAAGTTGACTGTGAGGAATGGCGGAGGACGACACTGTCAGCCGTCCGAGTACCGGTTCTGCAGCTGAAACAAACCCGTAACTACCCACCGAGTTTTATTTTTGATTTTCTTATCTATCGGCCATGTAAACTTAACTATGACATATTTTGCTAGCGTCCCATAAAATTAAATCTTAACAATAAAACATTCTGACGTATGTTTTAGCCTAGTGGTACAGGTGAACAAAAACGAGGATAAAATCTGCAAAGCGCTCGCAACACAGTTTAAATTATATCCATAAACTGGTTTTCGTCAAGAACCTTTAACATCTTTTTAAAAAGAGATAATCCTGTGACTATACGCTAAATTGATTGCTGACCACGCAACAAACTCTACATTTATTTATTCTTAATTACATAACAATCACTACATTTCTGAAATAACTTTAAAATATAGTTAGCTTGTTTTAGCATTTGCCACATCGACCCAATATATAGATATATATTGGTATATATTGGATAGATCGAAAATAATCAGAAACTTGATCCAAATACATAAAGCCCTCTCAAGTATTAAAATTTAAATCAAAACATCCAATTTAATATGCAGTACCGCAATCTAACATCAAATTTCGAACAAAGGGAGACAAAAATGCGGTCAGAAAAAGGATGATAAAAAGATGCGCGCGCGCGTGCCGGCGTGCCATGTGCGCTAACGGGCCGCCACGCGCTCGCCGTTACGTGCACGCGTCGGCCCCCCGCGCCCCGCGCCCCGCGCCCCGCGCCCCACCCCCGCACACCCTCGCGCCATACACCCTAGCTCTGAAGCACTACTGAAACCATACATTTCCCGCCTGTAATTAAATACCTTGTAACCAAAGCAGATTAGCCGTATAATTAAATTTCCCGAGATTGCTATAAGGGGTTAATCGAGTGTGTAATATCATTTAAGTGGACACATTAATGAGGGACGCAATTATATTTTAAATGAAATTTCTACTATTATTTTGTAATTTATGCATGTAATTCAACTGAAATGTTAAAAATGTAACATGGGTTACGTTATACTTCACTAAGGATTTTTAATATCATAAGGTTTTTCGTTATTATTTTATTCATTATTTATTTTTACTTTCCTTCGCATTTGTTTTTTTCACTTCACTTTTTTTGCTTTAACTAGCGAATTGTAAAAGGACTCTGTCTTCCACATCACAGGGAAACCTAAAGTGGACAGTGAAATTGTTAAACTGTAAATTTTTTTATGAAACATTTTTTTAATAATATTCTATACAAAGTCGGTGCAAAATCTTGTTAAATTGAAACTACATTAGGCACCGACTTTGTATAGATTTCAACAAAAATGAAATAAAAGTTATTTTCTACTTTTTAGAGCGAGGAAGTCGGTTCTATTTTTTGGCAAAAATTTTTATTTTATCCTTTTCAGTGTCCTGTGAAGGGTAAACACATCATCTAGTCACAATTCAGTTTATATATACATCATTAAACCTTAACCGCAGAGCTTATTCCGTTGATTTTCGAGGAGTTCCCTGGAATATCTTCCACATGGATGATCAGACTTGAACCAAATTTCTATGGGACCACACATGAACTCTACTCTTTCGAATGCAAAAAAAAAATTTTCAAATCGGTCCATAAACGCCGGAGATATGCGGTAACATACATAAAAAAAAAAAAAAATACGGTCGAATTGATAACCTCCTCCTTTTTTTGTAAGTCGGTTAAAAAGCATTTTGGATTACATCCTTCCCTAGGTTATTAGTTTACCTCCAAATTAATTAATAATATATAAAAACAAAAAAATAATATAGAAAATAGAACAAATAGCCCATTACAATAATATAGGACTTTGTTAGTAGGTAACAAGCAGAAAAATGTTTAAAAATTACTTAAATGAATACTTATGGGAATATAAAAACCTGGAATAGGGTTTTTTCTAAAATTTATTTTACATCGTGGTGAAAAGAAGACGAAGTATTTATCACTACATAGTATAAAACAAAGTCGCTTTTTCTGTCATGTGTCATGTTGTATGTCCCTATGAACGCTTAAATCTTTAAAACTACGCAACGGATTTTGATGCGGTTTTTTTTAATAGATAGAGTAACTCATGAGGAAGGTTTTTATCAGCATTGCACCCGTGCGAAGCCGGGGCGGGTCGCTAGTATTATTTAAAAGATAAATAGCCAATATGTATTATGAAAAACACAAAAACTTTTCAAAATTAGTATCTTCACATTTAATTGAATAGATCTGATGTTTTTCTAGTTTTGTTGTATTTACAACAATGACAATTTAAAACCCGACTGCAATAAAATAAATAAAGCCAAAATTTAGTTTGTATCCATCAGTTTTGTTTCTAAGTTCATCTAAGCAACGCTCCGCCCAGCGATAGATTGTGGCCAATCACGCCGGATGGGCGGGGCCATACTCTAAACAAATCTGAGCTTTATCTTTCCGACGAAAATCTATTTCCGACATTTTCTTTTATATCTGTAGAATTTGTTCATCAATGTTTTATTTTTTCTCCTGTTGAAGTACAATCCTAAAAATGTATGCCACGTTGATGATAACAAACAATCAATCACTCTAATTCAAACATTGTTATTTCAACTTTCTATATATCCTATACAATAGATTGGATTAATATTTGTCATTTACGTTTATTCCAACTTAGTTTGACACAAACTCCAATGTTTGTACAATAATCTTCAAATAATTATTTGTGATTTATTACAGACGATGCTCAGTTGCTAATGACTCAAATTTAATGTCGCACGGTCAGAACTGCTCATTTCCACACATTTATATGCGCAAAAGTAATTTTTCAGCATATCTTAAGCGTAGTCCGCCGTATGTAAGTAATAATTAGCCAATGTACGTGAAGATGCGACGCGAGTCACCTGTCAAGTAGCCGTTTTATCAAATCATTTCTTTATTGCGTAGCCTCCAGACCTGTTGTTTTTTGTTGGCGAAGTTGAAAAAAACTATTGTGGATGAGCAGTTGGGTAGATCGGGGCGCGCGAGCCTTATTTCAGTCAGGTGCCAGGCGCCGAACGCGATACACCGTACCTTGTATTCCAGTCCAACCTATATACGCTGAGCCTTATACGAGCGCACTGCCTTCGCCGGTTCTACTTCGTTTAGTATTTGCCGATACTAAACCATGTTTAATTCTTCTAAACTAAGATCTAAGAAAACTTAAATCTTACAATCTCGTGTATGTCTACTGTGATTCAGTGAAAACTTGCAGTGATTAAAATTGCCGCGCTAGGTAAGCCTAAATTTATTTTTTAACTAATATATATCCATCATGTTTTGTTTGTAACTAGCTGAAATTCATAACATTGCTTATATTTAACAGTTGAGTCAAATAGTTTTCAAAAGTTATAAATATTTTTACTCGTAAACAACTTTTCCGCTTAAATATTGCCAATTTTCAATAGTCAATTGTTTTCCCTTATTTACAAGTCTTACATTAAAGTAAATACTGATTACAGTAATGAAATAATATTATTTATTTTTATTTTAAATAATAAACTAAAGTACTACTGTCTTAAATGATTTTTAACGCATTGACAAAATTGACATCATTCTTATGAATCTCTGTGTACTCGATTTCAATATCAATTCTCTATTAGTTAATATTATTCATGCAAACAATATTGATCAAAGCAAGAATCACGTCATTATTAAAAAATCGACCTCCTAAGGGTAAAAGCTTTTAATTCTTTATTTGCTGAAAACAACTGAAAACTGACAAATGTGAACTTTTAATGACACCATTATTGATTAAAACTAGTTACAAAATAAATTATTGAATGAATTACTTAAGATGAATTAATTAATATGAACATTGCAAATAGTTGGTATGTTTTTTTTTTCACATATTGACGGACCGATGCGACGTGATTTTCATACTGCCGTAACATTACATAGTTCCTTAGCCATAAGTTAATGATATATAGGAATAAACTTATTACGTTCCTTACACTCTTTTAACCTACCTAATTTCCCTTTTAAAATTACCTTTCTCGAAAATAAAAAGAATACACATAGGTTTTTATACAATTGTATTTAATTAAAATCATGTTAAAATTCGTCTTACCAATTCTTCATAAACATTTAAAATGATATATTGTAGTGCACACTCGGTGGTTCCCACTATAGCATGAGGAAAGTAAGACATGTCGCTTATAATTGCCACTCACCACCTAATGAAAACTTGCTTTAATGGAAGAAAAAATTGCGACACTCAACCCTCACATTACGCTCCTTACTCAATTACCGGTAATAGCCTCCAGCAATTGCATTCAGTTGTTTGTATTGTAATCTCTGTGTTAGGAATTTAATACATGTGTCAAAGTATCAATCGGACTCCAGTCTCAATTATGATAATATCTTTATGACAAACAAAGGTACCGTTAATACAGGTGGATTCGTAAGATATATATCACCTTCTGTCACTTAATTATTTCCCCAACTTTAATTACAAAATTTGGCGATTCATTCCCAAAGATTGTGATCGTAATATTTTGATTTAGTCGGTCGGTTAAGTAATAACTAGTAACAACACACCTTCGCTTTAACATATTTGTGTTATTTGACATGGATTAGAAACACGATGGGTGAAGTCTAATGCTTTTTAGCGTAATGAAGATTGTTTTAGTCCGATATATCGTGAATTATTAATGCGCATACGCAACGGGCGCCGCTCGGCACCGTCCACTTTCATTATTCTGATTCTTCATTTGCTTGATTGAGCTTTTAATACGATTCGTTGTCGACAAACAGTTGAGCGGATTAATCAAGGCGAGAGCTGTCAACAAATAGTTAGATCGCCGCTAATGGTGATGGTCACGTAATAACTATGATGACAACGGAGTATTTGTTCATAACCAATGAAGTTTCGGAACACATTATACGTTTATTACCAAGCAGTGATTGACTACGAATAATATATAATTAAACGGGCATTCAAATTTAAACAAAATTAAACATTTTTCATATCAGATTATGTAAGATATTTTTATTTTAAACTTTTCTTATTTAATCAAGTGTTTTGTAGTCTCGTTTTCATAGTTTCTATATTTTATCTTTATTTGAAATGTTATTTTTACAAGAAATCAATGTACTTTTTAAACAATCAACGTCTTTGTTTCGCCTATTACAAGGAAAACATAATAATTTTAATTAAAAATAAATGTACTTCTAACAAAAATCCAACTATGCTCCTATATATTCATATTCTTACCTCATAACAGTAGAGTAATCGTAATTAAATAAAACAGTTATAGTTCGTATTTATTTGTACTTGATTAATTAATTATTTGAGTTAAAACTTTAGTTTGTATTTTTTTAATACTGTAAGTAGTTTTTATAATTTTGATAAGTCTGCGAACCTTTGTATCTATGAAGTCCCATATTGCCGTATAAGGTTAGTGATTTTTTTGCTAGTCGCTTAAAATTAATGTAAGTATTTATTGCAGGATGTCTCGTCACGTCCTGCTATCCCGCCTGGCAGAGCAGTTCCAAGCGTCGTCGCCGCCGGCCCAGCGCTTCCCATCCCCGGAGCGAAGCGTCTCCCCCCACTCGCCGACCTCCACTAAATCACCACCTCAGTCTCCAGACTCCCTCAGTCATAACCGTTTGGATATGCTGCAGCTTGGCGATATTGAAATTGCAGGAAGAGCACTAAAGCAATATGCTAGAGCGACAGGTAAAATTTTTCGGGAAAAATATGGAATTTAAAGATATAAGAAATTCTTTATCAAAATTTAAAAAGTGTATCACGTTTATATAAGGGTTAAGGAATACATACAACATATAAAGTACACGTATTTGATAAATCATTTATTTTTTGTGTCTGATTTATATATGTTTTATAATCCACACAGAGCTTGGTGCCTTGATGTACTGCAGTGGATTGGGAGCTCTGTACGGTGGAGCTGGAGTGTGGCCCTTGTTGTTACCCCGAGCTTCGCCCCACTTTGCTGCACCTCTCGACCACATGCGGCACACTCCGCCCCGTGAAGGTAATTGAAAAGATTTTCACTGCGTCCCCGTAATAATTACATTTACAGAATTTATATAATTAAAATTAAAGATGGAACATGTTATCAAAATGTTGACGTCAAAGTATTTGACCTTGCTTGTGGCAAAATAAAAACCTGATATTTTCACTTAAGTCATTATAGGTTTCATAGGTTTACTCAAAAAAACTCAGACAATTACAAAATTTGACATTATGTTCTATCAAAACTTACGCTCACCTCGGCCTCCTTAAGACTTCTCGTGTTTCCCTCATTAGAATAGTTATCAGTGCTGTACAGCGATTAATAACTCGCAGCGCTGATACGACGTCGTTTACATGTCGTTTACCTCCATGAGCGAAGCAAAGTTACATGTTTCCAATTCGCCAAGGAAAATCGAGTACCTTCGTACAAGCGCCGCATATCGTGAATACATTCTTTAAGCATTCAAAAAAACATGTTATTCACACTCGTACAGGTTACGAGTGTGCGATATAGATAACAAATGAGGAGCACCTAGATTCAAAAGCAATTTGATTTCATTTTCATTCGTTAAATTATTTCTATTTACTTTTGGAGAAAGTAAACGTAATCATTTTTTTTTTCAAAATTAAACCAATAGGTATCTTACATTTTGTTTGTAGATGCCTGGTAGGTACCTATATTAATTTTATTGTAAAGGTAGACATGACGCAATGAACAAATACATGCACACCTGTACAGATTTCATGGACGTTCATAGAATTATAGACGTCCGATGTGACCTGGCTGACTTTCAGATTATCGCGTAAAAAGTGTGAAGGGTAATAAGAAATTTGTTACAGATGACGAAGAAGAGTTGCCTTTGAATTTATCCACAAAGAATCGACAAATTTGGTCACCTGGTAGTGCATGTGAACGAGAGCAAGATAGAGACACGGACTCTTCGACCGGGCGTTGGGAGGTTCCAGAGGATGTCGATACGCCCCTCGAGCTAGTGAAGAGATGTCGTAGCAGTCCTGACGAAGACCACATCTCCAGCTCAGAACCCCGTCGCTGTCCATCAGCTCCGGCGTACCAGACCTTCCCCCCGCCTTCTGCAGACATCAATTTTTCATTATTACTTAAAAATGAAAACAAAACCGAAAAGTCCTTTCAAGTAAGTAACTTACAAGAATTCAAAATTATAATTGATTTAAAATTATAGAAAAACTGCAAGGGAACGGTCAATGAATTGCGACATCCTTTAACGAGATCGGGATAACTGTACAATTTCCGCTCAAAATGCTTTTAAATAGCAAACCAGTATCAGTTTTTTTACAAATCAAATAGCAAAAGTTGCCCCTGGCTTAATAAGTACTCTTGTATCGAAACGAGTCGTACGTCCTATGCTGTTCGAGGCTACGCACAGCTTTTGAGCGTCTTCTTGCATTTTTTAAACTTTATTTTTATTGGATTCCATTATTTTCTATCTACACTAATATTATAAAGATGAAAACTTTGTTTGTTTTTAAATATTTTTTCTACCATTCGAAAGCTACTTTCCATGAGTAACATAGGCTATGTTTTATAGGCTATATATTTAATATTATGCTATGGGAGCGAAACGGCGTGGATCAGCTAGTAAACTAATAAAAATAGCGGATTTTTAATTTGTCACTCATTATTATGGATGCCGACGCGACGTCAAACGTCGATAAGTTATTTTTTTCTCATATGACGTACAAAGAATATGTTTGTTGTTTTACCTTCGCAATGATTGTAATATAATTCATACAGTGGATTTGTACTATAGATTCGGATCGTTTATATTATTTTGTAGGTTCTATGTATAATTTTCAGAATTTATCATACTCGCTGTCTGATTCCGCAATGCTCAGTGGTGATGATAATAAACCTTTTATTTCTAGTATCGTAACTTTTTTATAATGTAACAAATAATTGAAATGTTATATTACATTTTTACTTCTTCATTGTTTCAAATGTTTTTTTCTTCTGGTTGTATTGCGACAACATAGGTAATATTTTTTACTAAAACCTCGGTTCAAGTTAAAAACCTATAACCATACGGGGATGGCCTCACCCTAGCACCTGTGTTGTTTATAAGAAAATGCATCGATATAAAAAGACAATCAAAAAACTAGGAGTTTTTTGGGCGCGAGGTGTGGCAGCTGCCCGGCCAACTGTCACAGGCCGCTACTCGGATTTGTGTTCAGTTATCATTTGCCGCATACTTAAACGGCTAACCACCCGATTATTATTAACGGCATACTTATTTTTTCCGTCCGTTATTTTAAAGGATTCCCTCAAAATTTCGCGGACCAACTGGTATCCACATTTTAAACACGAGGCTTTAGATATTAGCATAATATGTAGGATATTAAAAATATTGCGACATTCCGTTGAATGTACTACCTACCAATTCAGTTTCTGTCTATGAAAATTCTGTCCATAAAACTCTTTACATTACGAAATGCATAATTCCTCTGTTTTGTTAATTATAATATCAATATATTTAATTATATGTTTTTAAATAAATTAACAAATCGATTTCAGATAAATTTCGTATATGTAGCCCATCTCATTGACATGTCATAAAATAATTATATGGATATAAGGAAATATCTCGGGTTCTCCTTCTATGTCTTAAATATCTACTCGAGGTACCTACTGAAATACAGAAATATAATAACTAAACGAAACTCATGAATAGACGTATTGCGTCATGGCACGTATCCACTAGGCGATATCTTTCTATTCAATTCTATGAACATCTGATCAAATAAATCTAAAATTTGAATCTTTTGTAACAATACATTGGAAGAAACATAACGAAACATAAGAATTTGTTTGTTACGTATGCAAATGAAGTTTCGGATATCATTTAAATAATACAACCGGTAACTGAGAGTTGAAACTATTTTTGTGTTTCAGTTTTGAATCAATACGCTATATTTGAAAAAATAGTGACGTTACAGTGAAACCCCTAATAATAACTTGACAATTGTTAATTACTGCCTTGGAAAGTTTACTACGAGTGTAAAAATCAAAGAACAGTGAAGAAAAGGGTTTCAACTGCCCTGTAATTACTATTTCACATGCTGGCGTCCAATAAGTTTTACTACAGTTTATTTCATTTTTGTATTGATTCTTTAGTATTTGTTCGCTTTTTCTCCATATTTTATTGGATGCTTCACAAGGCACAATGAGCAATGGTTATTATACATCAACTTGTAGTAGGAATGAGATATCAACTTATTTTTGTAACCTCGCTTTAGACTAACATTATTAATGATTGCCTTATTTCAAAACACTAACGAAGGTTTACTTTTGTTTAGTGCAAGCAATGTGGAAAGTGCTTCAAGCGCAGCAGCACCCTGTCAACCCACCTTCTCATCCACTCCGACACCAGACCGTATCCGTGCCAATACTGCGGAAAGCGCTTTCACCAGAAATCCGACATGAAGAAACATACTTACATACACACAGGTAATTTCAATTCATATTATCCACTTATTTAAATTACAATTTACTATAAAAAGCGGGAAAGTGTATTTGTTTGTTTGTTGTTTTAATACGAGCTTATCAACAAAAGTACCGGAAAACAATATTTTTGTTTCGTTACGAAGACCATCTAGGATCGCGCTCTTACATAGGTGAAATGCATTGCAACTGACTATTATAACTCAAAACAATTAAAATTAAATCGTTTTAAAATTACAAAGTTATTTACTCTAGTTTCCTGCCATGAAAATTATTTGTAATAGTGACAAAATTGTAATACACGCTTTGAAACTTTACTCGTTTGAATTGATGATAATATTCAAATTACAGCAGACAAGAAATAAAGTTACGTGAAACGATTGCTATAATTTGAGTTTACTAACGATTTAAGTAGGCTCCCGTAAGCGTTATAGTTCAGTAATTGTTTTCAAATAATGTGTTATTTCTTGTTTTTATCAGATTTTTTACTATTGGAATGTTATTTATTTATTGTAACAATAACCTCCTTTACTATGTAGAGGATATTGCTGTGTTAAAGGATACATTATAATAATCTGAAGGATTAAAAAGTTTTACTTTATAGATATCATACAACTATTATTTTTTAACAATTATACTCTCATAAGAGTTACGAGAAAATCTAGGTTGGTTCCGGGTGATATCCAAAAAATGTAGCTGATTACAAAATACTAACTAATCACCTTATCTCCTGAAATAAAATCAATCATTAAAATAAATCTGAAACGCACCTGCTCTTTGCCCCAATTGAGGAACAGCACTTCGATTTATCAATTGTAATCAATAAGAAAATAATGTATGAAATCGATGGATGTTATTGATAACGAGGCATCAGGCAACCCATTTACCTTGCATGACGGCAAATCGCTGCCAGTATACGACGCGTTAATGAATTTCCAATGAGCAAAAAATAGGCGACGCTCTTCACTGCGACCCATCCCAGCATATTTCAATAAGGTCGCAATTAAATCATAATATATTAATGTAATGTTTCCGCTGTTATTATACAGTCTGAGTTCTGATGTATGGGAAATTCTGCTAGGTTTTTTCATCGAATTTAAAATTCCGTCCTTAAAGAATTTACTATTTCCCGTACAAACACCGTTGCGTGTTTGATAACAAGTAATCGGAACCAATAGCACAGAGACGTTTTATGTTATCTATTTATAAATGATAACGAATGCTTTCCCCCATTTTCACTTTAAGAGTGTATGTGAATGAGTGGCTAGACTTACATCCACAATGTTAGTTACAACTCTGTAAATCCTAAGCAGTGTCTAGAACGTATCGAATAAAGTACCTCTACAAATTATTATATTATAATTATATTAAAGTGATAAAGTCTTACTTCAAACTTATATTTGTTCTTATTATAATTCACATTTTTTGTATCCCTTCTTAAAATTATATCACGATAATTAAAAAAGCCACTTGTTTTTACCAAAAATACTAATATATTTTTATTAAACCGCTTCAAGAAACCTCATCGAGATGAATTAACTATGCAAAAAAGCAATGTGGACATATTTGTCTTGGCTGAGACATCTCGTCACGTCTGCACATAGTTCCGAATGATTTACCGTAACCGTACAAGGTACTGGTCCTCCCGATAAATACCTCATGATCAATATTCCAAAATGTGGCCTGTCCTGCAATTAGCCGCTCAGCCTTCGCAGACCTTCACGTGCGATCACACCACAAACAAAGAGACGATTTAAATCCTGTTCTATCTATAAAACAACATTTTAGTTTTTTGCTCAAAACGCCGTCAAGTTTTCAATAAGATTCCAAATTAATTTTTATATACGTATTTAAGTTTCACTATGGGCAAAGCGAGTTGCGGCATTGTTATGGATCTAGTAAATAAAAGTCCTAGTCCTATAATTCTTTGAAGACATTATTTTTAAAGTAGTTTATAAAACGTGTTTTATAGATAGGTACCGAATGTTAGGAACTTAAACCGAAATAAAGTAAGGCCTAGTATAACTAACAGTAGACACTTCATGAAAGTACGAGTTCTGTCATAACTTTATTTTTTTTATTGCTACAGGTGAGAAGCCTCACAAATGTGTCGTGTGTTCAAAAGCCTTCAGCCAAAGCTCGAACCTTATCACGCACATGAGAAAACACACGGGATACAAGCCTTTCTCGTGTGGACTTTGCGACAAAGCATTTCAACGCAAGGTGGATCTGCGAAGACATCGAGACTCGCAACATTCGGAAATATCAGAGACCCAGACAGCCTCCCTGACAACTTCCCGCTACCGATACTATGGAGAAGAAAATAATTCCCTTACACCGGTTGTTAGCAACTAAACAATACTTTACGACATCAATGTAAATTAATAATCGAGATGTTTCTATTCATAGTAAAACAAAGAAACGTTTTAGTTATTCGTTTGTGTCAATATTGTTCATTTTTAGTTATAAGAAACCAAAGATTTTTATGTCTACTTATTGCCATCCTTGCATTTATTGATTTAGTTTTTGGTTATCTAACTAACTTTTACACATTTTTAACTTTCAGTGTTTTTCTCAACTAGTGCCTTAAAATTGCCTTCATACAAATAAATAGTTTTATTGTGAAAATTGTACACAGAAGGCAATGTAAATAATGTTTATTGATTAAAATTCCGTCCTTTGCCCAGATTATTATTCGTTTTTAAGTTACAATAAGGTTGACATTTGTTCTTTACAGAGTCGTAATTATATGTACCAATCATATTCATAAGGATTCATATAGGGATCACTGCGTTTAATTGCTAGTCATGTGTATCAATCACATTTACCACTATCCTTTTTAAATAGGTACGTACCTTAATAGTTTTCATGAATTAAAGAAAGTCTGTTTAGTGGTGTATTTTAACTTTTTAATTACAACAAATCCTCATCTTGAATGATAAAAAATCTCAAATATTTAGACGAAACGATTTGCAATGTATGAAAAGTAACTAAAATATTGCATAATAATTTTAAGTAAATGGTGTTTGTTTGTATATTAATCGATGGAGATCAGATGTGTAAATATTTTTGTATAACATAAGTGAATGTAAAATGAGTGAATTTAAGTCTTAAAAAACCAAAGTAAAGTGTCTTGTAGTCGAGTGTAAAACGCTTTATTTATAAATAGTAAATTTACGGTTAGTTGATTAGATAACTAATAATATTAGATTTGACTAATTTGCTATTTTATTTATTTTGCTGTACATCTATGTAATTCAATTTTATTTTACGAATGGATTGCGCAATAACTAATAACAACAAGCCAACTGTTGTAAGATAAAAATTGTATATTTAATAAATTTTGTTTTCTAGTGTTATAATTTGTATTAGACAAATATCGTTCAATATGATTACCATCAATGAGTCAAATTTACAGAAAGCTACCATCGGTTACCATAGGTAGTTCATTTATAGCATGTTAAGTAAGTATCTTTACCATTACGAACCACTCAAATTTAAAATTCGATAAAAGTAAATTAAGTAGTTTGTGTACTCTATTGTCAATAATACGTAGGAACCGCGATTTCTATTGTTTGAATTTATATAAGTATCCGACCCTTTCCAAAATATTGTATATAGAGGTCCAAAAATTCATTTGCATTTGATTCACGATGTATGTACTGTATATGTGACTGTAAGAAATATTATTTCTAAAGAATAATAATGTATATTTTATTGGGAATGTATTGAATGTTGTATTCAGTTAGTTTTATGTACGGAATGAAACGTACATAACTGCAATTTTGTGTTCCGTAGGTAAAAATATTAAAGTAGTTGGTAACATAATATGTAGGTACTGTAATAAAACGGCTAGAACACCAAAGCACCAGTAATATAAATATCTATAACACAATCAACTACATAAATTACCTACTAGCTACCTACATATATATCGTACTAAGGTTTTAAAACTAGTTTTTATTTATTACAGAACTATTAGAGAATATAAATCGATTTTTAAAGCCTACACAATAAAAAATAATATTTATCAAAAAAAAACAGATTTTTTCAACAACCTTGGGACTTTGGGAGTGAAAGATTTTACTTTGTGTAATTGTAAGTGTGTCTAGGTCAATGCGTTGTTCGGTTAGACCGATAACAACAGGATCCTGGTTTAATAAGAATTTTAAGTTTTAGGTACTTACCAGATATAAAATCAATTTGTATAGATTTTAAGTAGTCATTTAAGGTAATAAGCAAGTCTTAATAAAATATTTATAAAAAAATGCGTTTTTATTTATGACATTACTACTAATCTGCTATATTATGATATAGAAGAACACATTTCAAACATTGTTTAAGTTCATGCCAACAGTCTGTATGTGATTTACTTGTATTGAAACCAGATACTTAGAGCACAGCATCTCGACAATTCTATTAACTTCTTATTGTTAATCTTATTTGAAAACATAAACATCACTCGACTACCTACATCAATTTTGTACATAAGACAGATTAAAATAAAAATAGGTATATTTCATATGAGGTACAATTTTCATTAATTTTTGAATAAACAACGTACCTCAAAATAATTATCACTGAACCACTTCAATTTGCACTGTTAATTAAGTTTTATTTTGATTAATGTGAATGACTAATGTGATTCGTAAAGTTTTTTTTTGTTTCAATATGACTAGGTACTTCGATTGTTCTTTATAATTTTAGAAACTGTAGAGTAAATGTGGAACATGTTAACGACAGCCCTTCCAAATTCGGCTCTTTAACTTCAGGTTGACGTCTATTTTTGTTTAGTAGGTATTTAACAAATTTATTATCATTTGCGATAAAGATTGAATAAAGCAAATTATTTTAAGAAATGTGCTCTCTTTACTCAAGCCAAATTGCTCGCACACCTAACACAGACTGTGTTTAGCAGTTATAAAATATGGGTAATATTTTAGAGAAGATTTAATACAGGAAATGAAAGACGAAATTTTGACCTGGCTGGCGGTTCATTTACTCGAGTTATTGGTAATTCAAATTAACGCAGTTAAAAAATTAGTCCTAGTGACTGATAAAGAATATCAAGAAAATGGCCTTGCTAATTAAGGAATTCTTTCCAAAACATTTAACTTTCTAGATCAGGGATGGTGAACCTTTATGCATCAACGGGACATGATTCATTCATAAATGTTTTATGTGGTTAGAGCAAATTTACAATCAGTAAATAACTGAACTTTGTGATTATTATGAAAATTAAAATAATAAAAATATGAAATAGTTTCGCAATAGGCATTTTATACAAATATGAGGCGAGGGTCGAATTTTTAACCCATATAAACTTTATATACATATCTTGTAAAGTATGCTTGTACTTGTGGGCTTTAAGTTGTATGTCATTTTAAGTCCTCTTTAATATGTTACAAGGATTATGTCGCATTCGGATGTCGGATTTCGGATAATAAGCATTGTTAATTCCCTTATCTATCTAAATTAGTAGCGATCGGAGCAAGTACCATGGTTGGGCCTAAAGATTCATGGCTGACCCTGAAAGACACTCTCCGTAATATATTCTGTTACAAATATTGTTAATAATCAAATGGAGTTATGTGACCTGTTAAGAAAATAATAGAGTAACAGCAGCAAAAAATGGCAAAGATTCCGCAAAAGACAGCAATACTTTTGAAAATAACATTTCCATACATTTTAAAATATTTAACCCGTTAACACACTAGAAAATGGCTTCAAATAAATAAACGCCCACACAGCCATATAAAGGCTTCTGTTGTTGCATGCGTATAAGACGTTAAGCCGGTTGTGCACCACCCCTTACTCTGTCCACCATTACGATTTCTTAATACAATTATGTATGTAAGGAACAAGGGAATCCATACAAAATACTCAAATGCAATAGAAATTCTTAATGAGATTTATTTATATCGACGACATGTTTCTATATATCTCTAGACTTTGGTAATCATGTTCGTATTTCATATTTGTGTTCGTAAGTCCTGAAAACTCCCTTATTAAACTTTTCTGTCTCTTTACTTTTTAATAGAGGGTTTTTAAACAAATAATTAAGTGTCTTTTTTCTTTCTTGAAATACTTATACCTAGTGAAACAAAGTATGTATACCTGATAATACAGATAATTTTGTTATTATAAATATACTTAGTATAGGTACTTATAGTAATTTGTAATATGACAATAGGAACGTATTGAAAACTTAGTTTAAGGCGTATCAAGCCGAGTATTGAAAATGACATGTATTATATTCTTCTCCCCTTTTCTTTCATTTAAGTGTTCATGCGAGCTGCAGGAGTCATTTAACATCAGGTAAACAGCATGCTCAATTGGTCTACAATGGTATCAAAATAATTCTTTAGTTCTAAATTCAGCCGAGATATAAAGCTTCAGAAATCGAAATAAACGTCAAGATTCTAATCAAATTTGATGTTTGAACATTGGGAATATGCTTATTGAATAGAAAGTTAATATGATTGAAATATGTAGGCAATATGTTTTTTTACAAACATAGTAAATTCCATTAGATTCATCTGAACATTAATATTTTTTTAAATAATTTCGAAAAAAATTAAAAGTGCAGAAAACTAGAGGGAAAATCAAATTCGTTGAAACGCAACACTAACCACTCAGCCACAGCTACCCGTGATGCGAATTGCGGCGCGAAATGCGGCGTGGCAAGCGAAGGGCGGTGAAAACGAATGTATGAAATGACGCAGGTCGCACCTGACCTGCGATGCGTGATGGGAATTGCGAATTTTTCAAATGTACTGGCGAGTATGGAGGTTGCCACAGCTAACAGCGGCGACTGCAGCAGCCGCGTTGGATGGACTAAGACATATTTTATTATACATAAATAAATAAAATACCCTATATTAATTTGGATAAATGAAAGTTTGTGTGTCATCACGCCGAAGCTACTGGATGGATTTTTATGAAATTTTGTAAATAGATAAGCTATTAACAGGATTAGTTTATAAGTATTTTTTTTCCAAATCATAAATTTCTTTATTGTTCACACAGCTAACTTATATAAAATCATGTTCATGATAATAATTTTATTTTATAAGTATGTAACATATATATTGGATTTTGGCGAGTAAATAAATGGAAGATTTTTGTTGAAAATTGCAAGGATTTTCAACGTTTTTTTAATTTAGATTCATCTTTTGGTATCTTTGAATTAAAAAGCAAATATACAAAAACGATTATTATAAATAAACCAGTTCTTCCAGGGTTAAGTATATTGACGGTACAATTAATAAACTGTGTAATCAACCACGTTTAAAATCAATTTAAAAGCATTTTAATTCAATATGGAAAATACTCGCCTTAAAATAAACAGAAGAAAGGACAATAAAAAATGGTCATATTTTTATATTATTATTTACGTCGTACTCTAAATACGTCCACCGCCGCCGCCGTCGCCGCGATTCTACTGGGTATAACCACCGCTCATCGCGCCGCAATTCGCATCGCGGGTAGCTGTGGCTGAGCGATTATTTAGTGGGCTTTCAGGGCCAAATATGAACTTTTACAGGCTAGAGGAGCATTCATGAACATCTACAACATCAAGGTTTCGCAGATGCCATGCCGGCTTGAAGAAAGAGGAGGGGATAAGAAGAGGATAATTAAAGGAAGTTGGAAGAGGAGGAATATTGGATCGAAATACAGCCCTCCTGGCCTCACAGTACGAAACACAGTGCAATACTGCTTCACGTCGATCTTCTGCTGGGGGGGTTGTAATTACACAATGCAATGCTCGGCTCTCACCCAATTGTTGAAAATGTTATGCAGCGGAATCTCAATCGCCTCTTACGACACCTACGGGTAGAAACGAGGAGACGACACACGTATTCTAACCCGTCGGCACACTGGTAATTCACTCCCTGCATTTGCTTAAAAATAAACATTTGTACCAATTCGAATTAGTCGATAAGTCTCTTCTACAGTGATTTCATAAGCCTAGTATGAGGAAAAACCTTATTTTTGCAATTATTTATGGTACCTTTAAATTTGGGCAGTGTATGTACTAAACCTATAAAACTATATAATCTTGTACTATATTATTGTAAAAAATATAAATACATATTTTGAATCAATAATAGCTTAAGCTTCCTAAGGCATAATATAACTGTTTCTTTTTTAAATAATGACCATACTAAAAGGAAGTGAAATTATTTATATTTTGCACAAGCTTGTCCTAATTTAATAAATATAATATCATAATTCTAATTAGAAATTACACATCTTATATTACTCAACTTTTGAACTTTTTATTTTGGAGGCATTTAGAATAGAAACACATGTTAACTAAAAAAACATATATTATTAAGTTTAAAGTGTTGTGACACTAAATATTATCACAGGATTGAAACAATAATAAGTAACATATATTTAATCATCCCAGTTGACTTGGTGGCAATCATGCCAAATAAAGGTACCTTTGAGGGATTGTGGAGCTTCTAATGCTAAATATAAAGGAGCTCGAGCACCACGTTCCGGAGAGAAATCACCCATCCCCTTTGTCATATCTGTTTTCACAAAACCAGGATGGACACAATTTATAGATATATCTTTACCCTGCTTGCTAAATTCCCTTTGCTGTACAAAAGTCAAAGCTGACATAGCAACTTTAGAAACCTTATAGTCGCTATAATGACCAGCAAATGAAAGAAATCCATTTTTACCATTTTTTGCAGCTTGCAGAAATTCATCCACAAATTGTAATATCTCATCAACGCATAAATCGTCCTTTATCAATGTATCCAGCCAATTTTGTTTTCTGATATTAGATAACAAGCCCCAATCGCTACTAATATTTATAATCCGAGCTGTGTTCTTCAAAAGAGGATATAAAAACTTTGTTATTCTTAATAAGCTGTAAAAATTTGTGTCCAAGAGCTTTTTCGAGTCTTCAAATGAAGAAACAGCTTTATCGAAATCCAAAATACCCGCGTTGTTTACTAAAACATCGATGCCTCCGTGCTGAGATTTTACAAAGAGAGCGAACTGTTCAACGCTTTCATCACTTGTTACATCCAAAACATGAAACAGTGGCCGCAGATCTATTTGTTCTAAGTCTTGAACTGCTTTTTGACCCCTCTCTTCGCTTCTAGCTGTAAGATATACGACACCATCGAACTTTTGACATAATCCTTTAACAATTTCAAAACCTAAACCTCTATTTCCACCAGTGACTATTGCTACTTTGGTTGCCATTTTAAAAACAAACAAAAATTTTAAAAATTAATATGAAATCTAATTTGTAAATATAAATATTTAATAAAATGACATTTACTGCCCGGTCATTTTTGACTGAAAGTCCATTTAAAATCTTTCTGCAGATAACAGAATCAAGTCACTGTCAAAGGTCATTGTCAGATGTACAGATAGAAATAGAAACCCTATTATTGAGGAACTTAACACTGGTAACTAGATATTTTGGCATACAAAATGCTAAAATTATTAAAAGTATTCATTTTTAATATTTAAAAGGTAAGGTAACTTTCTGGTCCTTTGATATTTTGTCGTGTAGTCGTAAAGAATTTGGAAAGATAGGCTTGCGGTTCGAACATTATTAGTTCTAGTTCATTTGCAACGAGCTAGCTGACAGAAATAAAAATAATTATATGTACAGATTTAAGTTTATTGTTATATTTTTTTTTAAATAACATGTTTCAAATTTGCAACACCGTCACAAATAATTATTTGGCAGATTGCGACTGAAAGACTTGTACCCATGGTTATGAATACAGAAAATAAATTATTATTATTTGACATATGTCGAAAATGACAAAATTACAGTTTATATTTCATATATAATTTAATCAACATTCAAATGATTTTTATAAACATAAATCCAAATAATTTTAAACATCTTTAAATCCGTTAAATTTTTTCCTTAGATTAAAGACATGGCGAAATAAATTTTTCTATAGTTTATTTAAGTGACATAATTATATTCAAAAATATGTTTTCGTACCGCGTAAGTTAATTTTCCAAAAATAACATTGGGACTTACCGCAGTATTTAGTAAGGAACTTGATTATTTTTGTTTACAGATTTCTTTCCAAACTTTCCTATTTTTATTCAATTTTGTTTTGAATGATGGGTTTTACGTACCGGGCGTTGCACCAGTGGAGTTTAAAAAAGGACAGAAAATAGAAGTAAAAGCTGTAAAAATGACCAGTACACATACACAATTACCTTATGAATATTATTCCCTACCTTTATGTCAACCAAAAAATGGGGCTTTTATATATAAATCAGAAAATTTGGGAGAAGTGTTAAGAGGAGACCGTATTGTTAATACTCCTTATGAAGTTCATATGGCAGAAAATATTAAGTGTAGACTTTTGTGTCATGAAAAGGATAGTCCTATGAACTGGAGTGTGGAAGAGTCGGAGAAGGTTGCTAGTCGAATTGAGCATGAATACTTTGTACATTTGTAAGTAGTAACCAATTTATTAATGTTTATTTTTGTTGTTTGCAAAGTTTTATTCATTACAAGCTGTGCCCTGCAGTTTCACCCAGCACATGGGATTTGCAAGATGACATCTACCCTACATCCTGTTTCTGGTTTCAAGTAATCTCTGTACAAAATTTCATCCAAATTGGTTCTGTGGCTTAGGCGTGAAGAAGAGACATGTACAGAGTTACATGCATTTAATATAAGTAAGCATAAATATTAAAATCATAGAATTATTTTTTTATATATATCTTTTACTATTTATGTTTTCTTTAGTTACATTGATTATAAATACCTCACATTTGAAAATAATAGTATTAAGTGTAAATATTTATGTTTTAGATTGGTGGATAATTTACCTGTAGCAACTAGAATCATAAATAGAGAAACATCGGAAAGAATTGTTGAACAAGGCTATAGGCTTGGATTTATGTCAAAAGGAAAAGCATACATCAATAATCACTTAAAACTGCTTCTAAAATACCATAAGCACAGTCAGTAAGTATATAAGAAAGTTGATCACCTACTTGCCCTTAAAAAAGAATCAATCAGTTAAGCTGATATAAATTTTGATTGCCTCATTATGAGAAACTGTTTTGTATTTCACAGGGATTGTTATGATGATGTTTAACAAAAAGCATGTAATATAACTTAATTAAAAAAATATTGCATCAAAATCCTTTGAGTAGATTAAAGACCTAATCATAGGGACTTTTTGTTATGTAGTGTAGATCAATACATTCATTTAATTATATTGGTATACATTTCTTTTGTTTCCAGGGACTCATATAGAGTAGTGGGCTTTGAAGTGGAAACCCATTCAGTCAGTGAAGACGACATTACATTTATTGATGATTCTTGTCAGTTGCCACAAGATCCAAAGCCTCAATTAGTAAATGAAGATACTGGAACAAAATTGTTCTTTACATACTCTGTAGAGTGGGGAGAGTCTGATATCCAATGGGCCTCTAGATGGGATATCTATTTGGGGATGAAGGATGTTCAAATTCATTGGTTTTCAATCATTAATTCAATAGTAGTGTTATTCTTTCTATCAGGTATGTGTTTTGCATGTGCGGCTTGTCTAGACTCTAAATGGTATGTGTAGAGACTGAGAACAAGTGAAATGCTCTAATATGAAATGCTAACTGTGTTGGTAAATACCAAAAACTACACTGACAACACACATTAAAACTTTAATCAATATAAGATAGTTTTTAAAAATATAGATAGATTAGTAGTTTTTTTTTAATCTTTAATTACTTTTTAAACAAATACATATTTTACTTTACTGAAATAAAATTTTCGTAATAAATAATATAATTTTTTAGGTATTTTAACTATGATCATGGTACGAACACTGAGAAGAGATATTGCAAAATACAACTCAGATGAAAATATTGAAGATATGATTGAAGAAACAGGATGGAAATTAGTCCATGGTGATGTCTTTAGACCACCACCTAAAAGGATGCTTTTTGCTGCTGTCATAGGAAATGGAATTCAAGTATTTTTAATGGCTCTTATAACAATCTGTAAGTTGTTTATATTTCATTAATTTTTATAAGAAAACAAACCTGAGTTTTTGCATTAAATATTTGAAATTGTTTAATTTTTTTTTATATGATATATATGTTTTATATGACATGTACACTTAATAAACTTTTTTTTTCAGTTATTGCAATGCTCGGCATGCTTTCTCCGGCCAGTCGAGGTGCGTTAATGACTGCAGCAATTTTCCTCTATGTATTTATGGGTCTCATTGCTGGCTATTATTCCGCCCGCTTGTATAATACAATGAAGGGTAAACAGTGGAAGCAGGCAGCTTTCCTAACTGCCACACTTTATCCAGCACTTGTATTTGGAAAATGTTTCTTTTTAAACTTCTTCATCATGGGGAAACATTCTAGTGGAGCTGTGCCATTTTCTACTATGATGGCTCTTTTGTGTCTTTGGTTTTGCATATCCCTTCCTCTTGTCTATTTGGGATACTATTTTGGGATCAGAAAACAACCATTCCAACATCCTGTGCGAACAAACTTTATACCAAGAAAAGTTCCTGAGCAAGTGTGGTATATGAATATATTTATATGGTATGTTTAATTATGGTATTTGATTTATACGTGTTTCATTATTAGCAATGTATGTTGGTAAAGCTAACCAAAACTTGATTTTCAAAATACTTTAACTCTTTCAGTATATTGATGGCTGGGATCCTTCCATTTGGAGCAGTATTTATAGAGCTGTTCTTTATATTTAGTGCACTTTGGGAAAATCAGTTCTATTATTTGTTTGGATTCTTGTTTTTGGTGTTTTGTATATTAGTTGTATCTGTATCACAGATATCCATTGTCATGGTATACTTCCAGTTATGTGGAGAGGTAAGGTTTTATTTAAAACTTACAATTCAATTTCTTTATTTAAGTTTGATTATAAATTCTTATTTACTTTAACTTTCTTGAAAATTCAAAAATTATGGTTAATTAGTATTAAACTCTTCTAGAAATATGTACCATGCAATACCAGATGCCATGGATAATGCTAAAAACTATCACATCTTACTAATTTTTATTTCTATATATAGTCATTGTTTTTGTTACAATTTTTTTTCAGGATTATCATTGGTGGTGGAAAAGTTTTATAGTATCAGGAGGTTCTGCTATATATATTTTGATATATTCTATATTTTATTTTTTCACGAAATTAGAAATAACCGAGTTTATACCAACACTGTTGTATGTGGGTTATACAGGTGAGCTTTACTTTAAAAAGTGTCTTAAATTCAAAATTAGTTTATTAATCAGCACGAAACAATGGAATTTAATATATTGTTTACATTAGATTGAACTTGGGCAATGTAAAAGCATATCCTCCAATAATCATGGGTATTTTTTTGTTCCAGGACTCATGGTGATAACATTTTGGCTATTGACAGGAACTATTGGATTTTTTGCTGCATACACATTTATAAGAAAAATATATGGAGCTGTGAAAATAGATTAATAGAGTTCATAAATTATCTAATGAACAATATAAAAATAATTTTAGAAAATTATGTGTGTTGGACTTATGTTGTGCAACAATATTCAAGAGATTATTGTGCATAAAAATAATTTAAATTATAGAAATATTACACACGTTGTATAGTATAAGCGTTTGAGTAACGGCTATTAAATTAAAATGTTACGTAAACGGAACTAAGTGAAAAATATCGATAGTGTAAGTTGTTTACGATGCACAAGTTCTGATTAGACGGCCATAAAAATCGATACACGAATAGCGCATAGCACCTTCCATACTATATTTTATAGTAGTGATACTTTAAGAGTTATCTTCTATATTAAAGATACAGTTTCACTGAATTTCGTAGACATACGGAGTACGGACCTACAAATATCTATAGATAGTATTAGTTTTTTCAAGTTATGTTTTAAACGGCTTCAAATGATAACTTTTAGGAGCTATAATATAAATTAAAGGCGTTCATCTCATGTTTATCTCGGGCAATGATAAACTTTAAAAACAATTTGTTAACATGTACAGTATATAATTCAGGTTTATAAATTTGTTTTATTTACTTATTAATGGTCTTTTATATAACTTTGGCAGTAATTTAAAACTAGATTATAGTCCGTCAATGGATTCTTTGGGATAAATTATAGGTACCTAGCTAACACATAGTTACCTACGGAAATCCTTATTTAAACTAATTATTAATCGTTGCACAATGGATTGTAATTGGACGAAATGCATAACAGTATTTTAATTGCTATAATAACAGCTATTAATACCGTCAGTATTTGCAAAGTAGCTCGGTTGTTTGAGGCAAAGAACGTAGATTCTAAATATTTTATACTCGAAATTTTATTTCACACAATGTATAACTTTTGTTCTCATCTCATGACATACGATTTCCTATCGATACATAAGTTTATTAGGTATGGGTGTATTAGAGAGATTTTTATAATTAAGTATATTAAATCGATAACTCATATAATCAAATCACTGGTATACAGTGTGCTGAAAAAGAGTATCTAGGTATGATTTTTTAAATGTAAGTATTCCAGATTAGTTTTTGTAAATATCAATCAATTTCTAGAAACGCCCTAAAATATTATATGTAGTGTTCTAATTAAACACATTTGCAAGATCATACGATATTAATTCTACCGAAAACTATAGTAATGTTTTAGAAATATGTATGTAGATAGTATACGTTCGCAGAAACAGCCACTTTAACTATTATAATATAATTATGAAAGAATAATTATTCAAATTTACCTCGGGTAATCATTATTTATAAAATAGCATAATATGGCACGATTTAAAAAAAATCAAATCTATTACCGAATCTTTATTACTCATTAGTCAATGTGGAATATACAAGTGTTAAAAATAAATAGGTAAATATAAATTTCATAAATAATCTCAAATTTGACCCGATCAATAATAACCATCCATTTCATAAAATATAGACACCGAGAGTCAGTACATGTGGCTATGGCGATCAAATCACACACTCTTTTTCTAACAATTAATAAAAATCAGCTAGGTATACGGTATGTTGATAACAAATGTATTATTATTTATTAATGTTAACATTACTTCATCATTGAATTAATGTTTATCGTATTAGGTATATATTTTTTTAAGACATAAGAGCCAAAAGGAGCAAATAGCCGGTACCTATTTTAGTTGCAGAGCAATACATTGACATTTACGTGGGTAAGTAACTGCCTAATAATTTCTTTAGGAGATGCAACTATGAGAATGTTAAAGAAATATTAATCATATTTTTTAATAATGTTAATAATGCTCATGCATTAGGCGATCTCTATTTATATTAAAATACATTGAGGGATGAAAGTAATAATCCCTATTTTACATACATATTCCTCAATTAGGAATTCAATACCCGTTATTATTATTATCGTCCACGATCTTCTACGACGTAAAAAATTGTAAATACATATTAAGGAACAAAATTGTAATAAATGTTATCATTTATTTTGAGCACTATTTTTTAATCACTGATGAATTACTTTTTTATAGCAATATCAACAAAGGTATACGTCGTATCCCACTATTATTATTATTAACTAGCTTTTCGCCTGCGGCTTCGCTCGCTTCGCAAAATATTTTATAGGTCTCACTGTGCATAGCAGTAATTTGGGTACAGTCTACTGATTCACAAATCTGATTCGGGGTCGGAACGAAAACGTTTTCGTTTTTTTTATTTATGTTAAAGCAGGCAAGCGGGGCATGCAGTTCACCTGATGTTAAGTGACTGACCGCAACCCATGAACATGAAACATCTGCAACATAAGAGTGTCTGTATTCCGAATTACAATCAAACATTTTCAGGGAACAAGTGCAGAATTCAAGATTGTGCACTCATTACAAATGGTCTCGAGAGACGCGTCACCCGCGTTTAAGCAGTTCGTTTAAAATGCCGGAGTGTTCTTTGAGAAATAATACCAAGAAGATTAAATAAAAGGTAACGATTAAATCGTAAACCGTTTATTGATTTGTTTTTGTCTTTTTCATGAATGAATAAAGGATGCGACATGTGATTTATACTTAATTAATCCTTTGTCTTAAAACTATAAAAAGGGTTAAACTATCGTCAAATTTCAATGACCAATATTTTTTTTTTTTATAAATAAAAATCTTTATTTTCACAAAATTTCTGTACATAATTTTTGTTTATAATAAGTTTCATATATGTACCTTAGGACACTAAATGTTTGAACTTTTATTATTTATTTATATATTTTTATATAACAATGATTATGCTGTAGGTCTATAAAAACATAATATTAATATAATGGCAACACTAAATATGTTCATACCATAGTCTATAGATGTCAATCCCAATTCCCAGCCATAACTTAAAGACCATTGCAACTTATGTCACTTCTACATTGTCAGTCCCTCTGTGAAATGCGAATTAATTTTATTTTTCTCTGATTTAATGCGTGAAAAATTACATTTCATTTTATAATAAAAGTAACATGACAGAACATTTATAGCCGTGCGCCTATAAGACAACTTCTACTAGAAAGTGTAAAATAAATGTTCTAGGGTTATAAAGTATAGGTTAATTAGCTTTCAATAAACAAGCATCATGGTTCAGGTATGTTTTTTCGTAAATAAAATCACTTAAATTGGACACAATATAGGACACAATTAAGAAATGTATTCGATAATGGCTATTGATATAATTCAGAAAAAATGATAGTTCTTGTTTATAATTCCCATTTTTCTCATTTAATAATAAAAGTACTATTTTTTTAGTTATAAAAAATAGTTTTTAAACATGTTTGTATACAGAAAACAACCTTTCACGTTTCTCTAAATGCAAATAAATTTTTTTCAATGTTATTTTTGAGTATAAACAGACCAAACCCATAATCTGGACAAAGTTTTATAATTCAAGATTAAAATATTGATAACAAAATACCTAAAATAACTACATTATTTTTGTATTTGCCGTCCTATACTAGTATCAATGGCATATTTAGTATTATATGTATTATTAAGGCATAATTTATAATGGAGCATATTCTAAATAAGTATGAAGCAGTTACAACAATAAATGTCTCAATATACATGGTCTCTCTTATTAGATGGAGTTCTAAATGTTACTATGATGTTTTAGAGAGGTTATTTTATGGAAATACTGCCACAGTTTGATACTATTAAACTAAAATTTAGAAAGTAGATTCTTATGTAGATATTTTTTTGTTATATTTCAGGCTACAGATGAGATGGAGTTGCCAGACTTACCGCAAGCCTTAAATTTATTGAAAGAAATGAATATGAATATACAACAAGTATCTCAGCTAGTGGACAATATGTTGATTCGTGTGAAAAATGGTGAAATGTCAACTGATAAAGGTTTGAGCTTTCTAGAAATGAAATATCAAATGCTATTAAGTTATTTAATTAATTTAACCTACATTGTATTAAGAAAGTGTTCAGGTGAAAAAATTGAATCAGACCCTTCAATTGATAGGCTTGTAGAAATTAGAACAGTACTTGAAAAGATACGTCCCATAGATTCTAAATTAAAGTATCAAATTGATAAACTTGTGAAAACTGCTGTGGTTGGCGCCACTTCAGAAGACGATCCACAGTCATATCATGCAAATCCTGCAAATTTAGTAAGCAAAGTTGATAACAGTGATGAAGATTCCAGTGAAATGTCTGATGATGGTGAAAGACCTAAAGATAATAAATCAAATTTGTATGTTCCTCCTAAACTCGCAGCAGTACATTATGAAGAAAATATACCAAGAAAAGACAATGAAAAGAATAAAGAAAGAGCTAGAAAACAGTTCCTTAACTCAAGTGTAATGAGAGAATTACGGGATGAATACTCTGAGGCCCCAACAGAGGTTACAACAGGAAACTATGTCAAGCATTCAATATCAAAACATGAACAGGAAAAGACTGAATATGAAGAGAATTATTTAACCCGCCTGCCAGTTACAAAGGCTGAAAAGAATCGTAGGAAGAGACTTACTACAGTGGGCATGTTGGCAGATGAAGTTACCGGAAGTCGTTCTATATCTCGCAAACATAAACTCAAAACTAAAAAAGGCAAAGGATTCAAAAGAAGGAAAACACATTAACAATCATAAAATCTTGTAAAATTTAATAAATTGGTACCAACAACATAAACACAAAATTTTTTCCATGTATCCTAAAATATAATAAATTACAGCCTTTGATTTCACGTTTATGTTAGGATAACTTAAGTTTTTAAGAATCATAGTAATTAATCAATTAATTTGAACATTAAAATTTATATTTTTATAACTTTTTACATGAATATAAATTGTGTTAGGGAAGCTTTCCAGATGAACAACCTTATCTTGTTGGTTGTCAATTAGTTTCATGATGTTGATAAAGCATTTTATATTTCAGTTTTCGTAAGAATAAGAGTATTTGAAAAAATGTTAAGAGATTACATGTATTATGATCAACTGTATCGCACACAAGCCTATTGTTATTGTAAATTTCAGATATAAATATAAAGATTCATTATGAAATAGTAAAATAGTAATACAGGGTACTGAATGAGATAATTTATTTGCTAATTTCAATGCACAAGTTTTTTTTAACTATAATACAATGTTAAATAGTTTAATATTTTATACACAAAGCATCTATTATTGAATTCATATAGTAATATTTCATGCCAACAAAGTGTTGTTAAATTTGAAGTAAAAAGTTTTTTTTTTTATATTTTAAACCTCTCAAAGACAGACAATGGTAACAATGAAATAAAATGATAAAACTGTAAATTCTTTAAAATATTTATATTTAAAAATAAATATACAATAACACACACCTTTGTCAACCTATATATTTGCCTATCATTACTGCCAATTAAATAAACATAAATAAAGTAGTAAGACATGAATTTAATAAAAAATATCTAAATAAAATAATAATATCATGTTATAAAAAATTATTATTGTGTAGTATTGTCTAATTTTTTAGATCTTGTTTTGGTTTGTAAAAAGTTTCTAATTATGTAAGTTAAAGATATTTAGTTGAGGATATGAGAATTATTAAGAATTGGAAAAGGGTACCATAGCCAAATATGAGACCATCTTTACATCTTAAAAAATTGTATGATATTGTGAGTTTGGTCTGATATTCCCAGATCAAAACCTACATTATTTATAAAAGCACGCAAACATTTTTAAAAAGTTATAATAAGATGGAAGGTCATTGAATTTATTGCCATAGTTCATAAATTTTAATGAAAAAAAATTCTCTCAATCCAATTTTTAGTTTCATTTTCTACTACATTTTTCTATTATTGGATACAGTTTTGGCTAATCATAGAATAATATCAAGATGATTTAAAAAAAATCTGAAATCTATGATTTGAACAAGTCCTAGTCCCAGAGCATACATGAATCCCATTTTTTTTGAATCAACAGAAATTACATCATCATTCGACTTAATCTGCACTTGTTTTTGTTAATTGCAATTATCTAAAATCTCAATTTTGTTTAACATTACTATATTTTTTCACCTTTTGTTCTTCTTTAATTTTATTTAGTTATAATTGTTTGCCACTTGTTGTTTCTATTTTTTCGTTTTTGTATGATTCGATTGTGACTTTTAATGTAATAAATAATTTTGGATATTACTTGTTTTATTTATCCCTGAAAGTTATTACAGTGTTGGAAAATCTTGGAGGCAGGTAGCAGGATTAAAAGATTGATATCTAAACAGCCTCATATCACGAATATGGCCTATAGGAGTATGGGTGTCCAAACACTGGTAGTCGCCTCTCGGTGGAGCTGTTCCATGATTGTGTGTTAGGTCGGAGCGTATTACACGATTCATTAACCATATCGGGGATCCCATCGTTAACTGTAACAAAGTTAAAATTAAAAAGATCCCTTTTAAAAAAAATACTTTTTACGTGAAAGTATAGAAAGGTAATTCTATTCATCCATGTAAATAGTCAAATAGCTGTTTGTAATAGCTTATAGTAGGTACCGGTTTCGTCACGCCCGGATATGGGCTCCTATAATCGTCTTGTTGTGTAGTTAGGTAATCCATAACACCAAAATCACTAGGTAGCTGAGGTAAATCAGCTTTCTTCATTAATTTATTTCTACCCGGAGTGCTAAAATTATTTTTATAATGTCATAAAACTTCTCAATTATATAGGTTAGGCATAAAAAACTGAGTAGTGAATCATGTGGGAGCTAGTGAAAAGCTAAAGTCAGGCTTTATAAATCTTGTTCCATTGAGCATTACCTGTTTAAAGTCATATAAAATAAGTGCCAAAAGATTTGCTGTAATTGTAGCTAATATAGGTAACAGTATATAGACGTATAGGCCAATGATGATGATGATGATGATGATATAAACAAAAAATAAAGAGGCACCCCTTACTTACTCTGTGCATGGATATGATGTAAAGTTAACTAGAGGTTTAAAAGCGTATATCGGGTCGGTTTTTGTAAAAACTTCTTCAAGCATACTGCGTGTTTCCGTAGGTCCAATACCCTGGTCTTGGCTCCCCCATCGTGTATAAGTACTGACATGGTTGCTTAAATAATCGCGGTAAACATAGTTATCTTTCTTTTCTGCATGAATCTCATAGTCCCAATTTTCTACTTTAGTTTTAGGTCCATATGTATTTTTCGAAAATAAAATTTGTTGTGGCTTTTTAGCCATAGGATTTTTGGTCCTCATGTTGTATTATTAGCAATATTCTTACTTTAATTATATTATTTCACAAAACTTAGTTAAAAGAGTCAAAAATTTTCAAACATTGAAAAAACTGAAGTATGACATTAACCACCAATGAGTACCTACTGCATAATTATCTATTATTTATAAAAAGTAGTAAGTATTTCTTTTAAACTTAACTGAAACAGAATAAAACAAATAATATTTTTTACACCATTCATTTATTTTAATTTTGGTTGGTTATCATCGGTTGGAATAAAAGACGATCTTTCTAGATTTTTTAACTCTTCATCCTTCAGTCGGATGCTTTCTTCCACACATGCGATAAATACCTCGAAAAACTCAAAAAATGTTATCTCTATATTAAGATTCATTATTTTATCTTTTTCCATAATTTGAGGGAAAATTGATGCAAAATACGCTATAACAGTTTTACTTGAAAGATTGCATAAATTAAATAGTTTTAAATCAACTGTTTCGCAATAATCATCAGGTTGTTGATTTTCTGAAAAAAAAATCTAATGTTAGATGGGTTTTCAATTAGTCATGAGTTAATAAGTACGAAGAGCTAGAGAGTTTCGTTATGGAATTCGGGAACTATAATGGTATTGGATATTACCTGTAATAAAAGAAATCTCATCGCCGAACACATATGCATTTCTTCCAAGTAAGACTTCTACTTCTTTTAAATCAGGCTGGGGCACATCCATATAATGTGGTGCTCTACGCATACCACACAGGAAGTCTCTCACCGTGCATGGCTCGCCTAAACTACGGTATAAATTATATACTCCTTTAAGGGGCACAAATGATCCATAGCCACTCGTTAGACGCCCTGAAAGAATACAAGCGATGTTTAAGACAGACTAATTAAATCGATAGAGTAAGTATATTTAAATATATAAGAAACATATAACTGATACAGGTATTTTCCTGCTCTGTTTCAAGAAATTTTATTAAACTTTAACGAACCTTTTTTACGCCCAATTCCTGGTAAAACATCTTTTTCCATAAAAGTTCTGAATGCACCGGCTAAAATTGTATCAGGTCTCTTTTCAGGTAGCTGATGTTTAGCATAAAGCTTGTTAGCTATCGATATGAGACAATGAAGGAATTGCCAGAAGTGAATTTTTTCAAAAGGATTATGCGGTGACCTAGCTAACCACTCTGGATTAGCGTGAAAAATTCTGTCTATCTCAACAAGAGTTAGTCTTTTCTCATGAACATTACAATCATAATAAAATTGCCATAGATATAATCGTATAAGAATTGGTGTGTGATTAATTTTCTCCGTATTACAAATTGTTGCGTATTGATAATAAATATGTTTAAGTTGTATTTCATAGCACTGTAGCGATTTACGCAATGAGTTTTCTTCAAATTTAAGAAAATCTACGAAACTAAAATTATCACTGTCCATTGGACGTTCATTTTTTTGAGCAGACGTAGAATCGACTGTTTTGTTATTTTCTAAATATTCGTTTATGATGGCATCTCTTGTTTCTTGTTCTTTATCTAGATTTTTAATTGCTTGTTCAATGTGATAAAAAAGTCCAATATATTGGTCACAAATATCAAATTGATAAGGTTCCAGTGGCTGCATACGTTTTAATTCTAAGGATAAATTGTTACATTCCTGGTTATTTGACAGGGGTCCAAAGTTATCATCAATGAACAAATTTTTATCTTGAAGTATTAGTCCACTATTAGTTATAAATTTTCCTGCACCGTGTTTATTATTGTTTTTAAACTCTCCCTTATATGATGATCCTAGACCGAAACCTAGATTTAGCACACCGTAACCATGCCGTTTACCCCTCTCCCAGTTGCCTCGGTAAGCGATAATAGACGGCAATGACATGGTATTGTTATAATAAGAATCCCAAATATAAATTCCGTAACCAGACATAACGCCGTTCTTCCATTCCCCCCTGTAAAACTACACATAAACTTTTATTGATATTCAAACAAAAAGCTTAAAAAACAAATTAAACGCAGACTTTTATCCAACCATACTACTAACATCGTGATTCGGCCATATCATTAAGCCTTTTCCATCTCTTACGTAATAGTCCCAGTCGCCTTTATAACCACTCAACGCACAATATTCCCGTGATCCAAAACCATGACGCACATTCTTAAAAAAACACAAATAATTGACTTTCCCCATTACCAACCAAGCCAAGTGCGGATGGCATTTAAGAATAAATAGATTTCTATGTCTAAATAAGAATTAAATTCATGATAATTTTAAATGATTTCTTCACATCATGCTCTATACAAGAAAGCTACACGCTATACTTTTCTAGTAACAAAAAATAAATAATTGTTTACAGTTGTAAGGCCATGATAAATCATAGAACTATGTATATCTATCCTTACTTTCATATTTTATTTAAAAAATTTAGAAAAGGTGAACAAAAAACCTTACATGGACCCATTCTCCGTTGTAGGAATTCTTAAAAGTACCGGAATAGTAGATAGCTCCGAGGCCATGCTTAGTTCCGCAATGCCAACCTCCAGAGTAAGAAAGTTGTCTTCGAGAATCGACGTACAAGCCCCTTCCATGACGTACATTACCAACAAAATCCCCTTCATACCACGTATCATCTTTCCATTGAATAACACCTTTACCATTTATTTCATTATCCTTGAACTGACCCTATGTTATAATAGTTTTTTTAATTATATAGTTGTATATTTAACCGTTAAGCCTGGTTAAGGCTTGGGTGAAGTTACTTATGTACAAAATTGTAATGTGTATTATTTTGGCTAAATTTCTTAAATAAACAAATAAATAGAAATTTAAAAATATGTTAACCCTTGTCTATACTAATCAGTTTAAAATTTTTTTCGACACGATTGATAAAACAAAGTATTGATTACTAAATAAACTGTTCCATCTGCCCATTGGAAGCGACCTTCTCCGTGCATACACTTCATAGATATATTGCCTTCATAAATATTACCATTACGAAATCGAATGATCGCCCTCTCATCCGGACATGCCCACCAGCATTGCTGCATTGACAAATCTGTCTAAAAGTTAAATAACATTTGCGTTGAGGTTTTTTATACACATAAGTAACATGTATATTATATGTAAGTAATACTTATATGGTTGATCTTACCTGAGCATTGTCATAGAATTCCATTTTTGATTGACTTTTTTTGTTCTTACTCGGTTTAACTGTAAAACGTTATAAAAAAGAACGTTGAGAATTATAAGTAAGTAGATCATGTTTTTGTATAAACAATTATATGTAAAATCAAGGGGGTCGAGTCAATCGATTCCCGGGATGGGGCAAAAAAAAATGTTTTTGGAATTTTTAGGGCAAAGAAATCTCAGTTACGACTGTAACTGATTCTGGAAGTTGACGGTTTTGGATCACCCACGTGTTTCGGAGAACATGTAAAGCCATCGGCCTCGTGTCTCGCCAATCGTGTCGGCCTGCTGTCCCATCTGATTATGAGAGTGCACTTGTGTTCGCGCGTACATTTGTGTACTAGAATATCTCCTGCGCCGCTAGATACAAGTAGATAGTAACCAATACACTCTGTGGCCGCTAGTCTTTGTTGAGATTGGCCACCATGGTCGAAATCGGTCAGGGGAGCTATAATTAAGTATATGTAAAAATACATAAATGTACCTAAAGATTTCTTCTTTTTGCTTGTAAATGTCAGTTCACTAGCTGTTCGAGGAAAGTCAGAGTGCGGTTCTTCGGGCTTGCGAGTTTCTATGACATCCCAAGATTCAACTATATAATCTAGCATTGATTCGAATAACATCGTTACTAATTCCTTTTGAACAGAGCCTTTCTGTCGGGCTTCAAGAGAAGCGCCAGAATCGCTAACTAGGCGTGCGGTTGATGGTCCCCGAGCAGTAGATAATACGTCGTAATCTATTTTGTCCTCTCTGTTATATCTACTAACCACCAGAGAACTCTCGCGTCGAGTAACAGTTCGTTGTGAATCCACATAATACATTTTACACGTAACTATCGGTTATAATCAAAATTGGTAAAATAAATATTTGCAATTTGCATTTAAATATTTTTTCAACGATGTTATAACTTAAAACGTCAGAAATCAGAATGTATAGAATGGATAATGGTTTAACAAAGTTAGATTATCAAGGAGGTAAAAATTTACTTGTGTATAAAATAAGTGGAAACCGAAAACCATCGTTGTTAAATAAGACGGGAAATAAAGACAACGGAGAATTATAGTTTAATTAAATTATGATATGGTTAAAGGACTTTGACAAGGAATAACACTGTTTAATGTAATAATCCAGTAATATTTTAAGATATAAACGCTCAAGCCTGCATTTTATTTCAATTATAAAATTATTTACGATATCTTTTTGTTATCAAAATGAATTTATTAAAAAATAGACATAGTTCATTTTTCATAATTTTGTATTTTTACAAGAAACTTTATCTTTCTCTTCAATTTCCGGTTACAATGTATGTTATGATAGTAAGGTCTTCTAGATGCACTCTGCATTAAATCAGAAGAACGTGTCAAACCCTCGTTTAACATAGAACGACCTATTGAAAAAATTACAGTTGATTATACATATAATATCAAAACTTATACTATTTTAATAGACATATATTTTTTTGAAAAATTTAACCCCATTTCCAGAATTTCCAAGGCCAATATTTCCATGATGATGCAGGACTGTTCTGGTTTGCAGCAGCAACATTTGAATTTAAGCTTTCGACTGGTATTCTCTGTAGAGATTGACTTTCTCCTGCAGAATCGCCTCTTATGCATGAACTTAAGCAACCCATTACAGTACAGAAAACCAGAGTCTGAAAAATGAAAAAATATATAGTTGCATATAACATACCTAAACAGAACACTAAGATTAAACCATAGTTTATAGAATCCCTACAAAAAATTGACTGAGTGATGTCGAGAGTTACAATGTCAGATAAATACTGCGAAAGCATTTTTTTTTTGCATTTTTTTAATATAGTACACTGTGATTGTGAAATATGTTAGGTCGCATACACGAGAAGAATAGAAAATCATGTGGAGAGAATGTTTACACTCCGACAAAAGCCTACAAAGAACACGATCTACTTCCCAATAAAATTCTTCCTGTTATTATATTGCAATTCTTATACACTTGTCTGTTTTAATACACTAGTGTTTAAGTGGTAATCAAAATAGAAAAATCAAACAATTTCGAAAAAAAAATCAAACAGAAGTTGACTCACTTTTATACAAAAATCTTAGGCTTTTTTAAACTTATTATTTCGTAAATATTTATACATAACTTACAACTTTGCCTTACCTTAGAATCCATTTTTGCGTAAATTTTAATTTTTAAACAAATAATACCACATACGTGCGTATGCTAGGAACGAGAAATACAAGTATAACGTATATTATTATGTATTCCTTATATTTTCACGATTCAGTACTGTTGATTACTCAAGTACTGTTAAGTCATACATTTGGTACGAAAACAATTAGAAATATGTGTTATTTGTGATTGAAGCAACGAACATGTTTAATTATAGTTTTTTTAAATACATTGGAATGTAGATTATTTTGAACTAGTTTAGTAGTAACTGTCTAGTACAGTTTTTATGTATTGTTATGAAATCATAGAATTATATTTTCTGTACTATTATTTCCGTGATATAGGTATTGGGTGTACTTAAACTTATAAATGAATTAAATCACATTTTTTTGAAAAACAATACTTATTTAGTTTCATTACAATTTACATAAACTTTGAACTATTTAACAAGATAATATTTCCATCCTAAGAAGTACATAATATATTCCTGAGCGAATTTCGAGCGCAATGGTTGGCGTTAATACATTAGGAACAGAGTGGGAGATATAAGACTGCTATGAATGTGCTGAAACACAAGTGCACTTATTCCGCAATTCTTAAAGTTAATCAGGAGCGAATATGACCGAAGGGAGATCTATTAGAGAAAAGAACATGTACACAACATGACTAGACGAGACTATATGTATGTGCTATGCAATAATCCTACCCGGTATCCAAAAGTACCCACACAAATAATACATTAATGGCATGTACACAAAACTTTTAGACGTTACGCTTGCTCTTGGTTGCTCTAATATATTTTTAAATGTTATTTTCTCTGTTAGATTTTAAACTAACGGGTATCAATTTAGATAAATCAAAGTTTCATCGAAATTCATTCTACCATTTTTGTGTAGTTGAGTACAATCAGTGCATTACATATCAACTTACATACATATGATCAATGAATAGAAGTGTGTCCCATAATTCTATAGTGTGTTAAAAAATATGAAATATTATTGAAAAGACTTAACAGAGAGCATTAATATACGCGGAAAATCTCTTACAGTTACATTAATGATTTTAAATATTTGTTTTTCGATGTACTCACTGTTTATCTCCTCCGTACCAGAATAATTCAATGCATTGATTTATAAAATAAAAGGCGGCGGTTGGCAAGTAACTTAAAAATAGGTAACGAATATAAAACATAAACAATCATCTCGTCTCTTTTAGCTTCAAATTAAATTATTTTCGTTATCGTAATACTACATATTAAAGATTAAGTTTTAAAACGTACATAAAATTGCATTAGAGATAAAATAAATAGTGGTCCTATCAAGGATTACAAAGGGAAATACAAAATTATATTGAATTAGGATATCGTCAAAAAGACAATGGACGCTCCGTAAAAAAATGTTGCTGTGGTGTCAAATTCAGATAGAACCATAATAATCCAATTTTATATTTATAACTTTACTTAAGGATAAGGGAATAAATTGTTGACCATGAATTATTCAATCATCAGATGTAAGAAACATGTTAACATATTGAATATATTAATAAACTTTTGATATTCTGCACAGATATGGACACCTGTTAATTATCACACCCAGTGCAGGTATCTCCAATTTGCGACGAAGCATGCCCTTATCCATTAAAATATGACATCACAGACAATCGATGGACTGTATCCATTAATTATTGTTACTTAAGACTACACTTTACATTGATACTTGTGCATTTGATAACACTTATGCTACAGAAACAGTAAACTAACATTGTGCATTTATATTTTTATACAGAATGTTTTATTTCTTACATTAACATTAATAGCACAGCAATAATACACACAATTTTTGAATCACTACATAGTATAAAACAAAGTCGCTTTTTCTGTCATGTGTCATGTTGTATGTCCCTATGAACGCTCAAATCTTTAAAACTACGCAACGGATTTTGATGCGGTTTTTTTTAATACATAGAGTAACTCATGAGGAAGGTTTTTATGTATAATATCATCCATTTAACCCGTGCGAAGCCGGGGCGGGTCGCTAGTTCATGATATAATAACTCGCACAAATTAAAAAATAAAATTACCAAATAAAAAACTTACTAAGCGTTTAATGCAATTAGGCAATACAATTTTAATAACTAAAATATAATTATTTAATCTCTTTGGCCTCGTTTCTTAGACTGAGCAAGACATTTAGAAACATTATACAAGTCAACGTATATACCACGACTTAACCTTACTCCTAACTCCCTGTTAAGTACCATTAGCATTACTTATGGAAAAGTATATCTAATTTGATATTAAACGATAGAAGTATATGTGAAATATTAAAAATAATTGATTTAATTATGCTACAATTATACGAATAATACACATCGACACAGCAAACTTGTACGTCAGCGCCATCATTGTTATGTTATTGTTTCACATACTTTAGACCATAGTTTTCAGCCGTAAAATGACAACTGCTCTTTTTACGTGAATAAATATAAATATACCTGGATACTTAACACAACGCCATCTAATCACAAACTAAGCAAAGTTTGTACTATGGAAACTAGATAGCTTATATACTTAAACATACAACAAACAGTCAACGAATAATTTAATACCTATGAATTCTCTGACCGAAGTTACTCTATAGTACTCTGTAGACTAAGTTTACTATTGTGACTTATTGTGTGTTAAATTACTGAAGATAGTGTTCGAAACCGGTGTAATTAATATAATGTAGAAAATATATAACCGTGAAATAAGTGATTTGAAGTTAGTTTTTCACAAATCAATCAAGATGCAGTTCCATCAAGAGGTAACACCTAACAATTCAAAATATAAATTATATAATAGTTCTCAGAAATGGCCAGACGGCGCCACTGCAAGATTGAGGTCTAATGGCTCTTGTACGCGTTGGCCCTCAAGTTGTCCACGATGCTGGCCCGGCGGCGGTGGGGGGCGCGCAGGCAGGGCTCGAGGGCCAGGCGGCGCCAGGGTCACGAGTCGTGCAGCAGGCGCTGGTAGTGCGGGAACACCTCGTACGGCGGCACGTGCAGCCCGAACTCCAGCGCCACCAGCACGGCGAACTCGAACTTTATGAGATCTTTTCTGTTCACTCTGAACGTTGTCTCGATTCGCTGAAAACAAAACTTAAGCTATATGAACTCGTACACTTTTATTAAAAATCAATTTATTTTTCTGCCAACAAAAACAGTAGTATTATTTAAAAAAAAAAGATACGTTATATTAAGCTTACAGATTTACCACGAAAAATATACCTACCGATCAAGAGTAAGTAAAAGAAATAAGAATATGCAAACCATCATAGCATACTGAGAGACATTGGTGTTAATAGACGTAATCTCGAATCCTCGATTTAAGTTTATAAGAATATAAGCATTAGTATCGTAATATCCTTTAAATATCGTTGGCATATACCAAAGCTGTTGTGATGTTGAGATGTGGGGGTATGTGTAATAATGCAAATAGAGGGCTATAGTACGATGTACATTCATAAAATGTATATATATATACACGTATACATACCTCTATAAGGGCTTTGAGCATTTCCCCCTTAACGTCATTAAGTTTCGCCGACAATAATAAACAAGCGCCAGCGCATAATTTCCTGTTATCCTTGTTTATTAGATTTGCTAAGATCAGCTTTTCAAAATAAACGTAAGCTTGAGCGACAGACAATAAATCGATTCCACCGCTGTCATGTTTAGCGATCTTCCTCATCTCCTTTTTAATGCTGTAATACAAATAATGTTATCATAGTATGATTACTATGATTTAATTAATAATTTTTCACAGATACTGATGTATCTGTGAAAAATTATTATTATATAAGAATATTTGCCGGTCTATTAACATCGACTAACAAATTGTGTTGGAGATTTTGACATGATTGCGCGCCGTTATCGGTTATCGGTATAATTATGATTGTTATTTATTGTATTAATCTAAGTTAATTCCGTTAAATTTTGTGACTACTACAACAAGATTCTAAGTTAGTTTACACAATTTTAGTTCGTTAAAATTGTCAAGAAAACCTTTTATTAAAGTTTCATTAAATATGATACAATTAGGTAAAACAAATGTGTACATAAAAATTTCAAATGAAATACCTTCTTAGTTTGCTAAGAGTCAACTTTATGTGTGGAAATTTCTCTCTAAACTTATCATTGAGTTCCTTCTTCAAGTCTTGTGGTCGTACATAGTCGATTATCGACGTCATATATGACGTGAATGTAAGTAGTGTCCTGTGCTTTCCTGCTATTAATTCAGGATCATCCAGAACATTTGGGCAGTAATGAACCTGCATAAAATAAACTACAAATAAGAAATGTTCAAGGTAAAAAAATAACTCAACTCATGTAGAACATACAAGGCTTAGTTTAAAATTTGAAAATACGTTCTACGAAAACTACATCATTTTGACAATTATAAACTATTGCAAGAAATACAACACGTCATAGATAACTCTTTTAAGAATATTACAATTTTGTACCTTTGCACTTCCATATTTTTGTGCTATAAGTGCTTCTTCATCCCAATCGAAGGTTTTATTTTCGATTGAAGAATGTGGAGGTGAAGAGGCTATAGTACTCCTCTGCGCGGATTCGTACGAAAAGCACCTAAAAGATAATTTAAATTTTTAAAATAAACGAAATATTTAAGGTTAATGAAGGAATAGTGCGATTTTTCTCGCAAAATTCTGTCCCTTTTAAGCAATAATTTTAATTAAGTGCATGCGAGCAACTTGTAGTACTGAATGTAACATATTTTTCAGAGGAAAGCGAAAAACTAAATCTGCAATGCAAGGTACAAACAACGGCACGAAATAAAGCTAGTGCGAAAGAAGAGGTAGAGACCTCGCGCATTAAGTAATGGTGAAGTCAAAAACACGCCTCCCAGCCTTAAGCTTTACACTTTAGCCAAAAATAACATGCTATCAGAAGAAGAAATTGACTACAATAAAATTAAATGTGAACTATAACTATAACTATTTTTTATGCTTTTTTGTTTCAAGAAAAAGGTTGTTAAAGTTTATTATTATGAGACCACTATAAGATATCCTATATATTGACTAGATTTATTTCATAGGAGGTTGAATTAAATTAATTTTAATTTTGTGATTAATTAGTTTACGCTTTTTAGTTCTAAATGTGTAAGCATTACAAGAATCTTATACATGTTTTAATTCTAAAATGCTATTCTATTAATATTTTTTTTAGTTATTGACGAGCTTTATAGTGTGATAAATATAAAAAAAATTACACAATTCATAAACATTGTTAAAACTATTTTGTGAATAAACGCAGCAGGTTCAAATTAATTTGTAATCATACAATCGTGAATTATTACCACTTGTGTGCTACCACTAGAAAACAGTTCTATTTGAAAAAATTTTCCCCATATCAAGAGATACTCCCAAAGTAAACTTGTTTCACATATTCTTGATGATTTAAAAGGAAGTATAAATGCCTTTAACATTGTGTTGGTAAAAAACATAAATATAAAGCTTATCTTTATTGAATTATTAAAATTAAACTACATTTTATTAGAAATTGTGTTATAATGATGAGTAATTACTCAATATTCTACAATATTATCACCCCTAACTACTCCTACCTTTCTAATTAAATATTAAGTGTGAAATTAGCATAAATTATTCATCATTACCATTTTTTATCCTTGTGCCTCGTCAATAACTTAGTCCTGAAATTTAAATATGATAGAAATGATATGAGGTGGAATGCGACAGTATAGAGACATTTAACAAACAAATGGAATATTTAATAGTAAAACATAAATAGAATTGAAGGACAACTTACCATATTCTCTAAAGCTTAGTCATTCTTATAATTTTTAAAAAGAATACATGCTAGTATGTGCGAGTTTTAAGTCAAAATTCATTAAGAGAAATTTCTGATTGAATTCCAAAAACAGTAGAGAATATGGTTGTCTATGCAGAAGTGTATTCAGACATCAAATGCATAAATATTAGGGGTGGTTCCAATGTAGTGATACCAAGTTTTGGCATTAATAATTAATAAGTTTGAAACATGTTTTATTTTAGAAATTTCATCTCAAGCCACCACTAATAAATATAAAGTTGATTGTAAAAATTCCTACTGCATGTCTATTCTAGATTTTAACTTTGTTTATTGCCTAGCTATATGTTTCATTCTAGAATTATTAAATGAAGAATGAAATGCAACACACAAGAATGGAGATCATGATTATGAAAATATTATGATGAAAATGAAAATTATGCTTAAATTAAAAATTTAAACATCGACACTTTGACATGCGCAACATTTTTTCATAGATCAAAGAAATTCTGTTTTACCTTGCTATTACGTGGGGATGTCTGTTAAGTACTTTCCATGATGCTTTATCAGTAAAGTCAGCTTCATACATTTTTCTATACTGTTCTCTAGTGCATATTCTAGAAGGTACTAATAGCTTTGAATATGATATATCTTGCCCATGTTCTTCCCGCTCCAAACCAAGTAAGTCAAAAGGATCTACACCATTGTCTGTTATAGAAGAAAGTGGTCTAGGTCCAGATGTATTTCTACGCCTAACACCATCTTTCCTTAAGTCAGATCTGTAATAAATAAGAATGAATAATAGATGTATCTTGAGGCCAAATAACTGATAAAAAACAAATAAAGATAATAAATACCTTGCACATCTAGTAGTTTTAGAATATGGTATTGTACTAAATAAAGCACATGGTACTCCTTGAGATGGTGTAAATGCAAGTCTTTCATCTTTGAATGATACACCTTTGGACCCTCGAAATAGTTTAAACTCCTTAGCATATGTTTGGTTTTCTGGAATACAAGTACTACTAGTTCTATGACGACCTAAAATAATTACCAATAATAAAATGATATTATTGTAAATTATTTAAAGTTCATAGAATATTAATATTGTAATAAATAATGATATAAATAGTTTGTAAAAATTACCGAAATTTAAACTTTCAACACTACTTTTCTCTTCTTGTGTGCAAGTTTTTCGAATTCTTAGGGATGCATGTCTGTCTTTATATAGCTCAGCATTTCCAGAAGAACACCTAAGGGTGAAAAATCGTTGAAAGTATTACTTTTTTATAATAATAGTATTATAATGAGTTGAACATACCTTTCTCTAAATGAATTGTTACAAGCACCCTTTACAGGAGTTGTATGTGCGAACTCAGAATCTGAATTAACTGAATGATTATCACTTCCTATCCGATGAATAGGGCTGCATTGCGGCAATTTTGTCCCACTGCGGGTCTTGTGGCGCGCAATCTCCTTCTCATTATGATTAGCAATGTTCTTATTCTTAGATGCACCATCACATTTGTCGGTTTTAGACGACTTGTCTAAAATTTGGCATAGTTCAGTATCCTTAAATGAACCATCGAGAGAAATGTTTGAAAGAAAAGTAACAGCAGCTAATCTCCTTCTGGCTTTTTCATATTTATTACGATTATGTGACATTTTTAGCTAGGCTATTACGAAACTATGAAAATATAATTAATTGATAATGTTAAAAAATGTTTACATAAGTATTTAATTTGAAAAAAGATTAATATCACATAATTATTAACTAAAATCTGAAGGTCGCAACCAAATTATCTCAAATCTTACTGTCAAAAACAGATGGTCAATGTCAAAAAAAATTTTTTTCGAGACTGGCATCAAACTATATAAATTCCCTCTGATTGTACATCATTCATTTTATTTTTTTATAATTTATAACTTTTATTGCTCCATTGATGGGTAACTAAACTATTTACCAATCAGTACTATTTATTTGCTACTGTCACTTTTCAAATTTCTTACATTGACAAAATGTTTAAGCCACTTGCCATAAATAAGAAAAAATATAAACGTCATTTTTTAGTTTACAAATGCCAATGTAATTTTTGATATTGTGTACATTATCAAAGTTTCCTTTTAAATTGTTTGCATAAATATTTTTATATTAAAGATTCTTTGAAGATGGAATCAAATGTTGCAGGATCTACGACGTCATCTAGAGCTACTAGATTTATGATGGAAAGAGTGGGTGCCCGTGTAATAAGAGGGCCTGATTGGAAATGGGGCAAACAGGTAGACAGTATTTCTCAATTATATTTATACTAATTTATGTCTAATTTTTATGCTTTCTTCTATGAAATATCAAAGTAATTATATATTTTTTATATTTTACTTTTTTTTAGGATGGGGGAGAGGGACACGTTGGCACAGTGCGAAATTTTGAATCTCCGGAAGAAGTTGTAGTTGTTTGGGACAATGGAACTGCTGCCAATTACAGATGTTCAGGAGCTTATGACCTCCGTATCCTTGACAGTGCTCCTACTGGTGTTAAACATGATGGAACTATGTGTGATACATGCCATCAACAACCCATATTTGGTAATAAGATAAAATTTACTATTATAACAAGACTTTGCTTAATCGATGCAATAATATCATAATTCCAAGTTACCCTATATAAATAGAATATGTTGCATAGTTAAAACTCAAAAACAATTAAGTGTGATTACATAGTTCTCAAATCAGAAGTAGAAAGATTGGTGTGCTAAGATATAGTGTCCTAATTGATAATAATTTTCTGATGAAAATGTTTTAGGCATTAGATGGAAATGTGCAGAATGCAGTAATTACGATTTGTGTTCAGTTTGTTATCATGGAGATAAGCATAATTTGAGACATAGATTTTATCGTATTACTGCACCTGGAACCGAAAGATGTCTAGTTGAACCAAGAAGGAAGAGTAAAAAGCAAGCTATAAGAGGTATTTTTCCAGGGGCTAGAGTTGTGAGAGGGGTTAGTACATTAATTTTTTTACAATGTTAGCCAATGATTATCACTTTAAAGCAGCTCTTAAAGTTAAGCACAACATTTTCTTTCAATTCATATCAAAATATCTGAAACTTTTTGGTTAGAATTTACAGCATATAATTTTCTCATTTCGACATAAATAAGAAATAAAAAATAACTTTGGATATACACAAACTTAAAATACTATCTATGTACTTACTATCTATTCTTTAGTAATAATTATCAGATTATTTAAAGTGACTTCTAAAAATAAATAATTCATTGCTCCTAATGTTTCTCATAAAGTTCAATTCCGTAGAAGTTTATATCTAGTAAATCAAAAGTAAAAGTTAAGTTAGTTATAATCACTAAATTTCAATTGTTATAAAAGGTTGACTGGCAATGGGAAGATCAAGATGGTGGAAATGGTAGACGGGGTAAAGTGAATGAGGTGCAAGATTGGTCTGCAGCAAGCCCCCGTTCTGCTGCTTATGTAGTGTGGGATAATGGAGCCAAAAATCTTTATAGGGTTGGATTTGAAGGAATGGCAGATTTAAAGGTATAAGAAACATTAAACTTTTGGTGTAGGTACAATTAGAATTGTACATATACCTTTTGATATTTAACTGTTAAAGACAAAACACATTCTGATGTGTAGAATTCATATATCAGAGTAAAAAAAAGATAGAAATTATATAAATTTAGGTTCTTTGTGAAAGATAGTGGGGTAATATACAGGAATTATCATTATTTTATTTCTAGATACAGTTTGTCTATTATAATATTCAAGTTAAAATAAACTATGAATTACATTTAAAAAAGGAATTGTTCTGCTTTTCTTTTTAGGTTGTAAATGATGTAAAAGGACAAAATGTATACAAAGAACATTTACCCCTTCTGGGAGAACTTGGGCCTGGAAGCACAGGTCCACATGGTTTACAAATAGGAGATCAAGTGAGTTACATCCATATGTGTAGTCTATGTAATATCTTTATTAAAATGAAAAAAAAATAATATAAGTAATCCAGCAAAAGGCACATATATAATTGCCTCTTGCTAAGTTCATGGCTACAGTGTTCACGGCTATGTGTGTAAAAGGTTGGCTAATAGATGTACTATGCATTGTTTGTACATTCTCATATGGATTATGGTATTGTAAGTGACAAAAAATGTGAGGCAGTTTATGAAGATATTCTAGGATATGCTCATGTTATCAAAAGTTAAATAGTAACAATAATGGGAATAAGACAAAAATTATAATTGGTTCCAAGTATGTTTAACATTTCAATTGTATCGTTCTAGGTGAACATAAATTTGGATTTGGAGATTGTTCAGTCCTTGCAACTGGGCCATGGAGGCTGGATAGATGCCATGTTTGAATGCCTTAGCACGACGGGCACCGTGGTTGGCATTGATGAAGATCATGATATAGTAGTTACTTACCCAAGTGGACACAGGTGGACATTCAATCCTGCTGTTCTAACTAAGGTACTATAATTAACTTTTATAACTTTGGCAGACTATGTTAAGTTTAATTAAAGTAGTGTAATTTGCCTTGTTATATGGCGTGAATATATTGTGTAGACTAGATCAATTAAAAAATATGCTATTTTTAAGGATTAAATAGTCATTTACAAATTCATCATCATAATAATTTAATCTGATTTTATTATGACAATGTAACATCTTAAACAAAGAAAACATCCTTGAAAATAAGCTTTATGTTTTATCACGGAAAGTAAACAAAGAAACAAACAAAAATTCTTTATTGTACACCCTTACAATGAGACACTAAAAAAAAAACGATTACAATTGTAAGGTACAGAGTGCGGCCTTATTGCTAACAGCGACCTGCCAGGCGACCCATATAAAGGAAACTAATAAGAGTGGTAGGTGGTGCAAACAATAAGTGCTAAAATTGTATGCCGCATGCAGGTGTGCAGTGCGAACATAAGCGCGTCAACGTCCGGCGGTGCGAGTTCCAGTGGGAGCGTGTTCGCGGTGGGCGACTTGGTGCAGGTCTGCTCGGACAAGGAGAGAGTGAAGGCGCTGCAGCAGGGACACGGAGAGTGGGCTGAGACTATGGCGCCTGTAAGTAAAACACAGTTTATTATAATTGATAAGACCGCCCTGTGACTCTTTTATTTTTAAATTCCTCCTGTGTCAGTAGAAAAGACAAAGGCTGTATGAAATGCTGCTACAACTACCGACTTTTAGACTCTAAAAACACAAATCTGATTAAAATGGTTTATTATTGATTGATTATTTTTGATTTCGTGAATGCAACTGTCCCCACATAAAATAAAGTTCCTTTCTGCACAAATGCTTCCCGTGGTATGAGTACGTAACACGTACACATCTACGGAGCGCCTAAATTAACGTGCTAATTAAATTATTAAAGCGTTAATACGCAGGAATGCTCCTGGCATTAGAGATATGTTATGAAATGAAATTATTTATTAATATGTTTTATATGTTTTACAGACTCTTGGAAAAATAGGTCGTGTACAACAAATATATCACGACAACGATCTCAAAGTGGAAGTTTGTAACATGACCTGGACGTACAATCCCAACGCGGTTATTAAACTAGCGTCGTCCGATGGCAGCCTTCCAGATAACTCCCCCGGTGAGTTGCGGTTTTTATAATACAGGTGAATCGTTGAGTGTAGCCAAGTGACCTACCCTGATTAGTATTTATATTTATGCATCGTTTATAGGGTTATGCAAGGTTTCCTATTTGCGAAAATTTCCAACTTCTGCACATATTACTAAATTGCTTATTTTTTGCCATTGTCTTAATTAGGCTTTTGAGTGATGTGTTTAGTGGATTGGGATTATCTGGGGGCTATAGGGTCTGTCTTCAATTTATTAAAGTGAAAGACGGTGACTCGCTAACATGGTAGATGGGCCGACGGACTATCTTCTAATGCGGCGATAAGGGCCAACATTGCTCGAATGCTTGGAGTTTTGAAAGGTGCCAGTTTCCCCTTATTACGCCGTTAGCCATTGCTAACCTTTAGAAAATAGCTCTAGCGACTCCATACGACCGTTGAAAGTGAATCCAAGAGTAGAAATAACGCCAATCTGCATCACCTCGCCATAATAAAATATATTTTTTAACTTTGATTCAATACATGTGCTTTCTCGTCGACCGGCCAAAGCAAATAAATTTTTTCATAAATTCAAAATAAGATTTAATTCACAATTCATTGTTTTAGGCGAGCGTCTCTCCGTGCTCCTGAAGCGTTTATTCGAGTCGCATGGCAGCGCAAACGAGGAGCTCGTGAAAGCGGCCGTGAACGGCGACGCGGCGCGCTGCGCCGACATACTGTCGCGGGCTGACGGCGCGCAGGTCGACGTGAACGGCGTGTACGCGGGACATACTGCGCTACAGGTAAACGGATGCAAACAACTCGATAGATAGGATATAGAAGTGTCAGTTTGCTATGGTTTGGAGACCATTAAACACTGTTTAAGTAACCTATTACCTAACCTTACCCAGCAGCCCTCCTCTGTCTCCATGGCGACGCTCTTGACGACAAGTGTTCTTGTGTGTAGCACACACAGTTACTAATTGTATTGGACAAAATCTGAATTTAAATTTATTCATCTAAAAAGCGGCGGCACTAAATAGCACATAGAATTTGAAATTTGAAATTTTTATCGTTTTCGGTAGCCATTGGCACAGCACAACGCGGAAAAGTTAAAGTGCTTAGTAACTTCTAAATTCAAAATTGGTCTTATCAGGCGCCGACTCAAAATAGAATAGCAAAACAGCGTCACAATATGCGTTAAATTTAGGACGTTTCTAAATTCAAATATTCTTCCACAGGCGGCGGCACAAAACGGGCACGTAGAAGTGATTCAGCGACTAGTAGAGGCGGGCGCCGAGGCTGATGCCGAAGACCGCGACGGAGACCGCGCCGCGCACCACGCGGCGTTCGGTGACGAGCCCGCAGCTCTGCGCGCGCTGGCGGCGGCCGGGGCGGACCTGAACGCGCGCAACCGACGCCGACAGACGCCGCTGCATATTGCCGTGAATAAGGGACATCTGGGCGTCGTGCGCACGCTGCTGCAGTTGGCTGTACACCCCAGCTTGCAGGTTAGATTTTTAGCTATCTTCTCATAGAAATCATGCGGCGTTTAGCGACCAGCCCGCAGCATTGCCCGCATTGCCCGCACTGACTGCGGCTAAAGCGGACCTAAGAGGACGGAATCGACGATCACAAACCCCGCTACATTGCGGTGAATAAAGGCTACTTGGACGTCGCGCGCGCGCTGCTGCACTTAGCTTTACATTCCAGCTGCTACAATTTGCATTATATCCGTTGCTCCCTATCATTTTGAATAAGGGGCAACTGGGCTTACGGTAAATATTGTGCGTACTGGCTCAGGGAGGATCTGAACGCGCGGAATCGACGGCTACTTACTACAGCTGCTGCAGTTAGCTGTACTCCCTAGCTTGCAGATTAGATTTTTAGTTATTTTCTAAAAAAAATAGGAATCACATATTCACATACTAATATGGTACCGGGCACGGTTCTACGGTTTGAATTAGGGACATTCGAGCGTTGTGTACACGCTGCTTGTTAGCTTGCAGGTAAGATCTTCAGTATACTT